>JACFYR010000027.1:0-241803 GCA_015708815.1 Kodamaea anthophila
GATATCCAAATTATTAGGAGGTTTTCCCGTACGTAGTTATGTAACAAGTATAGGTTTCCTTCATAGATAATATATGTGTGTCTATAAAAAAAAAAATCGGATTTGTTTGAATTCAAGTTTGTGAGTCGCAAAGGCATAAAAAATGACGTGAAACGTGAAACAAAAGGAAATCAAATTCCACTGAAAGTGAAACAAAACACCCCAGACATTCCCTATATGTCATTTCGCTCAGTATCTACATGCTACGTGATACATCCACGTTTCCCTGCTCTTATCTGCCTTCACCCTTGTTCCCAGTTCTTATCTGGATTCACCCTATGTTGAGTCTTACAATGGCAAGTTCCCCACTTGCCCCACCCGTATCTGTGTAACGTACACTTCCCAAACTGTTCAAAAATCTAGGGTAACATACGGCCGCATGTCCATAGATCAATACCACGGGTGCAAAAATACTGCTTTGCATACCCCCTAATTACCCAGGAAGGTCTTTCCACCTCACAAAATATTCACACAAAGTAGAATATGTTTCATGACAGTCAGATATCCACAACCATCAACATACACTGTCCAGACTGTGGACAAATCCCCCACTAGGCATCAAATTTTGCTGTGCACCCCCACGACCCAAAATGGTTTTGTATCACTACTCCACATCGATATCGTGGAGAAGCGGGGTATAGGGGTTTATTAATTAAAATATTAGCAGCTATCGCAATTTACACACACATACAAAGATTTGTACACCACCTAACTTAACACCAAGGTCCACATAACAGCAGAATTCTATCAACCATGTCTCTTTTGAGCCCCTGCGAGTCTTGCACTACATTCAGCGCTACAGACAACTACTCAAACAAGGTCTTTAACACGTACTTAGCTACGCGCCTCTCCCAAAGCGAACCCGATAACGAGGAACTTGTGCTATATCATGAAGAAAGGCAGACACACGTGAAAATACTGCTGGTCCTCAACCTTGTCAAGTCGTGCCTGGTGGAAATCAGGGAAGCAGACCTAACAATAAATCATCTTATCGCCTACATCGCCTACAATCAGGAGAAGCTCAATATCTCTACACAAGCCTATGTGAATCAGATAGTTCTTGTCCACTGCGGGCGCCGATATGGGTTTCAGCACCACCAGGAATCCCCCAAGCTTCTATCATTACCCAACTGGAATGTCAGCAAAATGTTTCATTTGCTGATCCGAAGCTACACAGGTGATAACGTATACAGATTCTTCAACTTGGAAAACTATCTTTTGGAGCTGACAAGAATCAAGGTGAGCTGGGCTTCACGCTTGAAGAGCTCCTTCAAAACTGCCATTAAGAAGGACACCACCCACAGCACTCATACCCATGGCGTGGAAAAAAAGACCTACAGGAGGGAAAGGGGAAGAAATTTCTACATGGAGGCCACGATGATGTACTAAGGAACCAAGAAGGCATTCAAATATATCAAAGGGAACTAAAAATGGAGTGAGCCGTACATTTATTCGACTCACCAATGAATATACCCTGAAGTTGAAAGCCGAATTTAGCTAATTAGGGAGAACATGGGGTGCTAAAATGTAGCAAACGTGAGTGGTAAACACACTATATACAGGATATCGTACACAAGTAACTACGTAAGATCACCCCATGAGGTTAAAATCTAAAATCATGCCACCATGAACAAGTATTACTGTAAACAGGTCACATTAATTGATGAATACAGGTGATTGTTTTATGATGATGAATTATCTTGACTGGATTGAAGCAATTCTCTCACTGTCTTCTAATGCATCGGTATGCAGGACGTCACATGATTAACTTATACACAGGAAAGGAATACAAGTGCATTACGAAATCTAGAAATTTTTTTTTGAAATCCTTCGAGACAAACTATGTGTTCACCAATTTTCAATCACCAAGATTTTTTTTTGGTCTGGCTCGGTTATTTTACACTGTTCATTGATGGCCGTTTGGCGCCTACATTTTGACATCCTGAATTGATCATTACTTGGTCTATCCAACAATATATTAACTATACAGCATTGCTAGAAGCTGCCCTCTTAGTACCCCAAAGCAGCCAACTTCTTGGCGACCTCAGTCTCGGCAGTGGCCTTCTTGCCAGCGTCGACCTTCTGGGCCAAGGCCTTCTTCTTGGCGTAGAACTCAGCGGCCTTCAACTTTCTCTTCTCCTCCAACTTGTCAACGACATTCTCGTACTTCCAGCCGACAGCAGAAGACAACTTACCGACAGTAGTGTACTTTCTACCTGGCTTCAATCTCAAGACACGGAGAGCCTGTGGGACGACAACTCTCTTCTTGGTGTCGTATGGTGGTGGGACACCCTCAAAGACCTTAAGTCTCTCGAGAGCAGCCTTACCTCTGGCGGTCTTGTGTGGCATCATACCTCTGATGGCCTTGTACAAGATTCTGGATGGAGCTCTGAAGTGGAATGGACCCTTGGTCTTGTTGTATCTGGTGGCCTTTCTCAAGTAGTCGTGGTACTTAAGCTTGTTTCTGAAAAATTCACCAGAAATGTTGAGGGCCTCACATCTGACAACGACAACTTTCTGACCGTTGAGGATCTGCTTGGCAACAATGGAAGCCAAACGGCCCAACAAGTGGCCCTTTCCGTCAATGACAACAACAGATTCGAAGGTGGACATGGTGTTTGGGAGGAAGAAGTATGGAAAAATTCCAAAAAAAAATTAGTGCGACGGGAGGGAAAGGAATCGGATGGAAAGAAAAAATGAAAAATTTGTGAGAAGATGATCACGTGAAGGGCTGGAGCCCTACTAATATGCAGGTTCCACAACTTTCACGATCCAGTGGATTGTGTTGATCCGAGAGAATCATACTCATATAGCATGAGAAACCATAGATAAAAGTGTCAAAGGAACTATGGCAACTACAGAAGTTGGTATGCATAAATTACGTTGTTCAGCTCAAGGCTCGGAAAGGACAACGTATACAAAGTGTGCCTAATTTGAAGGCTTGTCTATTATGAGTCAACCTCAGAGCTCATTTTTGGTCCGGCCTGAGGTTGGAACATTAAAATTATATAGCTGTTTTGAGGGCTATCTATGACTTTTAATTGTGATGCGAAGCGATCAGCAGGACAGATGTTTCATGACTACTCAACTTGATCTACTTCCTCACTCTTATTTCTAATTGGGGAGTATTTTGCCAATTGAATCTACCTCTCTGACTTGTATAATTCTCAACACACGTAGAGAAGAACGAAGGCTACCCCTCAACCAGAAACCAAGTGAGATAAGAATGAAGTGATATCCAACGGATCGAAAGGGGCCAGAAATCAAAAGAGAATAATCACGACAGATGAGTAGCTGCTGTAGCCAGCTTATGATCTGTGTGCCAACAATACAGCTTTGGCCGATCACCATTCGGTAGAGTCAACTCCATAATAAGATTCACCTTTTATTATTCCTTATATAACTAAACGTCTTAGAGCATAACTGATAAGCCGACAGAGTGATACAGTCCGATTCGCCCAAACAACTTGGTCTATGTAGAGTATGCCAATGCATAAAAACAGTCACCAAAATTAGACTATCATCACTTTGCTGCCAAGATACTTTTATCCTATCTGAACGATTATAGGATATGAGTTTTCTAAGCTAATTTCTCTCTGGCTCTATTCACAACACTCAAAATGGCCTCAAACGAAGCCTCACTCACGTCCAGGTTGATTCCACACCCCCACTCCTTCAACGCGTCACCATTCTTGTCCACAAAGCTTAACTCGACATATGTAGCTGCCTTTGTCTGGGCACCCTTACCGATTGCATGCTCAGTATAATTAACGACCTCGAAACGGGTTCCAAAGTGGGAGGAAATGGCATCCAAAAACGCAGAGATCGGTCCGTTACCCTCGCCCTGGACAGACACCTTGTTTCCACTGATTTCAAGATCGGCCTTGATAAGCCTATTGTCTCTGTTCTTGTTCAAGTCGTAGTCGAGCAACTTGACATCATCCCCACTGAGGTACTGTTCACGGAAAAGAGAGGTGATTTCATCTGCCTTCAATTCACGACCCAACGAGTCCGCACGTTGCTGGACAATCAGCGAGAACAGGATCTGCATATTACGGGGCATGTCCAAGCCAAGGGAGCGGAGAATGACCCATGCAGTACCACCCTTACCAGATTGCGAATTGACACGGATAATGGCTTCGTAGGAGCGACCAATGTCCTGTGGGTCAATTGGGAGGTATGGGATTCTCCACTGGGGTCCTGGGTTCTTCTCCATCTTGTTGAAGCCCTTTTTGATTGCGTCCTGGTGCAGGCCGGAGAACGCAGACATGACAAGAGAACCACCATAGGGCGCTCTAGGGTGGATTGGAATCTTGTTGCAGCGCTCGGAAATGTCAATGACGGACTCGAGGTCCGAGAAGTCCAACTCAGGCGACACACCGTGCAAGTACATGTTGAGTGCAACCGTCACAAGATCCACATTTCCAGTTCTCTCACCATTGCCAAAAAGACAACCCTCAACACGGTCGGCACCAGCCAACATTCCCAATTCGGTCGCAGCTACACCGCACCCACGGTCATTATGACAGTGGACACTCACAACAACCTTTTCTCTCTCACTAATGTGCCTGCAGAAATACTCGATCTGGTCTGCATACACATGGGGCCCAGCAACCTCAATAGTGGCCGGGAGATTAAAGATAATAGGCTCCTCTACTGTAGGCTCCCACGCAGCCTTGACAGCTTCACAGACCTCGACGGCAAAGTCTGTGGGAGTGTCTGAAAAGCACTCTGGGGAAAATTGGAGCGTCCAGCGGGTCTCCTGCATCGCAGGGTCGTCTTTGGTCAAGGAACGGATGAAACGAGCAGTGTCAGCGGCCTTTTGGATGGCCTCTTCACGAGAAACATTAAACACCACGTCGCGAAACAAGTCGGACGTGGCAAGGTACGTGTGCACAATAGCGTGCTTGGCCCCACGTACAGACTCGATCGTCCGGCGTATGAGAGTCTCACGCGATTGGGTCAAGACTTGGATCGCCACGTCATCAGGAGCATTTTCCACCGCATACCGTGTGAAATCAAAGTCCGTCTGCGACGCAGAGGGGAACGATACCTCTATCTCCTTGAAGCCAATGTCCAAGAGTTTATGAAAGTACTCCTTCTTCTCCTCTACCGTCATGGGGTCTGGAAGCGATTGGTTTCCGTCACGAAGGTCAGTGGAGAGCCACCGAGGTGGTTTGGTGATTTTGCGGCCCGGCCATTTGCGGTCAGGGAGGTCGATGTGTGTAAATGGCTTGTACTTGGTGGATGGGTCCTTCAACATGTGCGCAAAGCGCACACTAGTCCTAACAAGTGACCTGCGAAACATATGGAAAATGCCAAGATAAGCGATATATATAGTAGATTTAGGTTTTGAGAGGGGAAGTGTAATGACAAAAGGGTACAAAGGTACAAGTCAAGATATTTGATACACATACATCAGACATGAAAGATACTAGGATGTTTTCTTTCTAAACTATCGAATACAAGGTGGATCATACGAGGTGGATCATACAAGGTGGATAGTCGTATCGTTACTCAATCGACATGTGGAGAATTTTTCACCGGTACCGGTGCGAAAAAGGACCAAGTACAATAAAGCCTGCAGATAAGACTCTACAAATGGGAACCCGATTATTGGACTAGGGGACCCCATTCCTTAGGCTTTGGAAGACCACATAAGTGATAGGCTCCAGGATCAGCTAACTTTAGTGGGCTCTATTGGACTATAAACAGTGTCATTATACCCTTAATGTGAACTCAAACTACTCAACTTTTGTGGAGTATGCAGTGCGAACAATTCTACTGTATTCACTGATCCAACATGTGAAAAATAGACACCCTATGGTTCTGGAATCTAGGACAGACGAGAGTCGCAGACTGTCTCATATCCCAGCCTTATAATTATGTAACAGTGTCACTATATGATCACGACGTATGAGCCTAAACATAATTTCAGGAACTCTATACCATGAGTCATAGGCCTGAAATTTAATAATTGATAGGGCCACAACTATTCGAAAAATGGCATGTATTGCTACCACCATTCATTGTCCTCTGTATTCCGTTTGTTTAATCAGTGTGTTACATAGCAAGTGTTCTCTGTGGAAAAAGTTACCAGTAATGATCAAGACTGATGTAGCGATCTGACTAACCCTTCTTCACCGGAATGTAATCTATATGGTAATTTCGAATCTTCTCATATATCTGGTGTTTCATACCATATCTTGCAATGACCTAATCGTAGATTGCCACAAATATCTCTTGTCACTTCTGGTATATATCCGAGTCTTTTCCTTACTTCAGCTTCAGACTCTTCTCCCAAAATCTCCTCCATTGCATTAACTGGTTATCTGTTGCATAGTGACCGCCTAAGATGGGGTGGTACAATAATCAGGAGATTTGGATGACTATTTAGGTATAAGAGAAAAGAGTCGACATAAACATTGAGCGAAGTGAAATCCTTGCAACCCAGTAAGGGTTACAAGTACGCTCAGAAAGTCTTGAGAGAAACTCGCTGAAATCGTGTCTTAGCGACCACCACAGCTTACTATCCTTATTTTGTCAAGTTGTCGTGTGACTGGCCAGTCAAACCTCTACTTGAGAAAACCTATGTCTACTCTCCCAAAAGGAATTGGTTCAATTTCTACTCAGTGAAAGCCCTTGATTCGAACACTAACTGCTTTCGTACGCATCTTATCTGCGTCCATTGGTATCTAAATTCCAACTTTATATCTTATTTTGTCTAAGTGAAGCCATTGTATCTAGCTGTGTTTGAAGTTCTCGAAAGCCTTGCCTCTGTGCCTTTAAACTCCCTATATATTCCAATTGGCACATCCATGCAGCTTTTGATGCCTCAATCTCGACTAATATCTCCTTGCTTATGTGGTTTTCGAAATTGATTGCTAATTTCCATTGATGGAGTTGAATCTCATTTTATCTCCTGATGAAGCCTAATTTGCAGTAGCTGTCTATCTTTCAGTCGTTTCTTTTTCCTCCGTATAAAAGCTCATCGCAGGATTTTTTTTCAGCAAAATGGCAAAGACATCATCCAAGGTCACCAAGAAGGTTCAAAAGAAAGCCGAGAAGCTGAAGAAGGTTGAGAGCGAATCATCCTCCAGCGATTCCTCCAGCGACTCTTCCAGCGATTCTTCCAGCGACTCTTCCAGCTCCAGCGATGAGTCTGAGGTTGAAGACAAGAAGGAGGACAAGAAGGACACCAGCGACTCCAGCGACTCTGACTCCAGCGATTCTGATTCTAGCAGCTCTGACTCCAGCGACTCTGATTCGAGCGACTCTGAGGACGAGGAGGAAGTGAAGGAGAAGGAGGAGAAGAAGGTCGAGAAGGTTGTGAAGGAGGACTCCTCTGACTCTGACTCTGACTCCGACTCCGACGATGAGAAGGACGAGAAGAAGGACGAGAAGAAGGAATCTTCTTCTTCTGACTCTTCTGACTCTTCTGACTCTGACAGCGACAGCGACTCCTCTTCCGATTCTGACGATGAGGATGAGAAGGACAAGAAGGACAAGAAAGACTCTTCCGACAGTGACTCTTCCGACAGTGACTCTTCCGACAGTGATTCTTCCTCCGACTCCGACTCCGACTCTTCCTCTTCCAGCGACTCTGACAGTGAGTCCGAGAGTGAGTCCTCCTCCACCAACAAACGTGCTGCTGAGTCGTCTACCGAGTCCCCAGCTCCAAAGAAGACCAAGACCCTTTCTGGTGAGCCAGGAACGCTTTTTGTGGGCCGTCTTTCGTGGAATGTCGATGACGAGTGGCTCCAGAGAGAGTTCTCGCACATCAGCGGTGTTGTTGGTGCCCGTGTGATCATGGAAAGAGCCACTGGTAAGTCCAGAGGTTACGGATACGTCGACTTCGAGGCCAAGGAGCAAGCTGAGGCTGCTCTTCAGGAGATGCAGGGTAAGGAGATCGACGGAAGACCCATTAACCTCGACATGTCCACCGGAAAGCCACATGCCAGCAACTCCAATAGCGACAGAGCCAAACAGTACGGTGACAAGCCCTCGGAACCATCCGACACCTTGTTTGTTGGCAACCTTTCCTTCAACGCACAGAGAGACAACTTGTTCAATGTTTTTGGCGAGTACGGTAACGTCATTTCGTGCAGAGTCCCAACTCACCCAGACACCCAACAGCCCAAGGGTTTTGGATACGTTCAGTTCAGCAGCATTGACGAGGCCAAGGCTGCGTTCGAGGCCTTGAACGGTGAGTACATCGAGGGAAGACCCTGCAGATTGGACTTTTCCACTCCAAGAGACAACAATAACAACAACAGCTCTAGAGGTGGAAGAGGCGGCAGAGGTGGTGCCAGAGGTGGCTTCGGAGGCAGAGGCGGTAGTGCTCCTCCTTCCAGAGCCCCAAATGCCGCGGAGTTCAAGGGAACCAAGAAGACCTTTGATTAGACATACTATTAAAGATGGGTTAGAGGATAATACTTAATATGAGAACCTGGTTGAGCAAGCGAAAGTACTGGCACATATACTTGTGGGGGTTAATGGACTAATGCGTATATTGTTATTGGGATCGAGGCTGAGGGCTGAGGGATAACTGCGGATGGACGGATTTAACTGCGGATAACTGGGTAAAGTTTGGCATGATCGGGTATACTGGATGATTGGGTAAGTATGAATTCAACTAGGGATATTTGACTTGGCATGATCTGGGTATACTGGATGATTGGGTGAGTGGAATCCAACTAGGGGCATTTGACTTGGCATCTGGGCATACTGAATTATCGAGGGTGGAACCAATTGGGGAGTTTGAGTAGACATGGATTTGGGTTACCACGGATTACTGGGATAACTTAGTTTGCTGGTATCGACTTTGAGTGCGAGTTTAATGGGTTAATTTGTGCGGCCTCGACAAACATAGTGCTTGTGGCAACTTTGTTATTCTGGAGTTACATGTATAGATAAAAATGCGATAGAGATTGAATAGACAATCCACATGAAGAGTGTAGGAGCGACGACGAGAACAGAGACCACTAATATAAAGGATAATGTCGAGACGTAGGCATCACCAATCACTTCTACGAAGAGAAGTGGATTGGAGAGAAGTTCAGTCAAACGCAAAGACTTGTTGAGAACTCTTAGAAATATACACTATGACAGTCGATACCACCTGATCCTATTTGCATGACTCCAGTTAATTATTGTGTCCTTTTGTAAAGTGGGCCATGTGTAACGACGTAGGCTTGCCTTTATACATCAGCAGAGTATCACCAAAGACCACTTAGGTTTTCTTTAAATACGGACTGGGCTTTACTCGATAGAAATAGAAATGAGCTCCAAACAGTGAAGCCCCTTTGGCCTTTGACTACAATTTTTCAGATATACGTACATAGGTCGCAGTACCCCACTTCTGCCGCGTTATGGATACAAATATAGCATGGGGAGCCCGATTTGCCACCATTTAGGGCGGAAGAAGGTCATGATTTTTGTTCACTACACATGGGGAAGCCATCACCTTCTCTGTACTCTGTATGCAGTATGTACCGATTAGGTGCAGCAATTCCCACATTTTTACGAACACGTTTTTACCACCCGTCTGTGTATATTCTGGTGAACCATAGGCTGAGGGTAAATGAGAAACTATTAGTCTCTAGTTGATATTGTATATATTTTCAGGGATTCTAATTATTCTTTCGAGTGACTATTGTTCAATACCCTATTATTTGGCAGCGGGGGGCTCATGACGCAGAGCGGCTTTCCCACGTTTCCGATCTTCCATAAACTGCTCTTCGCGTCAACACCCCAATATCACCTCACCCTTCTCCCGGCTCCTTCATACTATCCTAGGACTAGCAGTAGCCATGGTCATCTCGACCATATTCTAATTTTTCTCCTTTCACCCTAGTTTTATTTCCGATCAGTTTTATCTGGTATTCCCTGTTTTATCTGATCGTTCTAAATAGTGGAAGTTGTCCACGATTTACTTTTAATACCATCATATCCAGAGGCTGAGCCGCTGAATACTTTGTCCTCTACTTTTTCTGGTTCGTTGCCTATTTCCTCTGAACCCGGAGGTTTTCCATGTATCTTTACCCGCATCGCTTCGCGTCCGAACGATCACTTGGTGATTGTTCGTTCGCCTATAGTTGCGTCAGCATAATAATGGACAAGTGAGCAGTGTAATTAACAAGTGAACAGTACAATAGACAAGCGAACAGCATAGCGAACAAGCGAGCAATATAACCATCAAGCGAACACTATAATAAAAAGTGTAGCATTAAGAATGCCACCAGGTGCAGAGTGGAAAATGAGGTGAAAATAAGAGGTGAAGGATGAGAAGACTAAAGAATAATGAAGATATGCAGATGGCATGCCTGTGGCGATGATTACAGGTGGGCAAGACCGTTTGCGGTCCACAAAACCAATTTGTGGGGGCACAAAATACCCTCCCATTCCAATGCAGAGTCCTGTATCACACTTGAAGTGACAAGTGTAAGTTGGAGTTGTGGCACATTCCTCCTTGATGCAGGACATTTTGCGTGCTATACGGCGGAAGTAAAAGTGGAGAGCCAGCAGATACACGGTTGGACTGCATACAAGATAATGGCCTTATCGAAGATGCACAATAAGACGTGTGTGTATCATTGTTATTGAACCAGTGAAACGGTCTTCCCGTCATTTCTGTATCGCTGTTGATATCATCTTTTTAAACCCGTTTCGCTTTTCCGGTTGTGTCATTGATTGCCTTTTTTTAACGGTATCTGATAATGATCCTGCACCTTATATGACCACTTGTTTTACGTATTTCATCATGGACTTTACATCAAACTTTTCAGGATATTTGCCGGGATCTCACCCTCAGTCTTTTGATGAATTTTACTCTTTTCCGGTCCCTGTTTTTTGGTCCGGCCGGTCTGGCTTTTTCAAACCCCGGGTGGGAGTTTTTTGGCTGTTTTTCAGTCCCTAGTGTGAGTTTGTAAATTCAGCTCTGTGTTCCATATAAATACATTCTTCTTCTCTGCCTCTGTATTCTGCTCAGAGTAAAGGGACCTCTATGTGAGTTCCTTATTTGGTGTCTGTTTTTATGTCATTTGTACTTGTCGCCGTTTTTATCTTTTATTATGCGTCGGGCAATCACGAAGATCATGCCCCAGAAGCCTGAGGAAGTCCAGGCCGACTTTTACCTCGTCATAGACGATCCACACCGACTGTGGCTTCCTGGAGACGAAGTTCTGGGGCAAGTTGTGCTCGTAAGCAAGAAGAACCTCGTGAAGCCAGTGATAACGCTCTCGCTCATAGGAACGGTACGAGTGAACGCCACGCCACACAGCAAGTTCCGGCCCAAACGCCATACACTATTCAACCACCAGATCACACTTTATGGCGACCAACCAGCCGGACTTTACGCGGGCGAACACCGCTTCCCCTTTATTGTCAAACTCCCCAACAAGCGGATATACACGTCCATCGACTTTGGAAAGGGCCTGATAGGCTACGTGCTACGAACAAGCATCGATATAGGCGGAAGAAGCGCCAATACCTACGAGAAAACCATCAATTTGATCGCCCCGATCGATGTGGCTAAGCTTCCGCCACCGAAACCCCGTAGACTCGCCATCAAGGAGCCCAGAGCCCAGACAAACAGGCTATCGCGCACCCATCTGACAAACCTGGAAAGAACATACAGTAGCGTAAGTCTGAATGGTCTGGATACACAACTAAACACAAACTTCTCAAGCTACACTCATTCAAACTACACTCACTCATCACATACGCCAAACACACACCCACAGTCATCACAATCCCAGCTAGTACTACCACAAAATCCACAGACAGCCAACGGTGTGTCCGTAATACCGCAGGCCAATAATGAAACAAGCCATTCATCTGCATTGATCCAAGCATCACAAAGCCATCCGTCGCCTTTACTCCACGCACAGAGCAACAATTCCGACAGCCCGTTTGCGTCTCCGGCACACACACCGGCAGGAGTCCTGCCGTCCAATCCCGATTCGCCCTCTGCACTTTCAGTACGCGTGTCGCTCGAGGTGACCCACCGCGGCTATCTTCGTGGGGAACAGATACCTGTGAAGGTGCGTGTAAACCACACGCGAAAAGTGCATGATTTGAACGGAATCATCGTGACGTTTGTGCGCGTGTGTCGTTTGGAGAATGGAACCACAGTGGAGAGCTTTCGAAAGGACCTCCAGCAGCTGGTGGTACCGTTATACGTGGATCCGAACACTCTCAGTGCAGAGGTCACTACAAACGTGCGCATTCCCGCAGACGCGTTCCCCACCATCGTGGGCTGTCCGTTGGTATCGTTCCAGTACTTCCTCGAGGTGCTCGTGAACCTCAGTGGAAAGAGCATGCTGTTAGAGGAAAACACAGAGAAGCGCGACGAAACGAATGTCTTGGTTAATACAGACCGCTTCAAGAGATCCAAGAAGTTTATCCAGTTGACTACGGAAGTGGTGGTTGGGACCCATAGATCAGACGTAGTGTCCACAAACGATCAGGCGAATGAGATCATGCTGGCCTTGCAAAACGCCCCGGCAAATTCGCCAAACGTGAGCTCCCCCTATGCCCCAGGAAATTCTCCGGCATTACACTCGCCCCACGTCCACTCACCTCTTTCCGTCGCAAACTCTCCCATGAGCGTGTCGTCAAATGCAGAAGAAGGAGCCGACGGGTCAGCTCAAGGAACGCCTGCAGTACCAGCACCTGGAATACCAGCGCCTGGGATTTCAGCACCTGGGGTACCCGTATTTGCATCATCTGGTACACAAGGTGCACTCGGATTATCCTCTAGCATACCCGTTATACCAGAGATTCCAGGGCCCATTGGACATTCTGAAGCTTCCTTCATCACACAGCCCGTTTCTGATACCCCTGCCCTCTGTGGGACGCCCGGCCAGTTCTTTTCTACGCCCGTGTACACACCCAGCGACGTTCCCGACTACGCAGGGCACCATGCAAGTCCTGTGTTCCCGGATACCCCGGCGTATCCCAGCGGCACCACCGACGAGAAGGAACGTATGCGTGCTCATGAATTGGGCTTGCTTCCGCTGAATCCAGAGGGAGAGGAAGAAGAGGAGCCGGTACAGATCGTCCAGAGAGATAGTGAGGGGTCCTTACCGACTCCAAATGAGTATGAGTTTTTCGCAAGGACCGAGTGAGGGAACAAGTAACCAGGTAATGGTGAGATATACAAGAATCAGGTTTTAAGGGCCCCTTCCCAAAATAGAGAAATGGTAATTAACGACTTAAAGTGGACCATCAATGGGTGCACCCATAATCTAAAACATTTATGAAACAAGCATGTATCAGACTGCAGATTACTTCCGAACTTTGACTTGCCGCTGGAATGGACAATAAAGCCTAAAGAATGAAACGATGCATTTTAAAAACAAATCATACCATCTACACCACCAAATATGGGAGATATGCGTGTCACTGTAATGCGGGTCGGTAACACAGAATTCTTAGCCGCGGTTATTTCCACGTGGGACGGAATGTGGTATGCGTGTAATGACAATAATATTGAGCAGCTCAGCAGCGTAGCGAGGGATGTGAGTTTGAACGAAATATACGGATAAAATGACACAAATGAGCGGTTGTAGAGTTGATTATTACTAGTACGAGATTATTTATGATCTTTGTCGATATCAACAATTTGTATTTCTTCCCATCGATAATTGTATCGATAATTTCTGTCTCGTTTCTGCTTATTCTTTTTGTCTGTACTCTTTTATCTATTATCAGCTCAATTCTATATTCCTCGTGGCTGTGATTCTCTGGTAACCTCGCAGAACTATTTGTACATTCTGCATGGGTTATCCGCATTTTCGATCATTTGATGCCCGCTCAGGGTCTTAGCTTTAATCTGCTGGCCGTACTACACAGTTTATTGGGCGTATAATGTTTGATAATACGCCTATAATCCGGGCATGACCCATTGGAACCTCAGGTGATGATCTCAAGTGGTGTTTGTACGAGATGCATAATTTTCCGTATAATTTTCCGGGTTGCAACATTTTTTAGATTCTTTTCAAAATCGTAAAAACTGACGAACCTCCCTGAGAGATAGTTCATAACTCGTAAATTACAAGTTATAAGCATCCGATGAGTGCAAATTTGATATACCCTAGAAATCGTTGCCAGAGAGCATAAGCACATCGGCTCCCTCGTATGCGGTTAGCGCTACTGCATACACGAACTAAACTCGTACGAGCCTACTCGGCCCACTGGCGCTTAAATGCAGCTGCGGAGCTTGCACGGCTGAAATCAACCCCAAGATTCCAGTGAGCGAAGATTATAGAGCAATGAAGAATTAGACGTTGCTGTAGAGCGTGGATGACATTCACCGATTAATAATACCTCATTTGCAACCATATTCCTAATTTTGAATTCACTTGAAAGTGTACTCATTAGTACTTCCTATGATTCTGGATGATAAAACACATGGTTATTGAAGAAAGGCCCATGAATAGTTTCTGAGAAGTCAATATCTGCGCAAGCAGTAGTAAATTCCTTCACAATTAACATAAATGGTAACGTGTCGCTCACTCTCATCATTCATTGTGGTTTACTTCAGTGGAAAAAACATTCACCAAAAACCTACTTATGCTCGTCTATACTTATTAAACTATCTCTAACACCTTGCTCATGCTAACAAACTCAACTTCTCAATCAACTCATCTCCTTGTATTCATCTTCTAGACTTCCTTTTGTGCTTTCATCTGTCTCTCAGCCATAGTTTTGCCAAATAAAGCCACCACAAGTGGTTGCAAAATACTCAACAAGGCGCACCAAGCAACCAATACACCAAAACTGCGCCCCAAATCACCCCTCCATGTGTCGAACAATACAACCTTGATGACCTCATACGAATTGTGAATGGGAAGACCATAGCCGAAGCGGAAAAACTTGGGCAACACTGCCAAAGCCGCAAAAGTAGGAGACACATTGATTACCACCCAAAACAACAACCAGAATCCCAACAATTCGGGCCTGTAGAGAACCGCCAACAGACACATGATATCATTGGCTAAACCAACAGCCGTGCATGTCAAGAATGTGGTCATCCAATACACCACAAAGCCAGCACGGCCAAAAGCCGGAGTGAAGTCAATCTGCATTGCAAGAGAAACAAACCCAATAAAGAGCGAAATTACCAAGTATGCCGATATAGACGTCAAGTAACGGTACACCAAGTAGTGAATGGGGTTTAAGCGGAGCTTGCCCAAATTCTGGTGGACTTCTGCAAAAAGCGAGAAAGAGAAGAAACTGAGAATGATGAGATAGATGTTTCCAAACTGAGCAGGAGCGGTAATCACTGTATCACGAAGGGGGCGCCAATCGTAGGTCGTGGGAGTAATGGGGTAGCTCACAAGAATGCTACTGGAACCATCGGCAATCTTGTGCATCACTTGTGGACTCACCAGAGTTGACCAGATTGATATAACCTTTTGTACAGCAGGCACGATGTTGCTTCCCATGGTTGCAAAATCGCGACCGGTTTCGTAGTACCCGATAATCAGCTCGTTCAGCACATTGTAGCTTGTGTTGCCTGAATCAATGGCTTCCTTTAGCCGCGCTGTGGCATTGGTCTTCACGTAGAACGCATACCAATAGTGCTGCTCATGGACAACACGGAAGAGCTCCTCTTCGGTCGTGCGCTCACCGGCATCTTGCAAAAAGTCAGCCTCACTCACAATCTTCCAATCTCCTGCATACAAGGACTCGGGGGTCCGCATATACTTGCTAAACTGGGTTCCAATTTCTCCCTCATCTCCCACCACAACCAACATCTTGAGGTTTTTCAAGCGTGAATTTCGCTTATACATCGAACCCCAGTAAATCGAAAAGATGCCCAACGTCAAGAATGCCATAAGTATCAAAGTCAATCCAATCCTTTTGATGGCCTTCATTGTGTAAGGCCGTGCTGTAGGATGAAAAAAGGAAACGCCAGGCTCAGGCATTTTGCGGGACTCATCAGGCCCACCTGAGTAAGTACCACTAAGTGACGAGAATGAGGGTTCCTTTTCCCCCACCACAGGGTCCATTTGGTTGTTCATGATACAGTCCGTCGTAGAATTTGACTCTTGTGTAGTTTCTCGCAAATTTTTTTTAATGTCGTGTGGCTGACTATCGCGTATAGTTATCTCCTATGTTTGATGACTTCAGCAGAGAGTTTCAACTTGAATTCACTGATTTCTGCAGCTTGGGATTCTTATATATAGTTGCCAAAAAAGAAATTTCCATCTCGGCATAATGTGGGGATTAGCACGGAGACCGGGTGAGAAGCCCGATCTGACGGATTAATTGATTCTTATGATTTTACTCTATTGAGGGTGATTTACAACATTTCTCCAACATACCATGTCATACAAAGGCCCTTCTGTTCAGCTATCTCCACCTTCCTGTTTATTGGGCTCACTCTATGGTGCACTTTCCAATCTTGTTTGTATGTGGTTTACCATTAAAAAAATTCCGTCCTAAATCCGTGTGGGTAGTATACTGATTGTATCAAATTACACAATTATGCCACTTGGTGACAGTGCCCAGTTGAATGAAGTAATATTTCCTACGTAGACGACACCCAGTTCCCCGCTCTTTCCCAAGCTATACTGAGGAAAGAAAATATACCATGGTCTAGACGGACACATGCTGACAAATTTTCACATCATAAATCTTCACTTATAACTGCGGAGTTTTGGTCTTTCCAGAAGATTATGTAACTTATAAAATCTAGAGATGAGTAATCAAAGTCATGGAAATGTATCCGGTGAACTGTATACGGAAAGTTTTCATTAGATAGCGCTTATGAGTGTCCTATGTTGACAGAATTTCTTGCAGGTCGTGTTCACTGATGAAACACAATTTAAGGTTCACTATACAAAATGTGGGATGAATTTTAACAAACATTATAAGGTATTCACAACAGCTTTTCAACTGTTAGTCCTTCAATCTTTCAGGTGTTAGTTGGAGAGGTTACAACCACGAATATAGGTCAATAGGACTTAGTTTGCCAACCTTAATAGTACTGCATGTACTACACATTTTCAACATCGGTGGACACAAAAGCGACTTCGTCTCGCGACCCGCCTTGATGCAAATATTTGAGTAGCGGCGTCATAATTAGGCTAGATTTATTTTCAAACTAAGTATGACTCTACGAATTTGTTAAATGTATTGCTCTGCATTGATATGTACATCAGCTATTTTTTCTTTGGTCAACTCCGACATAAACTTGTGAACAGAAAAGACGGGCTAATCTTGAACTTCATATTCGTCTCTAGAAAGTAGAGTTCTATCTTTACTACGGGACCACTGGTCATTTCTCATTAGTTATTCGCTGATTTTCGTACCTTCGTATAAACTATTAATTCAATCGCAACAAAGTTTCCTGCTTTCGGCTGTCCTGCATTCTATTCGCTTTCGGTTCTGCTGCTGCTCTCCTAATTCCTTGCCAAATACAACTCCTTTTGTAAACCAACCACACTCTCCTTCAACAGATCCCTCTCTTGTTTCAATATATACAAGTCAGCCTCCAAATCCTGAATCTTCATTGTGAATCTTGCGTTATTAATAGCACTTTCCTCATCAATATTCTCGTCCTCCTCATCCACATGGGGAAGCAGACCCATTGTAGGAGTAGCTGGGGTAGATCTCGAGGAGTGTCTCTTGGAAGCCTTCACGAACAAGTTCAACTCATTGTTCTCCTTGATCAAACGCTCGATTGTCTGTTTTTGAGACCTCAACTCTTCTTCATTGAGTTTGAGAGCCTTTGAAGTGTTGTTGACCAGTTGAAGAGCATCGCGGTAATTTTCCTCAAACAGTTTGAGAGAAGTCAACTTCTCCGCAAGCTCCTCATTCAAGCGCTCAATTTCAGCAGAGCTGTGCTCGTCATTTTGCTTGGAAACAACCAAAAGATCATCAATCTGCTTCTGAAGACGCTGGACAATCTCTGGGTCTGCCTCTGCCCCAGTAGCAGCTGTTCCCGCATCTGCTCCACCTTCCTTATCCGCAGCATTTGCGCGCGTGTTCCAAGCATTCACCAAGGCTTCCAATTGTGAAGAAATGTTACGCTTCGTAGTGGATCCATTGAGAGACTGGGTATCATGATCCTGTTCGATCAAGTCCTCGTGAATTGCCTTGAAATTAGCGTACTCCACAGCCAAATTGTCATGACGAGCCTTCAAGTCATTGAGCTGGCGCTGCAACACCTCCTGATCAACAACCTGAGCCGAGAGTTTTTCAATGTGGTCCTCCTGTTGACGAATCACCTTTTGGAACTGAGTAAGCTCACCAATTTGGTTATTCATGAAGGGCTCAAAATGGGCGAGTTTAGCAGAAAGACGGGCATTTTCTTGCTCGTAGTAGAGGAGGCGGTTGTTGAGCTCCAAGCGGTCGAGTTTGTAGCGTGACAACTCGGAAATAGAGCCTTCAGTTTGCGAGTCGACGTCTAAAGCCCCTGGTTCCACTGCTTTCTTTAATTCGCTCACGAGAGTATCGCGCTCCGCTAGCTGTTTTTGGTATCCTGCAGTGTCGTCTGCATGCTGCTGCTCAAGGTGGGCCAACTCTTGCATATGTTGCGACCGCTGGGATTTGAGTTCCTCTTCAAGCATACGAATGCGCTCTGTCGCATTTTGCATCTGCGTCTTTGTAGACGTCTTGAGTGTCGTGAGCTCCGACGTAAGTTCCGAGAGAAGAAGCTTGACGCGCGGATCCGAGATAGAAAGCGTGGAAACGTCTCCTGGTGCCGACGCAGAGGCAGACACCGCCCTGTTAGATTCCCCGGACTCAAACCTCTTTTCATCATCTTCCTCCTCCTCCAACTTGTGTGTAGGAGCATCAGGAATTACCTCAATCTCTTTAGACTCTGATGCAAAGCCATTTGCCCTCTCAGACACCAGCAATGCGAGGTTTGAGTTCTTCGGGCTGGCCAAGGGAGTCCTGAAATCGTCGATCCCGGCACTTTGGCTTCTACCGTGCTTTTCGTACCGAGACAGTTTGGGCTTCTTTTCCTTCTCGAAAAAGTGCTCCACAATACTCACATCCAACTCGTACAACATCGTTCCTGCTTCATTCCCATCATACTCTTCATATGTCTCCATGTTGGATTCATCAGCCGAGACATAATCGTTTTTGTCTCCTCCCATGATGACAATCTTATTATGCTTGGGGAGGTACGTCATAGAGTGCCCACACCTTGGCCCCGGGCCGAAAAGTGTCCCGTCTGCAAGCTTGCACCAGACAAAAGTCCGGAGGTCCAACACATGCAAACTGTTGTAGATGACACCTGAAAAATCATTACCTCCATAAATGAAAAGTTTATCGCCAACTATGCATGATGAGTGCTCATTGACCGGGAGTGGAACTGCACCGGAAGTTGGAATCTGCGACCATTTGTTAATCACAGCATCGTAGCACCACAAGTCGTTTGAAACACGCTCGTTATTGTACACACCACCGAAAACGTACATCTTGGTTTTGTGGACTGCTACTGAGTGATTCGTCAATGGTGGAGGCCGGAAATTGTTGACTGGCTCGACCGGTTCCCACAGGGCCTTTGAAGATTTGAAGGTGTTGAGCTCAAACGAGTACAAGTCCGCAAATACATCGTTTTCAAGCTGGCCTCCAAAAAGGAAAAGTCGCGATGAGGTATTGTTGAGCGCAATCACAGCAATGGTATGTCCATACCTCCCAGTGGGCTTATTATTGATATGAGCGGGTATCGTGTACTTGTTGTTGTTGATGTTGAACAAGTAAAAGTTGTTGTCTGGGAATCCATTAAAGTCAGTGTCGACAGTATCGCCACCAAACACAATAAATGCATTTCCGCAAAGAACTGCACTATGTCCAACACGTGCAGGTGGGTTATTCAAATTGGCAACATCAATGGGTTGCGCCTGATAGGTGTAGCCATCCCGCGAAGTTTCAGGGTAGATTTTCCATGTGTCACCAAAAACGGACCCCTCCTTCAAACCCCCCATGAGGAACACCTCCGACTTTTCGCTCAGAATGGCACATGCTGCGTGTCTGTATCTCGGAAAAGGCGAGTTTAAGAGCTTGAAGCGCTTCCACGGACTCACGGCGTTGAGAGGCACGGTTTTGTCTACCTCGTAATGGTGTTCAACCCCGTTTTCGTGCATCTTGAGTGATTCTTTGATACTCTGGTCATCTTTGGGCTTTTCGGACCGCTGTGTGTAGATTGAGTTTCTTTCAGAAGTCATGGAGACAGTATCAGTGCTTTTCTTCTTTCCAAACTTGAACCGACCCATGATGAAAGGTTATTTTTCATGATATTTATATTGAGGGGATTACTGGATGGGGAAAGTGCGAAATTGCCTAAAAGGGAAAGCAGCAGAAAGAGTGTGTGGTTATTGAATAAGAGACCTGTGCTATGCTATAGATGGACATAAAATAAACATCAGCAGCCATCTCATCAAACCCACCCGTTGAAATTACTCCTCAAAAGGATAATAATGAATCGGACTCAACTAAAAATCACATTCTCCTCGGCCATTTATATCTTTATCCGTTTGTCATCTTTTATACACTCCTATTGTTCACATACCTGCGTATGTCGCCGCACTACCATCCCTAGACTGCTATAAAACCGTTGCTGCATTAACGATCATTTCAACCAAACCTTAACTATCGAGGACCATCCTTTCAAGAGGTTGACCGTTTATTCTTCACTCACAGTGTCAAAAGAGGGGGTTTCGGAACTGCCGCCCGAAATAGAAACCTGTATCGATCCCCACACGCCGCTTGTTTAGGAAGTGGCTTGGGGCATTTGCTAGCTAATGAAGTCTTTGTACCCCGCGTAATTTTGTGGCTTTCCACATTGGTCGTTTATTTCCTAAAAAGGAAGTGTACTGAGGAATGGTCCTCATGCAATATTTGTAAATTAGTCTAATAAAATTGCAGATATATAGAGACCCAGAGGCATACGGAGATCTACTATAGGTGCGCTGAAAAAAACTCAGCATAGAGCTGCGCTCATTAAATGTACATGTTCTTGAATAAGTACATTCCTACATTCTCTTCTTCCCTTGCTCTTTGTGGAATGTGGGGAGGACCAAAAAGGAAAATTGGTCGAGTTGATGCAGAAATCCATGACAGATTCACCCTTTCAAGATGATAATTATGAGAATGGCCCGAGCGGAGCAACTGCCGATGTCTGAAAAAATGAAGGAGCGATTACCTGGTACAATAGCGCGCACCGATATCAAAACCAAGAACATTGGCAGGGTGTTTGACTACTTAATTGAGCACTACGAGCGTAACGAGTAGTGCGGTTATGAGGAGTATAGATGAGCGCAAGTGTATCTATTAGTGTAAGGACTAAGGATTAAAGAGCATATGATTAGTGTGGGTTATGAGATAAGGATGAACGAGTATATGATTAGTGTGGGTTACGAGAGACTGTATGAGTAGAATAGGCAAACTTAAATAGATTACAAAGCTGGGCCATGTTTCTGATCCGATATGATTATACATAGGCACCGAATATTGTTAGATCAAGAAACGCTAACATGAGTTGACTGATTCAAGACACTTAAACCAAACCTTGTGTATCAAATCGACGAGCTCAAGCGAGATGGTGAGTAGTTATGAGGTACGGTCTTCTATGAACAATCTGTCTTGGGAACAATTGCATATTGCTATGGTGGATGAGAGGTATTCGTCAAACTGCAGAATGTATTTTGAATTCATCCTTGTTCCTGTTCTCCTCACTCATCCCCCCACTCAATATACCACCGATGTTTTTGGTATAAATCCGACAAGCAAACTAACACCTATTATCTCAGACTAATTACTAATCTGACTTAGGCCAGGAAATATACTCCAATACAGTACCTTATTCAAATTAATGAAATGGGTGTTTTCCATCCTCTCTCGTGTATAGCCCAGTCTAATTAGATTACTCTGAAAGAGACAGTACTATCAATTTATAACCAGTACTAATGATTCAGTACCTATATAATACATTCATGGCACTTCTACAACAACCTAGACTAAGCCTAGAATTATTTGTATTCCTTCGGCTTGTTGAACTCATTTTCTTAAACTTTCAACAATTTGCTACGTTGTTTGATACTACGATTGTATTCTGCTGGAGAGAAGAGAGGAACTTGAAGTCAGGGGTGGGATAAGTAATGCTTGATCGCCATTGTGTAAACAACACTATTATAAAGCTCAAATACGCTATTGTATCATCTCATGTTTCCCTATACTCACATTCGCACCCGTTGAATAATGCACTGTATATTCCTGTTCTTGCATACTCGATAAGCTAGTATTAGAATCACATTACTGCTTTCTAGGAATCTTTGTTTATCACAATTGCTCAGATTATTCGCTACGTTGTAATCTGGTAATACTTGAAATCGTTTTTTTATGCTCCACAACCTCTTCAACACCCCCGAAGCCCTCAATGAGCTACCCGCGCTCATCTCGCACGTCCAACAGTACAAAAACAGCCTTGACTCACTCATATACACCGACATTCAATCTTACAACCACACACGCAGCCAACTTAAAGAGCTCACAAACAGTAGCGTGTCCAATGTGAGCACACTCAAGGCCAGAGCGGCCCAAACCAGTGATTCGATAGCAGCAATCACGTCCAGCATCCAGCACCTCGATCAATGCAAGAAAAACCTCGTTCTTCTGATGAATATCCTCAAGCGCTTGCAGATGCTCACGGAGGCTTACAACACACTTTCCGAAAACGCGCCCCAAAAAGACTACAAGAAGCTCGGAGAAAGCCTCGGGGCAACGCGTGAACTTTTGGTCTACTTTAGGCCCTACAAGTCCGTGGAGCAAATCAATCAGTTGCATCTTTTGGTGCAGACCGTTCAGCAGCGGGTGGTGGACGATATCTTGATGGATTTTGATGACTTTGTTGCGCGGAGGCAAGTGGACGCAAACGTAACACAGAACCTTATTCATGGTTGCGCTATTCTCGCCGATACGGGCCGCAAACAGCAGCTCTTGGACTGGTTCTACGCAGAAATGCTCAGGGATGTACAGAGTATCTTCCACAGTGCTGGTGAAGCCGGCCTGTTGGACAACATAGGCAGAAGGTACATTTACTTTGAGAATAACACGCTCAAAGCGGTGCTGCTGCGCTACAAGGCAGTGTTTCCCGATGACTGGC
The DNA here is from genome assembly GCA_015708815.1 of Kodamaea anthophila. Classification (NCBI taxonomy): domain Eukaryota; kingdom Fungi; phylum Ascomycota; class Pichiomycetes; order Serinales; family Debaryomycetaceae; genus Kodamaea; species Kodamaea anthophila. The sequence goes on from JACFYR010000027.1 coordinate 23,168, forward strand.
ACGTGGAACGCGAGCTCGTGCTTCTCTTTTGTAAGGCCACGGCTCAGGATGTGCGCGAATTGCTTCAGAAGAATACGGACGGCTCACATACATTGGAGCAGCTCCAGGTCACACTTGAGTTTGAGAAACGCATGAACGAGAAGTTCAAGACGTCCGACTTTTCGCAGTCTATCAGCTCCGTCTTTGAGCCATATCTCCAGGTGTGGGTAGCGGAGCAAAGCCGTGTTCTCTCGCGCAAAATGGCGGAATTGCAGGGTACTCAATTAGCAGCTGAGTTCCAGGAGGCGCAGAACGGCGACGACCTCTTTGCCACGATCCGCGTTAATAATGTGCCCAACATCGCGGCGTCGTGTACGGAGCTTTTCCGCGCTTTCCACAAGATGCTCACTCAAATTCTCCGCTTGAGTAATGGCGACATTCTAGTCGACTTGAGCAGACTTTTCGTTCGTTTCCTCATCGAGTACCATGACCAGATTCTTGCCCCCATGCTCCCTCAGTCTGACAGAGACTTGGGCACCGGTATTGAGCCCATCAAGTACCTCACAATGCTCCTCAACACCGGCGATTACATTGTGAATAACACCGACGACTTGGCAGACAAGTTTACGTCGGTAGTAAGGCCCACGTTGCGTGGCAGACTTCCCCTGTACGAACCAGCCAAAGATGTGTACTTTCTGCTCATCAACCGAGCCATATCGTCACTCTTGCTCAAGATATCCAACGATTTGGTGCTCCCATGGCGCCGCTTCGCCAACAACAATTGGGACTTGCCCGATAAACGCCCCCAGGTGCTGGCCTACATGGTCGATGTGGAAAATACTGTGGTCTTTGATAACCTCCGCTACATATTGCCCATGATAATTCGCGATTCCTACGTGCGGAGCTTTTGCGACAGGCTCGTGGAGATGCTCGTCGCGGGCTTTGCAGACAATCTTCGTCTGGTACCCATAACTCTGTTGGACACGCTTGACGGTGACTTGCGCCACTTGGAGGACGCTGCCTTGGAATTCCCCAAGCATGCAGATCCCACGAACCCCAGCTATACGGTGAGCAAGTTATACCAGAAGTACGTCAAGGCGCAGTTTGAGACTCTCCGTGGCCTCGTAGCGGTTTTGAAGGCCCCGATTGCTTCCCCAGAAGACTTTGTGGGGACATACTTTGAGAGTATCAAGGATAGGTCCGTGCCTAATTTGCAAAAGGTGCTTTCGATGCGTGATGTGCGGGATATGCGGCCGTATATAGAGGTCTTTCGGCTGCAGATCGCCGTGGCGGGCGATTTACAGGAACTGAACCTGTTGTTGGCCAACTTGGCCGAGATCAAGGAAACCCCAAAGAGCCCAAAGAGCCCGAATTTGTTGCCAAAGATCAATTTGGAGAAGAACTTGCGCGAGTTGGCGTTGAATGGTGAGAATCATGTGAATAAGTTGAATGAGAATTTCAGGAGTTTTGGGAGGTTGTTTGGGAGGCATAGCGAGGAATAACCAAAAAGCTCGAGCGTAGCGAGAGATAGCTACTGAAAATAACAACACCCGAACGGGGCTAGTTATGATAAAACCAAACAGCGTCAGCTTCAATGACAATACCAAACGACTTTGTCCACTCTTACTTCCCAAGACCAAGCGAATTACAGAGCATTTCCCTTGGTTCGTTTTATGATGCTACGAGCTTACATCCGACGAATAGGCCAGAGGTCAAGATCTACGGGCCAGACTCTTAAAAAATTACTACCCCACAGACTATGTTGCATTCGATTGTACATGAGGTATTCTTTCAGTACGGAGAAAGGTGGCGTTGATTTTTCAGGGTCTTTTGGCCCGGGGTCTGGTCTCGATAAGCCGAGCAAACGGGCAAGCTGTCTTGTTTTGAATGAGTTGACCTCTGAAGAACAAAAAGACTTGCTAATAATGAAAGATGACGAAACACTGGCGTTAATAAAAGGAAACTTGAAACACTGGCGTTAATAAAAGGGAACTTGAAACACTGAAGCTGATAGAAAAATGGAATTGAGGAGGGCTACGGTTGATTGTGAGAATCGAAGAAAAGGTCTAAGGTATGATAAACAATTAAACTCTTGCATGGAGAAAGGGAGATATACGATTATAGACAGCACAATAGGGCAACCTTGAAACAGGCTAGATCAGATAATATGTGAGCGAGCTTCAAGGAGTCCAGGTGACAGTGAATAGAACCAATAAAACATAATGATTCAGACCTAAAGAGTCTGAGGCGATAGAGAAATATTGTATGTAAGATAGACAAAGCATAATTGCACTAACTGATAAAAAGTAAGCGGACATACTGGGGGCAAACTGGTGATCTGCTTATTTATCGAATGACTGACCAGAATTAGAGCTAATCGGATTTAGAGTTGAGAATTGGAAATTTTGTCCCATTGTTCACTGCTGTTCTAGGTCCTTGTAATATACCTGTCTGATTGATTGAATTCAAGGGTTTTAGCTTCGTCTCGGCCACCACTATCTTTTCCTCTTCCCAATGCATTTCACCCTCCTCACTCAGATCAACTTTTCGTATTGACTATCTTTTTTCATGCTTACCAAAATCTGTGGCCTCAAGAGCCTCGAACCTGCACAAACAGCCATCTCTTCAGGTTCACACCTCCTCGGGGCCATAATGGTCCCCGGACGTGCTCGTACAGTGGATATGGAAACAGCCAAGGCCATCTCCAACAAGGTTCGCGAGATCCGGGCCCAAAAAGGTACCAAATCGGTTCCAGAGTTAGAGCAGGAGCTCCTCGGCACGTCTCTTTCGCCCACAGACTACTATACACACGTGGCAAGGCTTTTGGAAGAAAACGGACCGTTTTTCGTGGGTGTTTTTCGCAACCAGAGCGTAGAGGAAGTGGCCCATATAGCCTCTGAATTGAATCTCGACTTTGTGCAATTGCATGGGTCGGAAGATAAGGAGGCCTACGCTGCAAAATTGGAGCATTATGGCCTCATTTTGAGGTATGTGGTGCCGCAGGACGTGGGAGAGATGCCAGCCCAGCTTGAGAGGCTCGCACAGAGCAAACGCGTGGTGCTTCCGCTCCTCGACTCTGAGGCCGGAGGCGAGGGTCACGTGATCGACTGGTCCGTCGTGGACCTGCTTCTGTTTGGCCGTTTCGTGCTCGCTGGCGGCTTAACGGCGGATAATTTGGCCCAGGCGGCCCAGGTGAAGAATGTGATAGGCTTTGATGTGAGTGGGGGTGTCGAGACCAATGGAGAGAAGGATTTGGATAAGGTGAGGAAGTTTGTGGAAGGGGCTAAGCTGATAAAGCCAAGGTAAGCTAAAAGAGACGAACCAGAAATCTTTCGGTGGAGTGGGCTGGAGGCAGCAATAATGCATAGTTTGGTACTTGGGTAGAGGAAGAGCCATCATAAAAGCCTCAGAGTGAGGAGAAGGTACAATAAATGAAGCGCAGTATTAGTCAATCAGAGAATTACTCTTTATTCGAGAGGACAGCTGGTATCTGACATTCTTTTATTCTGAACTGTCACTGTTTGACTGTCTGAACCTTCAGAACATGCATCAATGTTTACTGGTCGTAAGTTTTTTCGCAGCCAACATTCTGGGTAATGTCGATCCTATCTCAAAATACCATGTTCAGGGAACGGGTGGACAGAGTTGGTCGTCAATTCATGAAAACTCGCAAGAGCAGAGCGATGTTTTCACACCGAAGCAAGCTTCAATAGACAACGAAATTGAAAGTATACACTAGCGAACTAAAGTCATTTATTGAACCCCGGCTATCAGTTTTGTTGAGAGTATTTCGAAACGCACAATCGATACTCGTGGATAGTTAATTATCGCATCAATAGATACTTTTTGGCATCAATAGATTATACACGTTCATATTTGATAATACATGTAGCGTCATAGATATGGTTGAACGTAGAGAACCACCGCAATTGAGTAGCAGATGTTCATGACCCAATATCAACAGGGATGTAGACGTCCTAACATGAGACTGAGACAAACGCAGCGTTTTCAACAATTGAAATAAGGGTATCTCAAGTAAAGATATAGGATCACTCAAATCAACAGCTTGATAATTTTCAACTGTGAACTGCGCGAAAAAATTGTCGTTAACACTAAGATCATGAGTAGAAACGAGGTGGTCGGCCGCTTCTATACAGTACACATGGGATTCGATACATTCTTCTGCCTCCTGTTTCGCAACAAAATGCACAAACCTGTAAACTCTGAGAATGTTGCTTTTAGAGCATCGCTCTCATGGTACTTTTCTACTGGGAACTCTCATTATATGTTTCTACTCTTTCGAACTTTCACTGCTATCATCTTCTATACTTAACTAGGTTGCATGGTACAATATTGTTAACCCAAGCGGGAGTCTGGGCTTCTAGAACCAGCGGCTTGTGTCTGGGTCAATATGCAAGTAAACTAGAATTCATCTGCCTACAGACATCTCTCGCTCGTATTAATGAACGTCATCGAGACCACTTTCGTGGTTGCTTTAACTGACTCGCCTTGCTTAAGCCCCATCACGACCTCTAATCCTCCTGATCCCAGTTGCCCGGCCTAGGCTGCTTTGGCACCTGTGGTCCACCGGCCCTCTTGGCCATAATGATCTGATCAATGCTCAATATCGTGCTTGTCGCATCAACGGCCAAATTGTACGCGCTCTTCTTACTGCTCATCAAGTCAAAGATGCCTCCCTTTCTCACATCCACCACATCGTCATTCTCAATGTCCACACCCACACAAGCGTTTCCTTCGGCATGGGCCGCGTGCAACTTGGGCAAAATCTCACTGGGGTCCATGCCCGATGTCTCGGCCAACACCTTGGGGACCACCTCGAATGCTTTGGCAAAGTGCTTGATGGCGATCTGGAGAAGACCCGGAGTGTTCTCACCGTACTTGGTGACCCTACGGATCAACTCGATCTCCACGGCTCCGGCGCCTGGCAACAACTTATTGTCCTTAATCAAGCCCTTGATAGCGTTGACTCCGTCATCGATTGCACGCTCCACGTCATCCAAAGCGTTCTGGGTGGCTCCACGGACCACAATGGTGGCGGTTCTGGAAACCAGTTCCTCCTGGCGAAAGATGGTGACACGATCACCGCCAATTTCCTTGGTTTCAATCACATCGATAGTACCGCACTCGTCAGCCATGGGCGCACCAAGACGGGGAAGAGGGGTGGCACCACAAACCTGGCACACTCGCCTGAGGTCAAACTTGGACGGGACCTTCAATACAAGGAGTCCGTACTTGTTCAAGTAGTGGAGAGCAAGCTCGCCGACAGAAGATCCAGCCACAACCACTCTCACACCACTCTCGTAGATCTCCTTACACATCTGGTCCAACTGGGCCTCTTCACCCTTGGTAAAGTCCAACATCTCCTGTGCATTGTGGAGAAGAACGGTCCCCTTGGTTTCCGTAGTGGAAATGTCGATGGGTGTTGTGAAAACAACCACCTTCAGTTTACCACGCACCTGTTTGACCGATCCCTCAGGCTCACGGGGGAAAACCATACCCTTAACCACATGACTGTCACCAAGCGAGGCACCCATGATTTTGACCACACGGACATTGTCAATATTGAAGGCCGATGGGTTCTTCTTGCTGAGAATGTGCTGTGCAGCCTCCAAAACGAGACGCAGGATGATATCCTCAGACCCGTACTGCTTGGCGGCCACCACGGGGCGGATCACCTTGAGTAAGTCCTCGGCAAAATCGTCAACCAGGTCCACCACAAGCTCGTCAAGCACCTCCATCACGTGCTTGTTGGCGAGCTTGTAGCCTTGGATCACATCCTGGACATTCAACCCGAGTGCAAGCAACTTTTCCGCAATATTCAACAACTCTCCCGCGAGGATGATGACGAGGTTCGTGTGGTCTCCCATCTCAAATTCTTGCTGTTTGCTCGCCATCATGAGGATCTTAACCACAGGGTGGACCACCTCAAGCTCCCCGAGCATCGTGGCGGCGTCGTTGGTCACGAAAATCTTGCCGTGCTGATTGACAATGATCTTTGACCGTCCAGAAGGTCCCATGGACGATAAGAGGATCGTGGAGATCTCACGGACAGCAGCAATGTTGCGCGATATGGCCCCATCCTCGGAGGTGTGTGATTGGTAGCCTTGTTTAAAGAGCCCAGAGTTGGGCGCGGTGGGGAGTTTCAATGACATATTGGTTTTTCACAAGGTATTTTTCACTATGTATTTTTCACTATGAACGCAGCGAGCGAAAAACACACTACTACGCAAAAAGTACTCAAAATGTATAATAGGACTAAGAGTGAAGCGAGTAGTGCAGCATACACCTAGTTGATTCAAAAGTAGCAATTCCGTATTGAAATCCCTATTTTTATTGCATTCTGTGTAGACTTAGCTAACCAAAATGTTCTTAATGGGTGAGAGCACCTCACGTAGATATAGCCAATAGAACACCGAACCTAGTATAGCCAATAGAAACACCGAACCTAGACTTCAGTGAAAGCTGAGCACTGCTATATAGATGAGCGAAGTAAGTTGGAAAATTTCTATGGAGTACTGAGAGGCAATAGACGATGATTAAGCACTGTTGAAATAAATAACCAAGCAGTCGCAAGTGAATGTTTGCGAGAAGTTTTCATGAGTGGAGACTCTCCTCCTCAATTTACTTGAATAGTTCCGTACAATACTCTTCTAATGTTGACTCGAGAATACCAATAACTTCATTGGAAGAAATTCACCAACATTTGTATGGGGGCTGAATTAAATATTAATGGTAGATTAGCTTGGGAATCCTTGTTGCGGACAAGTAAAGATATACAGGGTTTCAAACTCTAATAAGCAGTGTTACATTTCTATCACTTGGCCCACTGTATTCTCTCACTGCTCTCACTGTATTCTCTCCGTCTTTTCTCACATCTTTTCTCGCTTCGCTCGAAGTTCGTCTTTGCTCAGCTCTGACCCCACTACTCTTTTTGTCCACGTGACTGAAATTTAACAGAATTCCACCTTGAACCATTCTACGGAGATAGCGGCACAACCACACTCAGACCACGCACTCCATGTTTCTCCGAGGAACACGACCACCCAGGACGTTTGGGATCCTTTTTACCGGTCGTATATCCCGGCCACATTACGTGGGCAGCTCTGTTCGAGCCTACAAGCATTTTATCACACCAACACAGAAACCAGAGTGGAATGGGCCAAGGTCAACGAAATACATACATACGACACTGAAGACTAGCAATGAAAACCCCAGTGAAAATGACCGTGAGAAAAGCAAAGTATTGGCCAAGAGAGATGAACAAGGGCCTTCGAAAGGACAAACGACGACAACAGGACAAACTGATTCAATTCTACAACAGATCTCAAGAAAAACCGAGGCCGAACGAGGAAACTCGTCTATCGCAACTCCTTATACAATTCCCAACATGCTCACAGCCACACGAATTGCCACGGCACCGTTTGTGGGGTACTTTATCGTTTCCAATGAGCCCAACATTGCGCTCGCTCTTTTCGTGTATTCATGTGCTACAGACTTCGTGGACGGATACATTGCACGAAAATACAACATGAAGTCAGTCCTTGGGTCCATACTCGACCCTACGGCCGATAAAATGCTCATGGGCGTGTGCACGCTAAGTCTCGCATATACCGGGGCTATTCCCGGGCTAGTGGCGGCCGCAATCATTGGTCGCGACGCCATGCTCAGTGCTATGGCATTCTACTACCGTTTTGTACTGCTAGAGCCCCCTCGTGCTCCCAAGTTTCTCAATCTCGTACGCTATCCCACAATCAGCGTACACCCCAATCTTTTGGGCAAAGTGAATACGGCAATGCAGATGGTGTATATTGGTGGGTTGGTGTGCCGGCCGTGGATCGAACAGGTGGCTGAATTGGGCTTGGATGACTTCTTTGGTGGTATGGGTGCTGTTGTGGGAGTGACGACCGTCGCAAGTGGTGTCTCTTACTTGATGGAGAGGAGGTTCAAGAGGTTATGAGTCAAGAACATGATAGAGAGTGTAGGAGAATTGAGATCAAGGAAATGATGATAGACATTTATAGAAATTGTATAGATAGTTTAGTATAAAGAGATAACGAGGGATAGAGGAGGACGTATAAAATTGGAGGTGTTGGAACGCCTTGGCGTGACATGCAAAACCTCGGGACATCAGTCCCTCATAGGACACTCATCATCCTTTATAGCACAACAGTTCACTACAGAAGTGCTCTTCAGATATGGTGAAACAAAATGGTCATAGACCAATGTCGTCTCTTGCCTGTTAATAAGGTTATGATAATTCATAAAGACTCTCTACTACTGGATGGAATTATTAGATGCCGTCGTAAAATACAATGACCCAATAGATCAGGTATAAACCAAATAGGTGGTGACCCTGGTCTCTACAATTAATCGATGGTATGCATCACCGTATGTTTATTATTAGCGCTGTGTGAACACAATTGCGAGAAGATATGCGGTATATTTGCACAATCACACCCGATAAGAAACCATCTGAGAAATAGATAAGCCTCTCTTGTAAATTTGCAAAGGCTTGGAAATGCATAGACATCTGGATATTACCCAAAGATGTCAATTGGGACCAGCCCTTAATAGTATAGAGGTATGGTCTCGTAAATTGGTTAATCATGAATAATCTTCCTCAAGAACTCCTCTCTTTCATCCCACCTAGCCTCTATCCAACCTCTTCAAATGATCTGGCGCATCTCTCACGCATCCTTATCCAAATACGCCTCCTTACAAAACTGCCAAAACGATACAGGCCTTTCCACCTGAAACTGTCGCCAAACCCAATATGCAGATACAACCAGCCCTCGTCGTCAGTATCGTAGATCATCATGATGTACCACGAGTCCCAGGACCACTTCCAGCCATCGTCTTGTATTGGATAATTTGAGATGTGATTTTCCAGAATTTGCAACCGTGTCCCACGACCTGATTGAAACATGGGCGGGTCTATCCATGGAATCAACAGATCGCTGGAGAAGAAAGGGATTCCAAAAGCCTTGCACCCTCGCTGGTTTTCGAGAATAACATCAAATTGAACTCCCTGGCTCAAGATGGCCTCATTGAACTCCTTCAAACAGGGGAGAATGACCGAGAAACGCATGGGAATAGACCTGCAACCATCCAGAGCGTGTTTCACTTCGTCCACAAGTCTCTCGCGTAGCTCTCGCACCAACTGCACATAGTAGAGCTCGCTATGCTGGGGTCCTGTTGTGCTGTCGTCGGATGATACATCCTCATCGATGATATGGATGGCCTCTTTGGTGTGTTTATGCCTGTCGGAGTGGAGAAAATGGCCTACACTGGCCATGGGGTGTGCGGCTGAAGAAGTAGCAAGGTATGCAAAAAGGTTTGAAAACGAAATTAGTCCCCAGAAATACCATGATATATGAGAGAGGAATTAAACAATGCCTCTATGGATCCAACGAGGCTTCATTTACACAATGTCTCTATGGATGAACTTGATTATAAGGCTCTAGAATAAGGTGTACAACGTGCAGAAGAGTGGGCTGTGTGGTACAGTCTAGATAAGTGAGACGATTTAGATTAGCACAGCCTTTGTTAGGTGTGTACAAGATTAGCACAGCCTTGGTTAGGTGTGTACAAAAAAGCTGACAATAGATGACCATGGAAGTCGAATAAGTGAATCTTTTGGTATCTAAACCAGAACCAACAGATCTCAGCGTTTGCAACTATCGTCAAACATGCATCGTCAGCTGGTGTTGACTTTTATAGGGTGCAATTGCAGTTGACGAACCTCGCTTATTTTGCACCCCACAGGACCAAATAGGAAGCGGTAGAAATGGAATGAAGAAGTGAATTAGAATGGTAAAGAGCAGGTACGCAAGTAGAGCCCCCAATATCAATCTAAGGATAGTCTTGAACTGGCAAAAATAACTACAATTACAAACATATCAGGTTGTTCACAGGATTGGAAAACAAGTACCTGTCTGTAGACTTCTATTCTTCCATTTACACTTATCTTGGATTTTTTATTGTATGAGTTGGTATAGCGTCATGTTAATAGACTATTGACTATGTTACACTATTATCTATTACACCCATTTGTCTATTAATGATCTGTGACCGGTACGCCCACCCACTTTCCTCCATTTCACTCCTGTCCCAATTTTATGCTCCAAAATGATGCAGGGTAAGCGCATTCACATCGCACTCGCCGTCAGAGAAGTCCAAGTACGGGTTGTATTTCGGGTCGACATTCAAATCTCTCCTCAAAGAGATACGGTACTGATTCTTTTTCGCTGGCTCGGATGTTTTAGACTGAGTCTGTTTAGAGTTTGCTGGAGGGTCAATAGATTTTTCATGTCCAGCTTTAGGGTGTTGAATTTCTTCAGTCTGTTGAGGTCTTTTGTGCGTGGTTTCAGTTTGTTGAGGTCTTTTGTGAGTAGTCTCAGTCTGTTGAAGTCTTTTTTGCGTAGTCTCAGTCTGTTTCAGTTCTTGTCCATTCGTGCTTTCATTTGTTTCTTGAGTCTTTTCTTTTGGAGCATCATCTTCTGTTCCTTTAGTCTGTTCATTCTCTCGCAGGTCGTCTTGGCCTGAATTCGAGTCCTTTTGTCTGTTCTCTGGAACATCTTCACTCACAATCTTAATTCCTTGATCTTCATTCTTGGTTCCCTTCCTTTCCTTCAAGCCCTTGAGCTCATGTAACGACTTCATCTGAAACCCGTCGTCGTCTTCTCCCTCGTAGTCCATACGCACGCGCTTCACTCTCTTCCTTTGCGGCGCCTCCTCGTTCTTGTCAGCCTTTTGTGCTTTTAGCCCAAAGAAATCCTCGAGTACTTGTACACTGTCAATCTTTACTGCGTGTTCCAGGTCCTTGATAGCTACCAATGTGTACTGCGAGTCCACCACCCTCCCAATTAAATTGTAACGGTTGTTGTAGTGGGGCATCGGAGCAGATGAGATGAAAAACCCGTCCGCAGAGCTCTTGCCCGTACTAGTATCCTTCAAGCAACCCACCATGCCTCTTTCTGTCCAGCGTATGCGGCTATGGTGCTCGTCCGGAAGTGTATACTGTGTATCCCGCTCGATCTGGATGCGGTCGTCGCCAACTGCAAAGGGAAGAGAGTCGAAATGCCCGTCTAAGCAGTTCTGGAGAAACCTCCTTGTCAGCTGGGGGAACTGCTTGCACCAGAGTTCAATGGTTATAGGCCCTTTGGACGTGGAGAAGACCACTTTGCCGGTAGTTTCCATCAAAAAATGATAACCATGAAATGGTGAAAGATACGAGTACAGTGAGCGTAGCGAACTGTACGAGATGTGTTATTCACTGCTTAGCGAAGCGAACAAGCAAATGCAAAAACGACGGAAAACATTGTACAATAGTGATCGAGAACGTTTATCAAGAGACTTGGCTGATATAAGACCACCAAACTTGGAGCCGAATAGCTCGCAAAAGTACCTAAATGTACATGTTCATGAACGGACATTAGAAAATAGTAATCAGAAAGCTTGTAGGGGAGGATTATTCACTGCAGACTGACTCTTCCAGTTTTATCGCCAAATTACCAAAAATCAAAGTAGTACCAAATACGTACAAGACACAATCGAACGATGACTGTATCACCAATTATATATTGTGCTATTGTGGTTGATCTTTATCTATACAGTGGATAGCTATACACCAACTTAGCTAGACAAAACGGACAATTTCTCAAGATCGTCTTCATAAGTTAACAAACGTAATTTTGACTAGTGTTCTAGGTTGAGTTCGTGGGAAGAAGCATTTCGAGTTTATTCACCACTTTTCTGCTATTAATTATTTACCTTGTCACTCTTTTATGTGTCACTTTTTCGGTTCCCCACAGTTACATCAGAAAGCACTAGCTGAGCAGCATTGCTTACGAATTCATGTCATTTTGACCGACTGTTTGATTCGCTAAAAAAATATTCGTTTGACGGCAGTAGATGGGGAAACGTATTTGTTTGTAGTTTTTAAAAGCAAGGGATCAAATTGAATGTTGAATTGAAAATGAAAGAATGTTGAATTGGATAGATATGATCAAATCGTTCGCTTTGCTCACGATTTGCTTTATTTCGCTCACCATGAAAACGATTTGAAATTTCTGAACAAATTGTTCGCTTTGCTCACAAATTGATTATCTGGCTATTTGTAAACACCACAATTTTGAATGTCCCTCAAATCCTTCATCAAGTCCATCCGCAAAGCCAAAACCATCTCAGATGAACGATCTGTTGTCCGCAAAGAGTCCGCGGCTATCCGAACTGCGTTCCGGGACCCCCAGCTCGACCAAACGAAACGCCGAGTCAACATTTCCAAGCTCCTCTACCTCTACATCATGGGCGAGAAAACACACTTTGGCCAGGTCGAGTGCCTAAAAATGCTCAGCTCCCCACGGTTTGCCGACAAGCGACTCGGGTACCTCGCAACCATGCTATTTCTCGATGAACAAACCGAAGTTCTCACACTCTTGACCAACTCGCTCGACAACGATATGCAACACCCCAATGCGTACATTGTGGGGCTCGCGCTCTGCTGTCTCGGAAACGTGGCACTGCCGGAGCTTGCCCGTGATCTCCACGCCAATGTGGAGAAGATTCTCGCTTCCAACAACATGTACCTCCGTAAAAAGGCCGCGATAGTTGCCGCACGCCTCGTGGACAAGGACGCAGATCTTGCGGAGTACTTTGCGCCCAAAATCAGTGAGCTCTTAAACGGCAAGGCCCTCCTTGGTGCATGTAGGCTCATCCAAGCAGTTTACTCTGCCTCACCACAACACCGCCAAGGACTCGTAAAAAAGATCCCTTTGCTTGTGAAGCACTTGCGCAGAGTGGCCACGGGCGGCCACATGCCGGATTACGACGTACACGGCGTAAGAGACCCATTCCTCCAGGTTGAGCTTCTTTCGACCCTCCGCACGTTGGCCACGGATAAGGGAGGCGCCGAGTACACAGATGAAATCAACGATATACTCACGCAGGTAGCATCAAGTGTGGAGCCCGGCAAGAACGCAGCCCACGCGGTCCTCTATGAGTGTGTCAAGACGATTTTCGCCATTGATGCAGACCAGCTGTTGCGAGTCTTGGGCGTGAACATTCTCGGCAAGTTCCTCCTGACCAAGGACAACAACACGCGGTACGTGGCACTCGATCTGCTTCTCACGGTGATCAATATCGAGCCACTGGCGGTCCAGCGGCACCGCCAGACCATTGTAGGGTGCTTGGGAGATGGTGACATTCTGATCCGGCGACGCGCACTTGAGCTCACGTTTCTGATTCTCAACGAGCAGAACGTGAGGGTATTGGTCCGTGAGATCCTTGCCTTTTTTGAGCGGAGCTCTGACGCAGACTTGCGCCCATATATCGCACTGCAGCTCACTCTGAGTGCGGCCAAGTACGCGCCAAACGACAAGTGGCACTTTGACGTGCTTGTACGCATGCTAAAGGCCGCAGGGAACTCTGTAGGCGTGGATATCCTCCTGAGCATCCTCGGCTTCCTCGTGCTGTGCACTGATAAGGAGCTCAAGCGGCACGTGGTGGGCCGCTTGGTAGCAAGTGCTCATTTAGACAGGAGCCAACATGGTTTGGCTTTGGTGGCCGTCTGGGCCGTGGGTGAGTACGGAGACTTGATTTTGGGCGACACTGTGGAAGAATGCACACTCAGCGAGAAGTTTATCGTGGACCTCTTGCGGGAGCTTGTCCACAATGCCACCTTCCTGGAGGCAGAACGGACGCTTTTGGTTACGTATGTGTTGACCGCAGTGCTCAAGCTCCTGGTAAAGGTCCATGATGCCCAGTCCATCGAGGCCTTGCGCCGCATTCTCAACGACTACACCTACGATACCAACCTCGAAGTACAGCTGCGTGCGGTTGAGTACCAGGCCATTTTCTCTGCGGACCCCAAGCTCAAGCGCGGCTTGTTGGCCCACATGCCTCCGCCACCAGTCCACAACGTTCTGGCCGTGCTGTTGGTGCAGCGCAAAGAGAAGAAGAAGAAGGAGAGCAAAGTGGATGATTTACTAGACTTGGGCGAGGGCGAGGCAGTGCCAACAGATGCCACCAAGGATATCTTGTCACTCTTCTCTAGTGCCACAGTGAGCGAACCCGCATGGAAGAATGATGTGATTAGCGTGCGCTTCCAGAATGTGGTTCTCGGCGGGGGACAGTGTAGTGCTGATGTGGTGGTGGAGGCACAGAAGCAGCTCGATCACTTCCAGATCCTTATCGCGGTGCCAAAATCCCAAAAGTTGGTAATCACTTCGGCCTCTGGGGATCTGGTGGGGCCAGGGCGCCCAGCAAAGCAGATGTTGAGGATATCGGGTAAGGAGGGAAGTAAAGTCAAATTGAGAGTGAAGGTCAAGTATGGAGAGGTTGAGGAACAGTTTGATTATGCAGGGTTGGGTGTCTTATAAGCGAGTGCCGAAATATAGGTGAACTAACTGACTGGACTTTAATCTGGGATTTTCTGCGCGCGTTGGCATTAAACATTGTGTGAACACAAATGACTGCTGAGAAGATACTGACTCACCACGTGAAATGAGCTCATGTGGTTTGACTAGCGTGTAACTTGGAGTGATGAAGTTAGAAGGGCTCATGTGACTAGAATAGGTGCATGATCATATGACTAGATTAAGAACGGCACAACGAGTGAGACTCGAGGAGGAGCTTAAAAGCGTGATTCATGGAATCAAGCAAACGTGAATATAGACGAATAAAGGATTTAGGGCAGAGCAAAGGCGAAATAGCGCGACATAACACATGAACTATGACATGGAAAATTTTGAGTAATTCAAGAAGTGTTAGGAATTACTTGTAATTAAAGCAGCATATGAGAAGGATTCTAGTAATCAGTAGCATGGTGGAGAACAATTCAAGTATTCAAGTAGCATTATGGACAACGATAGGAGTAATTCAAGCAGCATTATGGAGAATGATTCAAATCAGGCCTATCGGACCACAAGGACCAATACAAAGCTGTGAAGTATGAAAGATTGACAAGTCTCAAAAAGGTGACAACTTTTGGTGGAGGGGATCTTGTGATAATTTTGGAGTCGCATAAATTGCTCTTCTCAAGTCCTATTACTGTACAGATATACCGAGTTTATCGTGCAATGTCTATATAATAATCTAGCGGCGGCTGCTCGATTGTATTTTTAAGTCACACATGGAACGTGCCCATGTCATAAAGAGCCATGCCATGGATCAATTGCATTGTTCCAGCCCATTCTGCTCTTTGGACGTGAAACTCTATGAATGTTCTTGTAAAAGCTGCATCTCCATTGAATCACCTCTGATGAAAACGATTAGATCTTGATTAGATACATGTAGATGCAAAGGCCACATGCAAATCCTGTGCGTAGTTGTAGTTCCCCCAATGATTTATAGTCACAGGGATATCATTGCACACATACAATGAACACTCTCGCAACACTCTCCCCACTTCGTTCGTGTTGCTTCATGGTAGATTTATCTGCATATATCATGCCTCCCACTTTACTAACTGTAAATATTCACCAATCTGGCCAACCTCTGGAACCTTCCCATATTATTCACCTCCCTCTTCTGCAAGTCTCTCAACGTTCTCAACTCCAAATCCAACAACAACTCCTCCTCCTGTCCCTTAACATCCTCACGCTCGCACTTGTCCAACAATATTCTATTGTCCATGTGCAAGGCCTCTATATTGGACAAGATCTGGCCCATACAGTACATCACGGACTTTTGCATATGGTTGTAGGACATGGGCTCTCTGTGGCGGAACAAGAAGAATGTCTTTGCTGCTGCACGGTCGACGGACCGCGGTACTTCCTGGATCTCCACGCAGTTCAAGCGCACCAACTTGTACAACTCATTACGGACGGTTTTCTCTTTCAAGAGCACCGCACTGGCGATGCTTTTCTCGTCCCCAAGTCCAAGCAGCTTGAGGCAGCGCAACAAACGGAAGGCGTTCAGCCCAAGTGTGGTTTTCACTAGCGTCTCGAAAGTGTGTGTGCGGAGAGTACGTGCCAAAGCAGTATATGGCACCGTATAGGTACCTGGGGTCATTTCTGCTAGAAACTGGATAC
Organism: Kodamaea anthophila; assembly: GCA_015708815.1. Taxonomy (NCBI): domain Eukaryota; kingdom Fungi; phylum Ascomycota; class Pichiomycetes; order Serinales; family Debaryomycetaceae; genus Kodamaea; species Kodamaea anthophila. The sequence continues at coordinate 39,199 of JACFYR010000027.1, forward strand.
GTGTTCCCTGGGCGAGGAGCTTGAGGTGGCTTTCGACAAGAGGAACGGCGATGGGGTCTTCCACGAGCGAGTCGATGAAACTATCCACTCCCGCAAGTGCATCGGCTGCCAAAGACGTCTCTTCTTTGACTTCTCCCTCCAGACCCACTCTGGCCCGTTTGTTTGTGGCCTGGCCCTCCCATTCCCTTTCTCTCTTTCTCGATATGATACTGTTGCGCAAGTCCAAGTCTGAAGGAAGCAACCGCACCAAGTCCCTAACGTTGAAGACTGTCTTGCGCTCCTCCACCAAGCGGTTTTCGGTCGCATTCACAAACTGGCGGTGTTCGTCTGGGTCATTAATCAAGCCTGAAATACGTTCAAAGTCATGCTCGACCGGCGCATTCTTCTCCAACAGCCGCAACGCCGTCTCGTAGACCGTAGCAGTGAGTGTCCCCACGCGAACACGCACTAAAGACACCAAAGCGTCCGTTCTCTGAGCGGCACGGAGCCGTGCAAGGTTGAAACGCACACACAAGTCCGCCCTAAGCTTCTTGATCCCCCCCTCCGTATGGTAGACCTGGTCAAAGGCATTTTTACGCTCCTGTTGCTCAAGATACTTGGTCTTTGTACGCTCCTTGACCTCCGCAAGCCGCTTGACTTCCGATGTAGCCAGCGTACGAGGAGTTTGCTTGGCTGTTTCAGCAAAAAGATGGGCCCAAACGTCTTCTCGTGGATGAAGGTCCGAAGGAACAATGCGCACGAGCCATTTCTCCTGAAAGAGCCGGAAAAAGAGCGTCTCCTGCTCAATCCGCTCCGCGGGCTCCATTCCCCCCATGTATTGCTCGAGTTGCACGTGTCCATGAAGAAGAACATTCTGAATAATCTCAGCGGAAGCCGTGCCATACTGCTGCCTGATGTGAGCAATGATTTCACCCGCGTGTACAAGACAGAGAAGCCCTTCCTCGTTGAGTGAGTATATGTATCGGCTCTCTTTCCAGTATGATACACAGTTGAGCTGGACGAGCGAAACAAGGGCTTGCCGAATGGCTTTGGGGGGTAGATCCGCTTTGCTGGCGATCTCACCGGCACTGAGTCGGCCGTGTGAGATGAGCTGCGATACCACAGACGAGGCAACCTCCCCTAGGTGGTTTTTGGCAACTTGTGTGAGAAGGTACGACGTGGGTGTCATAAAAAGACAAAAGAATCAGAACAAATACAATATGTATATGTTGAACAAAACTCCTCTGAAAATCATCATACACATTCATCATACACATTCCTCATATACATTTATCTGTCATAAGACATGTATCGATCATTCAAATACATCATCATGATCATTAATCATACTCCATTCCACGAATCTCCATACAACACATATACTACCTCCATGCCTCCAGATATATCCATAATACTCATATCCATACCCTAGATACCCTCATAATACACATATCATGCCACTAGGCACCTCTTACATCACCATTCTCACATCCATTCAACATTATTCGCATAATAATACTGATCCACATTCCATTCATAGTTTCACTCGTACGAGATGATCACTCTATTTCGCCTGTCCTTTGATTACCCATGTCATCTCATCTTTCTGTTCACTTGTCTCCTTTGCCTGTGGTTTTGATTCACTGACTCTTAACCTATTCGATGAGATGAGGTCTGTGTGCAGGAAGAAAATTACTGAATACAGCACACGTAATACTCCGCATCTAACAAAGGTAGAAGCTTACACTCAAACAGAAGTATAGTAACTACCCCTAGATTAAATTTTCACATTATATGAACAACAATGGAAGCTCACCCTGTTGCTACAAACCTGCAACACACACCAGCCACTCGTTCTCTAAAAATCGATGTGGATCAACCTACTGATAATACATGATGTAAGAACTTACTTTCTTTTCCCCAGGGGATGTAATGCGCCTACTGCTGACCTACACGTGCTTTTACACATTTCTCAACATTTCATTATGATTCTGTATTTACTATTAGTTTGCTGGCTCAACAGTAGCATGCTCATAAGCCGTCAGAAGATCCGCGTTACCCACGAGAAAGAGCTCGCAAGTAGTCAGTTGACTGCGTTGCCACTTTACACTAAGTTGCAAGGAAGTTTGGTTGCATTGTCACTAGTCATTCGCTCACTGTCGCTAGTAAGCTTGGCAAGGGCACTTAGTTCGCTTCGCTCACTAAGTTTGTTAGTGAGTTCAGTTCGCTTCGCTTAGTTCGCTTCGCTCACTAAGCTTGCTCACAAAGCTTACAACTTCAACTTCTCCAACACCCCAATGGTCTGCTCATACCCCTCAATTTCCGCCTCAAACTTCTCCAACCTCTTGTACGCACTCTCCTTTGCCTCCTCCTTTGTCTTATCGGTGAACTTTCCAATCGCCTCCTTAGTCTTTCCACGCATGTCCTTAGCAGCATTCAACTTCTTGGCCACCTTTGCAATCTCAGCATCAAGGTCGATCTGCCCCTTCACCAACACATGCACCGTGCAGTTTGGTGCAATGGCCTGCAAGGCACATCCCGAAGGCACTTCAGACGCGGCCTTGACGACGTCGATTCTGTCCACACCCTTGATCAAGGCTACGATGGAGTCCTGTTGCTCCGAGGCAATCTTGTGGACGGCTTCGTCCGCAGACTCCACGTACACCTGACCGTTCTTCAAGATGTTGTACTGGGACAAGAGGGAACGTGCGCCCTTGGTGATGTCGAGAACCAACTCATAAGCATCTGCCGCAGCCTTGTTGTCCAATTGCTCCACGTACTCAGGGTACTTGGCCACCATGATGGACGGAGTCTCATCTCCGGCACGTCTGGGCAAGCGCTGCCACATCTCCTCCGAGACAAACGGCATGAAGGGGTGGATCATACGGAGGGCCCCGTCGATACATGTGTACAAGGTATCCTTGGCGGACTGCAGGGTGGCAGGGTCCAGGACCAATGCCTTGGAGTTTTCAATGTAGACATCGCACAATTCGTACCAAAAGTTGTAGATGTGGTTTGTGGCCTCGCCAAAGTCACGGTCCTCGATGGCCTGGCCCGCGTGCTGTGCCGCAGCATTCAACTTGTGCAAAATCCACTTCTCCACAAGCGACTCCTTGCCAGACAAGCCCTCAGTAGCAGGTGGCTTGTAGTCAGCGCCCAACTTGCCCAAGACAAACTTGGTGGCCTGGTAGATCTTGTTACAGAACTTACGGTAGCCCTCCACACGCAAGATGTCGAGGTTGATGTCCCTACCTCCGGTGGAGTAGGCACACAAGGCGAAACGCAAGGCATCAGTACCACACTCGGGAATACCGTTAGGGTACGAGGCCTTCTGGCCCTCGGTGGCACGCTGCAACTCGCGTGGGTCCAAGTTACCAGTCTTGAGCTTGTCGTGCAAGGCCTGGAGTGGAATTCCCGCAATCACATCCAATGGGTCCACAACGTTACCCAACGACTTGGACATCTTACGGCCCTGTGCATCTCTCACCAACGAGTGGCAAAACACCTCCTTGAATGGCACAGTACCGGTGTGCTTGGTACCCACCAACACCATACGAGAGACCCAGAAGAAGAGGATATCCCAGCCGGTCTCCAAGAGCGAGAATGGCGCAAAGCGCTGGAAGTCCTCGCTCTGTTCGTTGGGCCACCCAATCGTAGCAATGGGCCAAAGCGCAGAAGAGAACCATGTGTCCAAAACATCCTCATCCTGGTGAAGCGTGAAGGTTGCACCAGGGAAACGCTCAGCAGCCTTGGCCTGGGCCTCATCAATGTTGCGTCCAGCAACCCAGTACTTGTTATCCAAACGGTCATGTTCCTCACCCTCAATCTCTACAAAGTACACAGGACAACGGTGGCCCCACCACAACTGCCGCGAAATACACCAGTCCTGAAGGTTCTCCATCCACTGGTAGTACTCTGCCTCGGAGCTCTTGGGCTGGATCTTGATTTGGCCCTCGCGCACCACGCGAATGGCCTCCTTGGCCATCTCAGTCTGGCGCACCCACCACTGTGGCTTGAGGAGAGGCTCAATGATGTCTCCCGATCTCGAGCATGTTGGGATTGTCATCTCATTGTCCTTCTGGTCCACGTACAATCCCTTGGCCTTCAATGCCTCAATGACCTTGGTACGAGCATCGAAACGCTTCATTCCAACCCACTCGCTTCCACACGCCTCGTTCAACTTTCCGTCGTCCGTGTAGATGTTGACCACCTCCAAGTCATTGCGCTTACCGGTGAGGTAATCGTTCTGGTCGTGGCCCGGGGTGATTTTGACTGCACCCGTTCCAAACTCCATGTCAACGGCCTCAGCATCGGTCACAATCGGCAACCGCTTGTCGAGGAATGGGTGCAACACGTACTTCCCGTGGAGATGGGTGTACCTTGGGTCCTTGGGGTGCACAGCCACACCAGTGTCACCAAAGATGGTCTCTGGTCTCGTGGTGGCCACAGTCAATTTTTCATCGCTGCCCTCAACTTGGTACGAAAACAGTGTCAATACACCAAACTCCACCTTGTTGTCGTAGCCAGGAACGCTCAACAAGGTGCGGCCGGCAATGTTCTTATTGTCCACCTCCAAGTTGGAGATGGCCGTGTTCAACTGAACACTCCAGTTCACAAGACGCAGCGCACGGTAGATGGTGCCATCCTCGTGCATCCGAACAAACTGCTCCACAACAGCATCAGAGTACTCGGGGTTCAACGTGAACTGCTCCCGAGACCAGTCACACGACGCTCCCAACTTCTTGACCTGGTTCTTGATCCGCTGGTGGTACTCCTCTTTCCACTCCCACACCTTGGCCACAAACTGCTCACGTCCATAGTCGTACCGTGTCTTCTTTTCCTTGGCCCAAACCTGCTTCTCCACAACAGATTGAGTGGCAATACCCGCGTGGTCAAACCCTGGAACGTAGAGCGCAGTCTTGCCCTTCATCCGGTAAAAACGCACAAGCGAGTCCTGGATCGAAAAGGTCAACGCATGTCCAATGTGCAAAGCTCCCGTCACATTAGGAGGTGGGGCAGGAATGCTAAATACACCCTCTGGCTTCACCTTACCGTCAGACGTCAATGCGGGCTTGAAAAAGCCCTGTTTCTCCCACCACTCGTACCACAGGCTTTCCACGTTACGAGGCGAGTACGCCTTGAAGGCTGGGTCATCAAGCGAAACCAAAACCTTCTTTTCTCCAGGAACAGTAGTGTCAACAAAAGTGGGTGTCTCAACAACAGGTGCCGCCTTCTTTTCCTTCTTTGGCTTCTTGGGTTCAGCGGCAGCTGAGGCCTGGGCAGCTTTTTTCGCATTGAACTTGGCCAACTTCTCGGCTTTCTTTCTCTCTTTCTCGAGCTCTTTGGCAGTCTTGGGCTTGGCGCTGCCAGCGTCAGTAGCAGCAGCAGCAGCAGCAGCGGCTGTTGCTTCTGCGGATCCAGCAGTAGCTATTGCGTCTTTGTTCTCTGACATAATAATTCTCCTAGCTAGTCGTGAAGAAAAAGGTCGAGTGAACCTGAAGTTCATGAAAAATTTGACTCACTCAGAAACGATGAGACCCAATCACAAAAGGGTGAATAACAGAGGGTGGCAAATACACAGAAAAGTAGATATAGAAGAATCAAGTATACCGTATCCTATACACACATTCAATCAGACAGTGTGTTGTGACTGGTGGTGACTCATACAGTTGGGAACCTAGTAAAAAAATGAGTGGAAATAGAATATCAAGCTAAGCTTTCTGTATCCTCAACTAATCAATGATGCGAACAGAGAAACGAAGAGTATATAAAGACGCTCGAGAAAATGTAAGTATTCTTTATTCATGATGAACCGTTGAGAAAGGGAGCGATTTGAGGGGAAATGGGTAAGATGACATTGACAGGGCTTGGGAAGTGGGGATAGCACAATATAGAATGGAATGTGGTGGAATGATGAAGTGACTGAGTTTAAGTCAGGTGCATGTGGAAACTATCAGAGATTACACATAAGCCGGGCAGCTCTCCACCAGATCTGTTTTCACTCATGCTCTGCAAAAGTTTGTTCACTATCGTTTGACCCAAATTGGGATCTATGTAATTGCACACACTAAAAGAAGATTAAAGGACACTTCTAGACATACCGAGTGTCAAGCAGTTTCTCACAATACAACGTACCCTTTGTGTTATTCCCATTCTACATACCGTAACCTTCTATTCAATCTTTCTATAATACATTAATACGGCATTAGACATGCTTATCCTACCCATTTGCTGAAGTGCCTAAGCTCTTTTCGTTTATCTTGCTGACACCGGCATCTTTTGTGTTTTCTACCCTCCTTCTCTTTGTATCCTCAAACATATCCTCCCTGAAGGTGTTTTCCACCTCCCTCTTCCTCAAACGTGCTTCCATATTGTTTGATAGCCTGAGACTTCCCCCCAGGGGTTTATTCATGAGCCCCTGTGTCTTGGCCAAGCCCAAGCCCACCTCCTCGCCAAACGCATCCACGTACGAGTCCTCCTCCTTTCCAAATGCCATCTTGTTTTGGGCCCGACGCATCTCCGTCATCTGGAACCGTTCCTTGTACTTTCTGGCACGACGGCCGCCTCTCTTCTTGGAAGGAGCCTCAACGGGCCTGGGAAGAGGTTTCTCGTCAGTGTGTTGGGGAGGTGCAAGTAAACGCTCGATCTGAGCTTCCACCTCAAGGCGCAATCGAGCTCCTGTGTTTCCCTGTGGGTCGCTCCTGGCCAAGTCCACGCGGGCAGCCAAGACCACCTTTGCACTGGCCACGCGCATTGCAGAACGCGCTACGTCATCGGGGAGGTGCCTAAGGACATCGCTATTGTAGATATAGCCCTGTTGGCGGACCTTGGAGACACGACGGCCCAGTGAAAGCTGGCGAATGCCTAACGAAGGGAGATTACACGCTGGGGTCAGCGCTAGCTGGCGCAACAGACCTGTAGCTATGAGAAGCTGTGCCGCAGTAATTGCACCCACCACGGCACTGACATTGGGCGAGAAACGGCCCAAACGCGCCTGTACAAACTCGCTACTGCGCCGCAAGACCTGGTCCAACTCCACTATGGTGTTGCACGCGAAATCCAACTGTTTTTTGGTCTCGGGACCGAGTTTGGCTCCCTCCAGAACCGACGCGGCCATCAATACCACAAGAACCTTTTCGTTGGCCACAATCTCTGTGAGCTGGGGCTGGACCGACCGAATTGCCCCAAGGTCGTCTCCAATCACCAGCACCATACGTGCGTAGTCTACAGGGTTTGTCACTAACGTGGAAAGTTCTGGAAATACCTCCTGGTAGGCAGACTTGGCGAGTTCGTGGAAGTTGGCCATTTCCGCGTGCACCACGCTCGTGAGCTCATTGAGTGCAACCACAAAGTGGTGCTCCTCACTATCGGTGTCCCCTACAGAATTGAGGAGCTCGTAGTAGTCGGCGGATTCCTGCGCAGAGAGTTCCTCCATGGAGGTGTAGATGGAGGGGGTTATAGGGAGAACTCGCGACTTGTTTGGAGTGAGTTCTGCGTTTATGACGGCGTTCATAAGCAGAACAGTACCAGCAATACCATCTGGCCTAGATAAATCGTTGGTAGAGCCTATCCCTTCTGATTCTCGCGCATCCGAATCCCCTGTTGTCTCTGTGGTTGGTGTCTCGTTTTCGCCATCCAGGCCGAGATCCATCAAGTCTTTCTTCAACTCATCCCAGGGTTCATCTGCCATTAAAAAATCAAAATGAGCAAGCGAACAAGCGAATGAAGAAACATAATCCCCTAAAAGACTTCCCTACCTAATACACCAACAATATAACGCATTCTACAACCAAAAATCGCACATCTCTACACCAAATACCCAAGCCCCACCTCAAACACTCCATTTACATTATTTATTGTAATGTCACACACCACTCACAATTCATTATGCTTATGCTCATATTGGTCTATTGACATTCTTTTCAAGAAATTGTCCTACCATTACACCAAACGACTCTTTTTCCCCATATATTGCTTCCTTCTGGCTAGCCTCTACCTCTTTTTCCAGTCTTCACTTTTTCTATCCACCATCTCTTTTATCTTTTTCTCATGCCTGTACAAGTGGGAATACTAGACAAGGCCGACGGGTCTGCACAGCTTGAAGCCAGTGGACGCCGCTCCAACAAAGTCATAGTCTCCGTGACTGGCCCCATCGAGGCCAAGCCCAAACAGGAGCTCATCAACACATGCGCATTGGAGGTGGTGGTAAGGCCGCACCAAGGTCTCGGCACTACAAGGGAGAGGTTGCTTGAGGACAAGTTGCGGTCGCTTCTCCAGACCGCCATAGTGGGCCACGCGTACCCCCGCCAGCTCATCCAGATCGTGGTGCAGGTTTTGGCCGTTGACGGTTCTAATTCAATGTACACCCACACAGTCCTTGCAGACGCTCTCAACGCGGCTTATGCTGCATTGATAGACGCGGGTGTGGCGTTGTACTACTCGTTTGCGGCCTCTGCGGCCGCTATTAATGGCGGAAAGGTGGTGTACAGTCCCCTGGCAGAGGTTCTGGAGCTGAGCACATCTCATCACATCATGTGCTTGTCCATCGTGGAGAAGAGGGCCGACAAGGTGTTGCTTTTGGAGAGCAACGGTGACTTTACCGAAAAAGAGTTGTATAATGTTTTGGAGGGGGGCCTGGAGGTTGTCGAGAATGTCCATGCCATGTTGAGAGAGGTTTTGGAGGAGAGGTTACAAAGGGCTTTCAAGTGGGCAGCAAAGTGAGAGGAGGAGAATAAAGTAAGAGCATGGACTAAAGAACATGACTAAAGAACAGAACCATCAAGAAAATGGATAGTGATGTCCATAAGACCTACACTAGTCTGGATTCTGGGTAGGAAAGACAAGCTGTGAGTAGATGAGCAGTTCATCTGACCGCGGAGTACCTCGTAACATCAAGTGTGCCAGACCAAGTACTACATCAATATGAGTGCAGACAAGTCACTATAAACCGCATTTTCCACCTATAAAGCACTCACCAAATCCAAGCTGTGGTTAGCACGACTCATGGAGTATTGTATCTATGGAATACACCCACAAAAAAACAAGTTGAAAGCAAAAACCACACCATAGAGTTGGGACACTCGGGTATAATAGACGCAGCTAATCGGGTTCTCAGTCAGCAAGCATATGTACAATACATGTCTACCAAAATAGCAGTTACTCAAGGGAAGTCTTTCATATCGTGTAGTTATGAGGCACGCCCTCTCGTCAGGTGGCCTTGATGCATCAAGTATGCCACTCACAAGCAGCGTGATGACTTGAGAAAAATATAACTTTTCACGTTCTCTTATCCTCCCTCATTACACTAGAAAATCTCTTCTCAATAAATAGATACACTTATCAAGAAAATCGACCTGCATTTCAATAGGCTTAACTATATTGTTACTCGTTAGTGAGTCCACGCAGTATAAATGATGCTTACACGTCTACATCCTCCTCATTGGTTCTCCATTATCCGAGCGGTAAGGGAAAATTTGCAAAGAACTGCCTTCGTTCACCCCGTCTATCGCTCAAGAGGCCCTCACGAACAGGATTGTATACCATCGCTCGTTAGTCGCTTCGTGTCTTGAGATCGTGTTCCAACTCTGTGCGGCCCAACCTAGCTTGTTTATCTATGTGAGAGTAGCGAGAGGTTGTCGTTCTTTGATATACATGTACTCCAGTGCGGTCTCGGCACTGTGTACGATAGGAAGTGACGACTCGTCTTCCTTTTCCACACGTGACCGTGAGTCGCTCGTTAGTACAACGTAGCCAACGGGTCCAACCTGTTTCCTCTCCCCAACAAATTGATCTCCCCGTTAAACTTATTATTCGGATTCAACTTGTGCTTGAAGGTGAACCCAATAAAGTTCTTGCTGGCCGCCTTGCCCCCCCTCTCCAATAACAGCTCATTGTGTTCCTGGCGCGCAAACACGTCCTTGTACTTTTGCATCATCTCCTCGTCCTCAAAGTCATCGAAATAACCTGCGTCCTCCTCATTGTCGAGCTGGGGTGTGAACGGCGGCAGACGCTTGCGCAAGCCCTCCCAGTCGGTGATGTCGCTAAAGTACGGCATCAGGCGCACCTGCTTGATGTTCTGGAGCCTGTGGCCCGGGGCAGCGACCAAACGGGTAATCAACTGCCATGTACGGTCACTGAACACATAGCGGCCATCCTTTGTCTGTGGCCGGCGCAACGTTGTTTTCCAGTGCTTGAGGTTGTAGTATGTCTCGTCCTGCTTGGTGCCTGAGAACGGAGGGTATCCGCACAAAGCCTCAAAGAGCATGCAGCCAAGGGACCAGTAGTCGATGGTAAAGTCATAGTTTTTGCCCTCGAGCACCTCCAAGGCCATGTAGTCAGGAGAGCCAACAATGGAGTTTGCCAAGTTAAGGTGGCCTTGGGCCTCCTTAAAAATCTTTTGACGCTCATTCATGAGGCGCGATGGGAGCTGGACCTGGTCCATGTCCAAATCATCCAAGTTGCGCAACTTGATGCGCATACTCTCGATACGGTCGTTGGACACTGTACCGGCAGCCAAGCCAAAGTCCGTCAACTTGATGTGGCCCTTGGAGTCGATCAAAAAGTTCTCTGGCTTCAAGTCACGGTGCGTAAAGCCCAATTCGTGGAGCGAGTTCACTGCCAGGAACATCTCACTGATGTAGAACCGCGCGTGGGGTGGAATCAAGTACCCTGTGTTGTTGAGAAGCGTGCGGAAGTCACCTCCCGGGACAAACTCCATGGCCAAAAACACCTTCTCCGGGTCCTGGAATGCGTACAACAACTTGACCAACCACTCGCTGCGTGTATTGGTGAGGATATCGCGCTCCGTCAACACGTGCCGAGTCTCGTCCAACTTGACCAATAACTTCTTATTCAATACCTTGAGCGCACAAATCTCCTTGGTGTCCTTCTTGCGCGCAAGGAAAACCTGCCCGTAGCCTCCCTGGCCAACCTGTGTGATCATTTCAAAGTCCTTGTGTTTGGGCTTGAGCCGCCGCTTGCGCAACAACGCCCTTTCGCGCCCCACATAGTTTTTCCACTCCAACTGCTGTCTCTGTGGGTTGCTGGCGAAACTGGGGTCGCTCACGAGCTTCTCGTGCACGAGTTTGGTGCGCTCGCGCCTGCTAATGACGTAGTCAAACATGTCGCAGTAGTAGTCGAGGAAATACAACTGCGCCACGCTCGCCAAACGCTTGGTCCGCGGGTTGTCGGCTTTACGGAGGAACTCCTCGCTGGATATCTGGTCGTTGGGCTGGAGCTGTGTGATGTTTTGGTGGAGTTGATTCGCGTGGTTTTTCCGCAAAGGACTCCCTCTTTCTGGGCTACCCCTTTCTGGACCTCCTCTATCCGCGCCCCTCTCAGGGCTCTTCTTGATCGGACTACTATGAAGAATGCTCTTTTGCGGCAGGCCTTGTGGCGTGATGTTTTCCTTGTTGTGGGGCGTGCGCGGCATGCGGTAGCTGGTGTCAATGTCCATCAGTATCAGCACATTCTCCATCAGTTGCGAGATGTCCGCAACATCGTCGTGTTTGGGAGTCCGAAACAAGTTCATCCTAGATCAGCTTGAATGCAGCGAAGGTGTATTCCAATGGGGAAACAGTACAAAAGGAAAAAAACAAAAATGATCCAAAGTAAACAGATGAAAAGAGTAATGATCCAAAAAAAGTACAAAAATACACCACCATAATATGGACAACACAATAGGTAGAATCGCTGGTATTTTTGTAAGCAATAGTCAACTCAATGACGTGAATTTCATCGACGGTCGTTGTAACATCTGCCTCACCAATTGGGCTGTGTTACGATGAAGCTATTTTTTGTCACATTCTCAATAATTGCACTTATTTACAGTCTACGTCATCATGGGTGTTCCGAGTACTTTTGGACATACAAAAATAAATCACTCGATTTCTTTGTAGTCCCCTGTGATATACAGGATTGCTGTTTAAAGAGTTTCCAATGTGCTTATTGACTCAAAAACAGCAAGTATCAACCTGCACAGCCAAATTAAACTTTGATCCCTTTACAAGTGCTACAGGGGCCAGAAAAACACTAAATGGTCTCTAGATCGAATGCTCCACTAATTGCAATATAGTAATCTTTGACCAGCGCTGACCCATTAGAATACAACAGTGTTAATATTCTCCACCAACAGGCAATTAAGGCTATTAGTATTGATGGGGCGCAGCAATCCATACCACTTTGAATGCGGTAGCAGAAATGCACATACAAGGCTGTGCCTAAAATTAGTCTGGTACGCACTTGAACTGACTGTCTTGTTCCTAAAATGCCAGCTAAATGAATTCTGTTCTGATACACTTTTGCCTAAAATGCCAGCTACTTGTTACTATGACTTACCCTACGCTACTTGAAAACTTCATGCTTGCTATTACAACGCTTAACCACGCTTTTGTCGTCCTAAAAACTGCAAGGGCGATAAACTCCATACCCTTGAGCTAGCATCAACTCGGTTCAGGGGAATCCCCTACCTAACATTCTCGGAGACTATTTGTTATTGTCCGTTCTCATCAGGTCCATGGCATTTGCATGCTACAATCTTTTCAACACCTGAGACTCTGTAGACCATCCAACACCAGTCGATATGTGTCCATACGTGTACTTGATTCAATACGCATTCGCTTCGCTCATGTGTCGTACGTGTACTTAATCCAATACACATTCGCTCTATGAGTACGTGTACTTAATTAAATACACATTCGCTTCATGTGTCGTACGTGTACTTAATTAAATACACATTCGCTTCGCTCATGTGTCGTTCGCTCATGTGTATCGTCTGATTAATTTTCTGTCGGCCACAATTCAGTCAAGCCCTCCCACTTTCTCTCTCTCCTCCTTGCCCAGTAGCTTCTGTCGCCCCTCACAAACTCCCACTCACCATCAATATTCCTAAAGAAGACGGGCTCGTGCGCCCTTCCCTCCTCCTCCATCTGCTTCCTGCGCACACGCTGCTGCTCCTCCAACTCCAACTTGAGCTTCTCAGCACGCGGCACGTCTGCACGGAGATAGGCCTGCAAATCGGGGCGCAAGCGCGAGTCTGTTGGGGGCAACCACCCGCGCTCGATATCTGTGATCAGGTTCAAGCCCACGGCGAAACGAGTGAGGCCAAACTTTTTGGAGCTGTTGGGTACCAAGTCGCCTGCGACCCAGATCAGCTTCTGGGTCCCGTCGAGGTCCAAGGTGAGCGACTCTGTCCACTTACCACGGACGGAAGCGGGCATCTCGCGCTTCCCATTATAGGCTTTAATCGTCAAGTCCTCGCTACGGCCACTAAACATACCACCCTTGGCAAACTCCACGACCGCACGACACCCACCGCTGGATTTGACGGTCATGGCCATCAGCGGCTCCGAGTACTTTTCGCCCGCAATGATGTTTTTGAGCATGGTGTTGGGGTGTTCCCACGTGAAAACCTCACCCGTGCCCTTGACGGTCAATTTAGCCGTTCCTCTGGTGATGAGCTCCATACTCTTGCCCCAGAACTTCTGGTCAGGTGATGGGCTGAATCCAAGCTCCCAGTGCTCGCTCTCTGCAAACATGGCAAAGACAGGGGGTCTGTGATTCACCTTTTCGGCCACAAACCGCACGCCGAGATCCTCGCGCACCATCTCAAACGTCTCGCCAAGCAATGGGTTGAAGGGCTTGCGGTTGCTGCGCTCCTTGACCCGCGCGGCTGAGAGAAACGTGACTGCAAACGCAGCGATCCGTAGGAGCCGCTCAGCCTCGTGGCTCTTGAGCGCCTTATCCACCATATCTGCGTACTCAAACATCTCTGCAAAACGCTGGAGCACCGTGAGGGGCTCGTTTGTATCGACCGGCATCGTCACCTGCGACAAGTCCTTACCCACGTTTTTGCGGAGCGTCCCTAAGATCAGCGGCACTGGGAGCGTCCACTCGGGAATGTCCTCCGTGCGCTTCACGGGCGGGTGGGGGAGCGGCCAGAGCGTTTCGGCATCCTCATCGCCCTCGGCAATGATAGAGTCAATGTCCGCCGAACGGGCCCTCTTTTTCTCTTCCTCTTCCACCCTATAGTTTGTTTCTTCTGACTCCTCTTCACTAGACGACTCACTCTCTTCCTCCTCCTCAGTGCTTTCCTCCAGCTCGTCGTCCTTACCGAGAATCACCACACCCAGTGAGATGTCTGCGTACTCCTGAGCGTCGTAGAACTCATTCAGGGTAACCAGTACGGTATCCGAGAGGCGTGCGAGAAGCTCCGTGAGATCGTTCACCACCGACTCGCCTGCCCTCGCTGCATGCAAAATAGAGCGCAAATCACGCACCACCAGCTCACACGTGCCTGTGTCCCAGTCGGTAGGTGCATCCTTGAGCTCCTCCTGGGGCTCGCGTTTGATGAGGTTGAACGCCTCCACCCACTGGTTGAAATCCTCAGCCGTGAGCGCCTTCAAGTCCCACACTTCCATACCCGAGTCGATGATGAACTCGCGATTCTTGGGGTTGGCACTCACTATGCTGTGTCTCACGGGCATCTGGCCCCGCAACGTGCTATTGTCCTGCCGAAAGTACGAAAGCGTGCCGTTCTTGAAGTTGAGCACGAAAAACCGCTTGGTGAACCCCTGGAGCTTTTTGCGCCGCCGTTTGAGCATCACGCCCTGGAAAAGCTCTCCGCTGGGTGCCGCGGTTTCTCCTGTTTCCGTTTCCGCCTCGCCCTCCACATCTCCACGCGGTGGGGGTGCGCCCACAGTGCTGCTGAATAACACCTTCTTGCCCGTGGTTTTACTGAAGGAGTTGTCAAAGATGAATGCAAACATGCCCCCCTTATCGACCACAAACGATCCCTGAACAAGCTCTTGCCCAATCAACTTGTTGTGGTTCTGGACAAGCGTCAAGTCCAGCTTGTTCAAGTTCTCCGAGAACGTCAGCAGCCGAGACTTGGTCTTGAAGTTGGTCGCCTCCACCTTGTTGACCAGCGACACAGAGCTGGACCGAAACCGGCCCCCAGGTGGTGTTGGTGGGGTCAAGTTACCGCCCACCTCCTCCATGCTGGATGGTGGCTCTTCAATCTCCTCATCTTTTTTGCGGTAGATTGCCAAGTTCACAGACTTCTTCACAGGCTTCACTTGCCATGAAATGGTACAGTTGTCGGGCGCATGCACCCATTTGACGAGGAAGTCTTTGGGTTGGATCTCAAGGGTTTCCATAAAAAAGTGTACACGAGAAATGAAAAACAAGAAAAGGAGAGATACAGGACACAGAAGACAGAAGATACAGAAGATACAGAAGACACAGAATACACAGAAATAGTTCGGGATAGAAAGATACAGAAGGAATCATGCAAACTTGAAACATACAGAAATGCTTAGACGACACATTGACCTGACACTCTGGATCCACTGCTTACCGTTGTGATCTTCCTCGCTTCCGTTGTGGCCGTGCTCATAATGGCCAGACTGTGATTTTACACATGAGAAAATTTACCATGTGAAGTCATATTAAGCTTTTCTATTACTCAATACAATTGACAACGTGCCCTGTCTGTCGCTCACTCGCTACGCTCGTGACTTACTATTGGCACACTTCCATACATTCCAATAACCAGTCCCATCTGATGACGAGGTCCTCTTTTATCTGATCCATGGACAGCCATATCACCGTATTTCATGTGCTTATTGATGTGGGGTATTGTGGAGTTCTGTGCAGTACCGAAAAATCTGTCCCTTTTTTGGCGAGAGGATCATGACACAAAATATCGGATCACGATTACCACTCCTGAAAACTGCAGAATGGCTAAAGGAGAAGGTCGGACTATATGGATAGTAGCAACTTTATCCAAGAATCAAGTAGAAGTAAAAATTTAAGTGAAAGTAAGTAAAAGGTGAAGTACTCTAGACAGAATTTGAGGACAAATGCCTAAAACCTACTACACGTATTTGAAAGACAGAATAATTCTACTTTTGATAGGTATACATTGGTACCTGTATACCTTGACACACTCTAAATGTTACACAATCAATAGGGGTTTATCTCCCTCGCTCTTCCAACAGTACATCTCGTGACTCGTTGTTCTATTGAGTTCTGCATTACGGGAGATCCGTGCTATCTGGTAGTCACAAGGGCAATTAGATCGGCCACGGAAAGCTCTCTACCAGTTTTAGAGAATCGAATGGTAGACCAATAGGCAGATTACTTCAAATGTGTGGTGGATATGCAAAGACTGTGGACCGACAAGTGAACCAAATTGTGTCACGGAACAGACTAGGCATACTACCTGTGAGGTGCTATTCTGGCATCATTTTACCCCAGCTTCTTAATGGCCGGCTGTGCACAATGTATTGACTGAGTGTACTATTCAACATTTGGTATATTGCACTTTAAGCGAGAAATCTCGATCTATTTTTCTCCAAAGGAGTATGTGATTGATTGAAGTTCAAAGATATAGCGTCCATTGCAGTTCTGTTCCCTTAGCAATCCCGTATAGTGGCAGTTTTCCCACACACACTTGTTCATGATAAGAGATAAGTTGCTGGAAATATGCCTCGCATCTCGCTTCGCTCGCTGCTCGTTCGCTGCTCGTTCACTGCTCGCTCTCACAACTTCAAATTCAACCTTTCCTCACTACTTCCATCCAAAAAGTCTATTTCCTCCCTGTGTTGTATGTTGTTCCTGAACAAGAGGAAGCGCAATTGTTTGCGAAGGCTATTGAGTAACATGCGCTGAAGATTCAAATCCTCCTTCATGAGACAGTTGTCGTTGATCAAGTTGTTCAATACCGGCTCCTCGAGAGACAGCCGTGCCATGAAAGGAACCACTTTTTCATTCATCTCGAACTTGAGGCGCTCCATTTCAAAGCTGAGATAAAGCACCTTGTCTGAATCGTTGTTTATCTCCTCAAGCAGTTCAGAGTACCCGAGGTTGGCCACTTTGCCCTGGATTACAGAGTCCAAGATCTTGTTGATTTGCCGTTGCAAAAACTGGTTCTCTTCCGTAGTCTGCTTCACGTTTTCCTGTAACTGTTGGATTGTGGGGAGAAGAAGCTGTAGCTGACAGCCTTGTGTGTGAATCTCCAACAGTGTCTCAGAAGTGCCGGCCCAGTGGCATCCGATATCTTTGGCAGGGCAAACTATTCGTCCGACCTTTTGGCAATTTTCAAGATGTTTTTCCATATTCTTTTGAAGAATCATGTCGTTTTCGCACAACTCGCATGTTTGGTAGTTATAGGCACATTCCTGCTCCAAGTGCGTTTGTTTGGTGACGTTATTTATGGGGGTTTGGCAGAATTTACACTTGTAAAAGATATGACAGCACGTCTCACCAACAAAGCGACGTTCCGCAATAAGATCACAGAAATCATCACTCGGCTCGTGCTGATCCGTATTGTTTCCATCCGATTGATTTTCATTCGCATCCTGTGCATTTTCATCCTCTTCATCTTCACCTTGTTCTTGTTCATTCTCATCTTCCTGTTCAGTCTCTTGCTCCCTTTTCCCATTGCAACGGACACCCGTGTACCCACAATCGGCCACCACGTGCTGTTTCAATTCCCATCTATGGCCGGTCCAATTGCACCCTCGGTCCAGATTCAAGCAATACACCTCGAGGTCATCCACTAGGTTAGATATGAGAAGGGGCGTAGGAAACAAGTCGTTAATGTTATCAGGATGTAAGGGCGTCCGGTCGAGAGGACAACTACCCATGTCGTCGGGCCCCAACTTGAGACACTCGTCGATGCACTCCTTGCAAAAGGTATGCCCGCACACCGTAGTTAGTGGATTTATGAAGGGCTGTTGGCACACAGGGCACTCTAGGTGTTCCGTGGGCGACTTATACCGGACATTCCGCATGTCTGGCTTGTTTTCGCCCTCGATGTCATATGGCATGTTATCTTGGACCCAGAGTAAATGTGGAGAAAAAAAAGAGGTCGTACCCGGATTCGAACCGGGGTTATTCGGATCAAAACCGAAGGTGATAACCACTACACTATACAACCTTGCTGGAATATGATTGGCTATTGGAGCATACAGAAGGTTTCAAATTGATCTTATGGTTCATTCAAACCATAACAGAAGCAATTCGATATGTGTGTCTATAAAAAATCGATAGTACTGAAATTCTGCTATTTACTCACGGTTGACAAAACCATACTCAGGTTTAAATTTGTTAAAAAATAAAAAGGTCGTACCCGGATTCGAACCGGGGTTATTCGGATCAAAACCGAAGGTGATAACCACTACACTATACAACCGTATTGCGATAAAATGTATTATTGAGGGTTAATGACCTGGAAACCCACGAAAAACGGTAGCCATACTACGGTTGATAAAAATATCAGACATTTCAATCGTGATACTTCCTCACTTAACAGCTATCCTTTATCAGCCCGTCCACTCAACTTGTATTCAGGGTGTACATTCTTGCCCCACCTCAACCCATAGAGAAAATAAATGGGAATCAACCTCTACGTTTTTACACTTTTAATTCTCACTTGTCTTGGATCGCAACATGCAATTTGGTGTACAAATATGCAACAAAAAAGTGTAGTGTTAGTCCGGCAGAGGTTAAAATCGTTAGTCACCTGGTAATTCGGCACAAACGGATACAGATGTCTCACCACAAAATGGCCTGTTTGCTATGAAAACGGGTTATGCCAGAATTAAGCAACTCCCGCCATTCAGAATGGTGTAGTTTCATGATTTGTGCAGTTTAATCCTCGGTTATTCCGAGTCTCGCCATGTAATTTCATATCCTTATGACCGAATAGAGACAGGTCTAGACTCAGACAAAAGAATTAGTCCTCGGAGATTGTTTATTCATGTATCTGCCGCTATGCGACTACACCATATTCTCATCTATCATTCAACATAAATTATACAGTTATTCATTAAGTATTATCATAACTTCTACAATCATCCCATCAGGTACTTCCATAAATATGCAAGTGCATAGCAATATTTTTCTGCAAAGCCAGAAGCATAACCCACGCAATAGCTAGTATTCCACTCTTATTGCTTCACTCAAGGTTGCGAAAGTATTTCGAATTTACACGTGCTCCCGCCCTCAATGGGGGTGCCTGCGTACTCAATCACCATGTATGACGTTTTGTGGTCCTTCGAATCCAGCTCTATAAAGCTCGAGCGCGAGAGTATTCGGGGCGACTCATGCTGGAAAAGATCCAATAAATACTCTTCCCATGAGCTTGTTAGCTCGTTGGGTACGGTAAACGACGTTAAAATAATACGCGTAGTGGGAATCGGGATTAGCTGAAATTGCGTCTCGTCCCCAAACACGGTCCCGGTCACCCATTTGTAGACCCAATCTGCAAGTAAAATGGGGTGTTCATCAATATGGTTAAGCAGAAAGGTACACTGTGGAGGCTGGGCCAAGTCGCAGACTATATGGAATTCCAAGTGGTTCAACCGATTGATTTCCATTTCTAAAAGCTTTATGCACTGCTTGTGCTGACGTCGGGTTTCTATTTCATCCAGTTCAAGTTTGACGCGCACACTGGTTCCATAGTCCATTTTTAGCTGCTGGACCCTGAGTTGCATGGTTTTTGTGTCCACCTCCCTTGCAATAGAAGCACGGATGGCACCAGTCATATATCCGGTTGTTATTTTTGTGTCTGCTTTCACACGGAAGGTGAGCCTAGTCTGGAGCCTGCTAGTACTATGATCGAAAAAGTCGCAGAGAAGCTCCTTTGGAGCACTCTTTGCCTTGTGAATCAACTCCACGAATGCCACCTTGGACCCTAGTGAACGTGTATAGGCACAAACAAGGCTCTCGTAGTCTCTTTCCTCTTCTTCTTCAACCTCGCTATCAATTGAGGTCATGGAGGTGCTCGGTGACGTGCACAACAGAAACGGCGGGTCTTCAGTGAGCATGTATCCTCATTTGAAGACCAATCGCAGCTTTATATATATGGGGAGGCAGGCGACATGTCATTAGACCCGTTTCGGAAAAATTGGCCCATGTGATAATTTAAAACTTTTTGACAGAATAGACGATGTGCACGCTTTTATCAGCTAGGGCCCACACGATGGGGTACGCGTCTCCATTGTTATCGAATAATTTGCGCGACGTTTCCTTGACAGCACCATCTCGTAAAGGATTGTGTAGACACATATTACTGGTATACCCTCATAACTAGTATTGTGTATGGCTCAGCCGTTGCTCTCATAACCATCGGTGGTATCACAAATACATATTAGTCAGGCAACCGAGAATGGACCGAGCAAAAAGTTGCCAGCTGTAGAGCCAGACATATCAGGACTAAGAATATAGGATTAACACATATAAAAAGTATATTATGACACAAGGTAGACTTGGATGCCGTAATGGGGCCATTCAAATCAGAATAGACACAACAAGTTTGAAAAGCTTGAAAGGATAACTAAATGGACTCAGACGCACTAAATACAGGGTGAAAAAAAAGAAAAACGAACCTTGCCACAATACCTTCACCCTTAAGTATGGACAACATCCGCACGTGCGAATACGTTGCTTACGCCCACTTTTTGAGCCTCATCCAGTTGGCATATGCAAATATGCCAATTGACTGGTACAAGCTATCCCATTTGTTGTTTCTGTTTGGTCTATTAGTGCGATATTTTGATGCCAGAATGTGGACATTTTTCCACACGCCCAGTTTGCAAATGAGGAGTGGAAATAGTATAGCTTCTATTCGTTCTGGTATCACAAAGGCAAATGGCTTGCTAATTTCAAATGTGACATTACATTGTCGCCCCAAAGTACTGTGATCATACTATCAACAAAAAATTGATTAATTTTGTAACTTTACTAAAAAAAGTGAAAAAGAAAAATTCAGGTGTTTGAGGAAATGTAAAAAGTGTCCTCTTTCGATTGCCCGAATAGTTGCCCATTCCCCTAACATTCTCTTCACCTGTCTGAAAGATTGAAGCTAAGCTTTCCCTCTGACTTGTCTTGTTAATACTGGCCATCTGTACGAAAAGTAATCGAATAAAGATGAAAGTCGCCGAGTTGAACTTGATTTTGTTGCAAGAGGTGTTTGAGGGAAACAGAAGGGAAAAGAAGTTGTTCAATAGAGAAACAAGTAAAACTGTGAGTTCAATTTTGTGATTTGTGGAAAAGGTCTCTACCCTGATAGCCTAGTACTCTTGGGAAACGAAACCCAAATTTGAATAAACCAATCTTAGACTGGATACCTACTTATCTGCTAGCCTAAGGTCTAATAAAGACAGGCTTACAAGTACCAGTTTTCAGATACTAGCATTAGCCGGTATAGCCCAGTTGTCACGTTTTCCACCAAAAATACAATTGATAGTGGAATCGAGTAACGGATGGGGAAATTTCTCTTGGGCTTTAAACCAAAGACCTCTTTGTATCTGCAAGCCCAAACAAGAAAACTTTATTATTTCAAAGTAATTCGTGGAGTTATCAGAGGTGAGAATCACCCATCAAGATCTGCATGGACCTTTGGGCTGAATCACCAAGAGAGACAAATGAGTACCAGAAATCGCAGCAGGAATCGATAAATCGCAGTTAGCCATACCAGTCACCAAAGAATACAAGCAAATAGTCGAAAAGTGAGCGAAGCGAACTTTGAGTACTCTGAATCAACTGATAATCGAAAAGTGAGCTTGCTGAACAACATAGTACAAGAATAGCTCTAAAAGTTCAAACCGCGAAAGTAATAGTCATACAACATCGGGCTATTGACAGGTGGGTATTCCTGAATTTAAAGGACATTATGTTCAATTAGAAAGCCTCCGCATATTACTTAGGCAAGCTATAAAGAATTAGAACCCAGCTCATCAGGCCGATAAAGATGCCTCGTCAATGTGTATACAGTATTTGTTTGTACAGAACCGCAGAGTTCACAGAGAAAATGATCAAGAGCGAGAAGTAAAACTCAGAGCACAAGGCAGTGAGATGGTTGTCCCCATCTCACTCGAGTGAATCGAATGGACCTGGCTCTTCATTTCGGAGTTTGTGTTCCTATAAAGAACAGTTCACATCAGTCGTACATTAGTTAAGCGTAATATATCACTTGTTTTTTAGGGGTTTACATCGAGGCGGGCGAGGTTTGTGACTGCCGATGAAAGATGTGTAGGACAGAAAATGAGGAAAATCACATGCAAAAGGACTGAAGTTGATGCTCTGTATCTGAAGTGAATTGAATAGGAGTGATTATTTTAGGTTCATATGTAGCTGACTCTTCCATGCAGCTATCCTTCTTCACATGTCTCATTTAGGAAAGTGACAATAGATAAGCGAGCTAGCCGAAAGGGCAACACAAAGAATTCCTCTGGCTCTTGACCTTTACCCGGTGTTATCTATTTCCAATATAGGCTTTTATCGTGGCCAAGTCTAGACTCGCTTCGATATTTTTTGTACTACTGTGTCAAGCTATTGTGAAATAGACTTCTCCAATATCAGACGTTTCCCACTTTGGACACCCCTGAATACACCCTTGACATACTAGCAAAACACCCCAAATACACCCCGCGGATATGCAAAATCCGAAGAAACTTGAAGGGCAATCTGGGCAGGAGAAAAATCTGGGCACAATTCAGGTAAACCCCCATAATCTTGGAAACATGAAAACGAATGGGCTCAGCGACGATACTGCCAAATCAATACACAGTTTGGCCTCCGACTTCTCACGGCAGCTGCCTCTCAACCCCCTATTCTCGGCCAACTCTGAGCTTGACCCCAACTCACCAGACTTCGACTCGGTTCAGTGGGTACGCAATTTACGGCGTTTGGTGGACTCAGACCCAGACTACTACAAGCCTAGCACTATGGGCGTTGCATTCAAAGACCTCCGGGCGTATGGGAACATGGCTGATGCAGACTATCAAACAACAGTTGGAAATGGGGTCACCAAATATATTGTTCAGCTTCTCCGAAGTTTTAGAAAGGTGGACACAGGACTCCAGTTTGATATTTTGAAGCCCATGGATGGCTTGATTGTCCCGGGAGAAGTCACGGTTGTCTTGGGAAGGCCAGGTGCTGGATGCTCGACCTTCTTGAAGACCATTTCGTGCAATACCTACGGATATGAAGTGGATCCGCAATCCACCATCAGCTACGACGGATTGAGCGCGGAAGAGGTCCACAGTAATTTAAGAGGAGAGGTGGTGTACTGTGCGGAAACAGAGAACCACTTTGCCAACTTGACTGTGGGGGAAACCCTCGAGTTTGTAGCACGGTTACGGGCCCCACAAAATAGACCCCATGGGGTGACACGCGAGGCTTATGCAAAACACATGGCCGAGGTTATCATGGCCACCTATGGGTTGCTTCACGTGCGGAATCTGAAAGTGGGGAATGACTATATTCGTGGATGCTCTGGAGGGGAACGGAAAAGAGTGCTGATTGCCGAAGTGTCTCTTGCTTCAGCTTCCTTACAATGCTGGGACAACTCCACACGAGGCTTGGATGCAGCCACGGCATTGGAGTTTATTCGTTCCCTTAAAACATCCGCCACGGTGATGAAAGACACACCGTTGATTGCAATCTACCAGTGCTCCCAAGAGGCTTACGATTTGTTCGACAAGGTATTGGTTTTGTACGAAGGATACCAAATCTACTTTGGCCGTGCAGACATGGCCAAGGCGTACTTTGTTGAAATGGGATACGAGTGCCCACAAAGACAGACCACTGCAGACTTTTTGACGTCCATTACAAATCCCGCAGAAAGAACGTTGGCTCCTGGGGCTACAAATGTCCCACAAACCCCCTCAGAGTTTTACGAGTACTGGCGCCAATCAAAGGAGCGCAGGGCCCTCCTCTGTGAAATCGATAACTATATACAAGGGAATGAAAAACGTCACCAAATATTGGCCTCTCACCGTGCAAAGCAATCGGACCATATTCTGTCGAAATCCTCCTATATGGTATCCTTTGGGATGCAGGTCAAGTATAACATTTTGCGCAACATTGAGCGAATAAAGGGAGACCCGTCCATTCCCATTTTCACGGTCATTGCAAATTCCATCTGTGGGTTGGTGATTTCCTCGGCGTTCTATAATCTCCTGCCCACCACAGGATCATTTTTCCATCGCACCGCAGTGATGTTTTTCGCTGTCTTGTACAACGCCTACGCTTCTGTCTTGGAAGTCTTTAGCTTGTACGAAGCAAGGCCCATTGTGGAGAAACACAAAAAGTACGCCTTGTACAAGCCCTCGGCAGAAGCATTGGCCTCTTTGATCACAGATATGCCTGTCAAGGTGGCCACTGCAATCACTTTGAATCTTGTCATCTACTTCATGGTCAACTTTAACCGTACACCAGGAGCCTTTTTCTTTTACTTGCTTGTTAACTTTACTGGAACATTGGCCATGTCACACATATTCCGAACCGTGGGTGCGTCTACCAAGTCTCTCTCTGCGTCAATGACCCCAGCGGCACTCATATTGCTCTTGTTGACTATTTTTACAGGTTTTGCAATTCCGACTCCCGATATGTTGGGGTGGTGCCGCTGGATAAACTACATTGACCCCATTGCATACGCGTTTGATGCTTTGATTGCAAACGAGTACCATGGCAGAAATTTCAAGTGCCTGCAGTATATTCCTGCTGGCCCAGGTTATCCAACTAGTGGCACTTCGGTTTCCTGTAGCGTTGTTGGGTCGAAGGCAGGCTCTTCCACAGTGTTGGGCGATGATTACATTTACCTATCCTATCGCTATTCCTTTGCGAAGAGATGGAGAAATTGGGGAATTGTTTTGGCTTTTGCAATCTTCTTTCTCATCGTATACTTGCTCATTGTGGAAACTAGCAAGGTCAGCATGCAAAAGGGCGAGATCTTGGTCTTCCAAAAGCGGACCCTAGATAAAATGAAGAAGAATAGGAAGGATATTGAAATGGGGTTGGCAAATGAGAAGCAAACGTTTTCAAACGAGAAACAAGGACTGGATAACGATGATGTCATTTTCTCCTCCCTAACCACAAAACCATTTCTACAGGCCTCAGACGTTTTCCATTGGAAAGACTTGACCTACACCATTAAAATCAAGAAAGAAGAACGAACCATTCTTAACAAAGTTGACGGCTGGGTTCGTCCCGGTGAGGTTACTGCGCTTATGGGGGCAACAGGTGCAGGTAAAACAACCTTGTTGAACGCTTTAAGTGACCGCTTAACAGTAGGTGTAATAACTTCAGGTGTCAGGATGGTTAATGGAAATGTTTTGGATAATTCGTTCCAGCGTTCCATTGGATATGTCCAGCAGCAGGACTTGCACTTGGAAACCTCCACCGTGCGCGAGGCTCTCAGGTTCTCAGCGGTGCTAAGACAACCTTCGACTGTTTCTTTGAAAGAAAAGTACGACTATGTTGAACATCTTATTAGTTTCTTGGAAATGGAAAGCTTTGCCAACGCCGTGGTTGGAGTCCCCGGTGAGGGCTTGAATGTCGAACAGAGGAAAAGATTGACCATTGGTGTTGAATTGGCTGCGAAACCAAAACTCTTGTTGTTTTTGGACGAGCCCACTTCAGGTTTGGACTCGCAGACAGCATGGTCAATCTGCAAATTGATACGGAAACTAGCAGACCACGGCCAAGCCGTCCTTTGCACGATTCATCAGCCTTCGGCTATTCTAATGGAGCTGTTTGACAGACTATTGTTTTTGCAGAAGGGTGGTGAAACAGTCTACTTTGGCCCATTGGGAGAAAACTTTTCAACCTTGATTGAATACTTTGAGAAAAATGGTGCTTCTGAGTGTCCGAAAGACGCCAACCCAGTAGAATGGATGTTGAGTGTTATTGGCGCGGCACCAGGGTCTCATGCAAATAAGAATTACCACGAGGTATGGAAAAACTCCACCGAGTACCTCTCCATAAGACAAGAGTTGCAGCAATTAGAGAGTCTATCAGAAACACAACGTGAAAACAAGGAATACCATTCCTCCTTCGCATCTCCGCTATTGCTACAGTACTACATGGTTAGCAAGCGTCTTTTTCAACAGTACTGGCGGACGCCCTCCTATGTCTATGGGAAATTCTCCATGGCCATCTTGTCTGCAATCCTCAACGGTTTCACCTTCTTCAAGAACGAAAAGACAATGCAAGGGTTACAGAACCAAATGCTTTCGATGTTCATGTTGTACATTATTCTTTCGACCCTCATCCAACAGTACCTTCCGATTTTTATAGTACAGAGAGAGCTCTACGAAGCCCGGGAACGCCAATCTCGAACATTTTCGTGGGTAGCCTTCATATGCGCACAA
Source organism: Kodamaea anthophila (assembly GCA_015708815.1). NCBI lineage: Eukaryota > Fungi > Ascomycota > Pichiomycetes > Serinales > Debaryomycetaceae > Kodamaea > Kodamaea anthophila. The sequence goes on from JACFYR010000027.1 coordinate 65,340, forward strand.
GTCACGGTTGAAATTCCGTTTCAATTCTTCGCTGCCACTCTAACCTTCTTTTGTTGGTACTACCCGGTGGGGTTCTATCGGAACGCTTCTGCGCAGAACCAAACCAATGAAAGAGGTGCGTTGATGTGGCTCATTTTGGTTTTGACATTCATCTACAGCTCAACTCTTGGGCAAATCGCCATTTCTTTCAACGAGTTGAAGGACAATGCCGCAAACTTGGTCTCCTTGGTGTTTACCTTGTGTCTTGTATTTTGCGGTGTTTTAGCGAGCCCTTCTTTCCTTCCAGGTTTTTGGATCTTCATGTACAGATGTAACCCGCTCACATATTTGGTCAACATTATGCTTCCTTTAGGGCTTGCAGGAACCCCTGTCCTGTGCGCTGACAAAGAATTTGTCAAGCTTCAAGCCCCCAAAGGTCAAAATTGTGGCTCGTACTTGAACCAATACGTCAATTTTGCCAAAGGATATTTGAGGGACCCCAACTCAACGACAACCTGCGAATACTGTCCGATAAGCAATGCCGATCAGTTTTTGGATACATTGGATGCAAAGTATGAGTATGTGGGGAGAAATTTTGGAATATTTGTTTGTTTCATCGCTTTCAATATTTTAGGGACAATCTTCTTCTATTGGCTTGCTCGTGTGCCCAAGGGGTCGAGACAGAAAAATAGAAAAGAGTAGAACAATGCATTATATGAACAGTATAATAAACATCAAAGAGCAGTCCACTTACAAACACTTCCTAAGAAGTCCTCGCCATTGTAAGCAAGAATTGTAATCAGTACAGCCCGCTTTTTAGGTTTTTTTCTTTTTGCAACCATTTTCCTTTTTGGGATTCCTTTTTGCAACGTAAATTCATCAGCGCCAAATGGTAGCCCCATTCGACTTTGAGAGGTACACAGGCGTACTAAACGATGCAACCTTTGAAGAGTTCTTGCACACGTCACAAACGGGGTTTGCTCATACGATGTCAGGAACAGACATTTATACTTTAGGGAAGACCCTGGCAACGTCAATGGTCCTCTGCATCATCCAACTCACTTTCTTCTGTGTATTGAGACCGCTATTGAGGTCCATATACCTGCCGCGGTCATACTGTGTTCCTCTGTCTGAGCGAATGGAACCACTACCGGATGGATTTTTTGCCTGGGTGGTCCCTACTCTCACAAATAAGTTAGGCTACTACCAACTGATGGGATTAGATGCATACTTTTTCGTTAGATTCATAAGTATCTTTCTACTCTTCTTTGTTGGTTTGGGCTCATTAAACATGTTGATTCTTCTCCCTATAAACTGGACTGGGAGCACAGCCTCTCAACAAGCCCAAGGAATGGACAAGTTCAGCCTTTCAAACATTAGTAACGCCAAAGTTACAAGGCTCAATGCCCACTTCATTGTGGCCTTGATGAACTTGAGCGTTCTCCAGTTCTTGATCTCGAGAGAATTAAGGACTTTTGTCAACATACGACAAAACTTCTTGACAAAACCCATGCATAGAGATTCCATGGTTTCAAGAACAATACTCATCTCAAGAGTGCCAGAGGAATTGAAGAATTTTGATGTATTGGCGAAATGGTTCAATGGCATTCCTGGTGGTATAAAAAGATCTTGGAACTTGTACTCATTCGCAGATATGGAGTACTGGGTCCGTATAGCGTCCGATGCTTTGAAATTCTTGGAACTTGCGCAAACAAACTATCAGGTTGCACACTACCGCAAAAATTTCAAAAGCAAAAGCTGGTTTAGTTTCAGTACACAGTCCCAGCAAGATAAACTCGACGCTTACATTGAGAATAATGGGCAGGGAGAGATTGAAATTGATGAAAAGCTGGTAACAAAATTTTACCCTCCCATCTACTTAGTTCCTTATCGCCTTGGGATATCCGACCGGTGCATTACTATATGCCTTCCGGGGTGGTTGAGGATATTTGCATTTCAGAAACGTGTTTCCATGTATGAGTATGCGCTTCACATGATGGAATTGTCTCACAAGAATATTGATGAATTAAAGCAAAAGTTGATTGATGGTACAATAGAAGCACATGATAGTATATTTGTCGAGTTTCAAACCCTGGTGGGTGCCTCAATTGCTCTGCAGTGCCTTCTCTCGCTGACCAAGGGTAAATTTGACAAAACATATCTTGGTGTTCACCCTGGAGATGTTGTGTGGCCCAATCTCGCAAGAAGCAACACATTTGTTTGCCTGTTGGAGAAATATTTAGTGACCTTGTGTTTCATCACAATCATTGTCCTATATGTTGTTCCTGTGTCTTTCATTGGAATGATCTCACAGATTCCTTTATTGACTCAACTCATTCCATTTCTTCGCTGGGTCTATAAACTTCCAGAAGAGGCAAGACGGACCATATCGTCTGTCATTCCGTCTATACTATTGACCTTATTGACAGAGGTTGTTATGGTTATGTTTCGGTTCCTCACCTACTATAAAGGAATATATTGCGGAAGAGAAATCGAGATAAATCTACAAACATGGTACTTTGCCTTTCTTTTCGTACAACAGTTTCTAGTGGTCACTATTCTGTCCAGTTTGACGGTGATAATCAAACAAGTTGTCGATGAGCCCACATCCATCCCATTCCTCCTCGCGATGAATATTCCAAAAGCAGCAACCTTCTTTTTCCAATACCTCACAATAAAGGCGTTTGCCTTTTGTGGAAGCAATTTCTTGAGAGTGAACCAGCTCATCAAGGTCCTATTTGTGTACCACTGGATAGACATTACACCCAGGTGCAAATTCACCCGATTGGCAACACTTCCCAGGATTAGATGGGGCACTGTCTATCCCGTGTTTCTGGTGTACATTTGTATTGGGATAGTTTACTGCGTAATTTCTCCCTTGATATCGGTGTTTGTTGCATTTATGCTTTTCCTTGCATTGGTTTACTACAAATATGCCTTGAAGTATATATACAGCCACACGAATACCGCTGAAACACACGGGAGGCTCTACCCCACCGCCCTTCTTCACCTATACACTGGAATATACTGCATCGAGTGCTGCCTCATTGGAATCTTCTTTCTTGTACGTGATCAAAATGGCCAGGGGGTAATGCGGCCACAAGGATACCTAATGTGCTTGGTATTATTTGCAACCATTTTTTCTCACAAGCAGTTGTACAACCAGTATTCAAAGTTTTTCGACAAAAGTCCGGTTCTCCTTGACGATAAGGACGTTATAGAGAAGGTAGTTGAGAATGACGATTCTTTGGATGAGTGTGGAGAATATTATCTGAGTAAAGTGATGTTATACTTCCACCCGTCTTTTAAATACGAAAACCCGCGACTTTGGCTTGCAGCTGATCCTTTAGGCGTAAGTGATGCACTTATAAAGCGTACCGAGGCACAAATAAGCACTTTACTGGGAGGAATGACCCGAGGAGCAGTAGTTGATTTCTGTTCTTCGTATCGAAAATTCACCATTCAAATTCTGGATGCACCTCCCGACTTTAAATAATTAAATAGAACTTCACTCTAGCTTCCCATAATCCTCATCCAATCGATTTTTGATGCGTAAAAGCGAGAGAAAGTGGTTCCATGACTGAAAGATTTTTTGGCGTTGTTTCTTGTCCTCCTCGATTTTACCATAGAGCCATATCTGTTTAGCTTTGATAGATTGTGCATCATGAACAATAACTCCCTCCTTGACCGGAATTGCCTGGCTTTTGGCAGTGAATCGAAAGCCAACTACTACTGGAACAAACAGTATCTGCTCGCTTATTGGAGAGGACAACATATTTCTATTGTGGTCAGATAATATCTTCTCAATGTTGGCAAGCTTGAGCCACGTACAGTTGTTTGGGACCATGCAATTATGGAAAACCTCTATATTTCCGAATCTGTTTTTTGGAAGTTGGCTGTTGGAAATTTCCATTCGGTGGTAAGGGCAAGTCTGTGAGAAGCTGTACAATTTCACATTGTTGAGGTGTGGCTGATTATTTCTGATATTGTCGTTGTAGATACGGCGATGATGGATGGTCCTCGGCACCAAAGAGGTGGTAAGCTTTATGGGGTTATGGATTTCCGTGGGTTTAATGGACCTGCCTAGAAACTTCCACTGAGTTTCCGATTTTCCCACTGTGACATGATCTCTATAATACACCTTTAAGGATGCGCCATTGAGTTTGACGTGGCCTACACAGGCTACCTTCCCCCCCAAGACCTCGTTGTATCTCAAGGTTGATTCTGTTGTGAAATTTGGGCTTCGTTTCATCAGTGCAAAAGAGGTTGGGATATCATTGTTTGAAAGAGCCACTTTCCTGAGATGCGAGAGCTCCTGAGAAACTTGCGAAGGGTATGACAAACGTCTGTTGAAATACCTCAACAAGTTTTGGTAAAGAAGACAAGCCTTACCCATTTCCATTTTCATGTCAAGTTTGGAGAACCACCGATAGGCTACATTTTTCATATACCTCGATGAAACGTCAATGGCGAGACCATCATTGTCAAAGGCCACGACATACTGCATGTTCATACGATTGTAGAGATCTTGAACGGGGTAGAAATGCGAGGTCCATGATTTCTCTATTCGGCCTCCATATCTACCAAGTCTCGTGATACGCTTCTCCTCGTTGTGGAAACAACACGCTTCGACCACAATGATTTCTGATTCGTCCAACGGGTTCACGAGCTCAGTCCAGAAGTAGGGATACAATAGATCATTATCTTTGTTGGTTGCAAATTTATCGTAATCCGCTTTTGGTTGATACTGGCCTTTTTTCGTGGGGACAAGAGGAAGAGAAAAGACCATCCGTGCGTTAAAGCCTAGGGACCGGAAAATCGCCGTGAGGATCTGTGCACCTGTATCTCTATTATGAGCAAACTTGCCAATCACTTTCAAGAAATCTTTTACGGACGCAATTGGTGGGGCGGCATGGGGAAAGCATTCATGAGCCTTGTCTGTGTCCTGCACAAAGCCCAACACCCGAAGTCCGTTACTATTTATATTGAAATTCAAACGGAACCACTTCACTACATACTGAACAATGTACATGAGTAGAACGTCGTTGTGATTTGTTTTGAGTTCCTTGACATGGTCTTTGAGTGTTTTTGGAAGAAGCTTTTTCAAGGCCTTCGCCACTCTTTTACTGGATAGAAAGGCATTCCTAGTCTTTCCATGTAGCATGTAGACCAACATGCCGAGGGAATGCAAAGACACCCTCCTACGGCGTTCTTTTATACGTTGTGCCACTAGGCGTTTACGTGCAAGGGTTTCGGGGTCTTCCAACTTGATAGTGATGTCGTAGTTGTCTTGAGGTAACGGCACGGTTTCCCAGTCTGAGTCTGAGTCTGAGTCGACTTCCAAGTCAGCAGATTGCTCGTCATCCAGCTCATCAGACCATGTTTTGCATCGTTTCTGGGGAAGATCATAATCTTCGATGAAGAGGCTCATAGAGAAATTCTATGAGTGAAATTTATTGAGTGAAATTCTAATAAGTGAAATTCTAATAATGAGTGGCCGACTTGGTTCAATTGTATTACTATTGAAATCTTTATTGTTACTATTGTACATCTATTAGAATCATTTTAGGTCTGCGACTGTACATTTTTCATCCTTGTTAATCAGACCATCAGCTATTCGTGTAATATATTTGCCACCTCCTGCCACTCCTCAATAAGAGCCCAAGGATTGGTTGACTCAGCAGGTCCATCATGACCAAACACCGTGATCGCGTCGAAATGTGCCTCGGGGGTATGCCTTTTTATTGTATAGACTTCATCCAGCCCCGGATCCAGGTGCTCGTTTCTTGCAAGGGATTCTGAAGCAGTTGTGATGTAACCTGTGTGAGTTTTGAGTGGGTACGACTCGCCAACTAGTTTGCGGCCCCGAAAGTAGGCAACATCGCAAACGCGGTCCCCCAAAGGCTCCTCTGTTCGCGAGGCAGAGAAGTACTCCTGTGTTTTCGCCTCGCCTGTGTAGTTGATTTGCATGGGAACCACACTAACCACTACCTTGGGAGTGGGTTCCAGAACATCGATCGTATCAGACATAAAAAAAGACAAAAGAAAAGATTGACCCCAGAGTATCCACAAACGTAGTCATAATATCAGGTTCGATAAGAGGTAAATTTATGGCTATGGCAATCTCATTATCCCACTCGCGAAGAGAATTCATTTCCATTTGCTCACGAAGAGAATTCATTTACATTTGCTCACGAAGAGATTCATTTACATTTCCTCACTCGCGAAGAGATTCAGCAGAGAATTAGAAGAATATTCATTTCCATGTACCTCACTTGGGAGAGAATTCATTTCCATTTCCTCACTCGCGAAGAGCACATCCATTTTCCTCACTTTCGCTGCGTGAATGAAAATTTCACTTCTCCAATACATTTGCTCACTCGCTTCGCGAGTTCAAATCATCTTACAATGCCTCGCAATTGGGGACATGCGTGTGATTTTTAACTATCAATCCATATAACTGGAAGATTTGATACTATCTGCAACAAGAGGAGAATAAGATGCTTTGGATGAGCAGAACAAGATGCTTTGGTGGATTCTATCGCACTAGATCCTAAACTGTTTTGTGTCATCAAAAAGTCAGATTTATGCATTCAGTGGATGTTAGTCGACACACTTATAGGCTAAGCGTTGGATACTCAGATACCAAAAATAAGAAGATTACCTGAATGGCAAGGTCCCTGGGGTGAATCGTGGTGAATACTGTCTATTAAATTACGTTTTATGCAATTTCCTAAACAATACTCTTTGTGCTATGTAGGAATTACGAATTTCCCAGAATGGAACAACCAGTAGTAAATTGGCCAGGATGCATGCTCAAATTAACTTTAGCGGATTGACTGCCGCTTAGATATGCTCAAAAGATAAGCTCCTGAACCCTTATCACAACAACTACTACCTCATACCGTCAAACCCTTCTATAAACATTAAAATCCTCTACCCAAGGCCCTCTGGTCTCTCAGATATTCGCTCACAAAATACATCACAAGTTGTGGCTGTGGGTGTCACTAAGCCTTTTGTAATCTTTTAAATCTATTTTATCTAACACAGCTCTTTTTCTCATCTTGACATGGGCGAACACAGCTTTCTCAATCCCCATCCCACCACAATACCAGACGCAAGCACCGGCACTGCCGGAGTCGTGGCCAGTGAGGTGTCTGCAGAACATCAGTCGCTAATGGGTAATTCCAAGAGCTATGGAACTGTTGCGGAAGACACTGCGGAAAACGTTACACTTTCGCCGGGTGAAATTCGGATGGTCATATCCGGGCTCTTCATGGCATCCTTTCTTGCGGCCATGGACAGCACCATCGTCACTACGCTCTTGACCACTATTGCGTCCGATTTGAATGCGGTAAAGGTCGTTTCGTGGATTGCAACGCTGTACATGTTATCTGCCTCTGCATTCCAGCCATTATTTGGCAAGCTCTCGGACATTTTTGGCCGCAGGATCCTCCTTCTCATCTGCTCAGGTCTTTTTGCTTTGGGTTGCGCCATGTGCGCGACCAATTCGCTTGCCATGCTCATTGCAGGCCGTTTTGTTACCGGTATCGGAGCCCTGGGCTATACATGCCTTGGCACAATGACCATGTCTGATTTGATTCCTATGAGGGAGCGGGGCTTTTACCAGGGCTTTGCCAATGTGTTTTTCGGCTTGGGCAGTGCCTCCGGGGGCTTCATCGGAGGTATTCTCGCAGACTCGTTTGGCTGGAAGTCGGTTTTCATTATGCAGGTGCCCTTGGCAGGTGCCGTTTTCCTTGTGACCTACTTGTATCTTCATCTCCCTGCAGGCCTGCCAGGTCTTGGGTACACGGGTCAGAATGTGCGGGAAAAGTTGAAGAGGGTGGACTTTTTGGGGTCGTTTTTCCTTGTGACTGCTTTGATCTTGTTGATGACTGCTGCTGCAGAAGGTGGCCGTGCGTTTGCCTTCACGTCCAAAGCCTTCATTGGCTTGATTGTCGGGTTCGTGGTCTTTATCGGTGGTTTCGTCTACACCGAAAAGTACGTTAGCGAGGAGCCCATCATCCCATTGGAGCTCATGACTTATCGTACGGTCTTGGCGCTGTCGTTGGCCAACTGGTTCTCCACCATGGGCATGTATGCGCTCATGTTCTACATCCCATTCTACTTTTCCACAGTGTTGCAATTGACACCCACCGAAAATGGTATGCGCTTGATCCCCAACTTCTTCTCCATCTCCTTGGGTTCTATCTTGGCCGGCTTGTACATGAAGAAAACAGGAAAGTATTACGCCTACTCGGCCGTGGTTGTGGCCATTATGGTTGTGGGTTCGGCCCGTGTCCTCACCTTGTCGCGCCACAGCTCCTTGTTGTTACAGTACACCGCCATCGTCGTTCCAGGCTTTGGCTACTCCACTTTAATCACCGTCACTTTGCTTGCGTTGATTGCCTCGGCACCGTTCAAGTTCCAGGCAAGAACAACCTCCATCCAGTACACGTTCCGGTCCACGGGATCCACTATCGGCCTCTCCATTGCCACGGCCATTTTCCAAAACATCTTGCGCTCCAATTTGGTGGCCAAGATCACCGCTTTGGTCAAGGACTCCGATGAGGCATACTCTATCATAAACAAAGCCTTGGAGAACACAGAGTATGTGAGAGAGGCCCCGTCCTACGTTCGCGAGGCAATCACAGACTCCTACGAACTGGGGTGCTTGGGTGCTTTCATGTTTGCAATGGCCACCAACACCTTGGGCTACATTGCCGTGTTGTTTATGCGTGAGCACAAGTTGCACACCACAATTGAGAGAGATTAAATACACTATTGGTATTAAAGGGATTTATTCAGAGCCTCAAATGTTAGTGCTTTCGATTCCTTGTTTCCATCCCGAGATTCGCCGTCCATTACGATGATCATACGGCATTCTGGTGACCATTATGAGATGATTGTGGGAGCCTAGATTTCATTGGTTATGAATTCCACATGCTTTGACGCACCGTTAATTTATATAGAGGGGACAGAGAGCCCAACAAGAGACAACTTCAACTAGGTTTTCAGGAATATACGTCCAGTTACTGTCAATAGTTTGTACTAGTACGTGATTATCTGTACTCACCAGGTGCTTATTCCCCATAGCGTCAGGTATTTTGTCAAGACCTAGGAGCAGGAGGACTATCACAATGTGTTCCACATAATCCCCATCAACAATCATGGTAAGGTCACATAATGTGAGCCCAATGCTGCAGTAGGGAAGAGGAAAGAAGGTCCCAAAATCTAAAAACCATAGGACAGTAGGGGTAGAACTGCTCAAAGATACTTAAAACGATATTGTTTGATAATGGAACTCTAAAAGATGACTATTGAATTCCCAATACGCTACTGGCTCAGAGAGTAGCCTAAGATTTTTTGTTCTTCGAAGAGTCACCGTTTTCTATCATGTCTACATCAATTATCTTCTCATTAGTCCTGAATGTACATCTTTGTTTTCTTGATTCTCTAAGGTTCAACATCTATACTTCCTGTTCGCAACACCTCATACATGTGGTGCCCCTTATTGCGAACCGTCATTTCTTCGCTAGCCGTTTCGGTAATGTAGAGCTTACTTCGGGGCTTTGCAAGAGGCAAGTTCCTCAGGTTTCCTAGCGCAATATCTTCTATGTCATCACGGAGCAAACGAGGAGACATATGGGGAGAAAGCCGAAAGCCAAACCTCGGCAGGCTCCCAAGTTTTGGCAGCCAGGGCCCGTCTCTGGGAGACATCAATGGGGTCAAAACCGGACTAAGTAGCTCATCATTTACGGCGGCCGACAAGGCTTCGTCAATGACCTTCTCGATCAAGTCTTCTTCTGTGGCTACATTCACATTTATGAGCACCACTGAAGTGAGAATACTCAAGATTCCAAGCAAGTACCCAATTGGCTTCTTTTGTGGCGAGTGCTGTTCCCAGGAAACTAGAACATAGTCGATGAAGACTGTGATGGGAATAGCGGAGGTCAACAGAAGAGATGTCACCAAAGGGCTAGTAAGAAGCATTGCTAAAATAGTCGCAAAGTCCGATACCACGGAGAAGAGCGAGTTAATGACAACCAGTGCCAAGATGGTCTGCGATGGAGGAGCTTCCAAAGCCTCTACTCCAAGAACATGTAGAATGAAAAGAAGCGGAGTACCCAAAAACGCTGTCCAGAGACCAACGTATCCAAAAAGCCGTCTCTCGTCACACAGGCGCCCGGATGTGCGCACCTCTACCACAATCAAGTAAACTGAATACGCTATGGCGCCGAGAACAGCCAAACTGTTGCCCAAAATGGGGTTCCGCAGCTGGAATTTGGACCTTCCATCAGCTGGCGAATCCGCTAGCGTCACCAAAAACACGCCTACCGTGCTCCCAACAACACACATGAGCTTCTTGGGCGTGAGTGTGTCGATTCCAAGAAACGCACCTCCAAAGAGCGTGAAAATCGACGATGAGGCACTTAGAACAGTGCTATTAGAAGGCGTCGTGTACCTGAGTGCGGTCATAGTACATAGGTTGTAGAAGTAGTACACCACAGAGATTTGTGCTGCCAACCAAACAGTTTCAGTGCGAGAAAGTGCCTCACTATTCAGGACCGGCCTGAGTAGTTGTGTCTGGTCGCCAATCAGAGTGACCAGTCCATTGGAAGTGTTGAACAGATTCACCAGGTTGAGCAGTTGAAGCAGATCAAGCTTCAATCGATCGTTTGGTCTCACCAACAAATTTGATTCATTATCCGCTGCCTTTTGCTCGTCTCCCTTTTTCCACTTCCACACATCTGGTATCAAATTCAAGCTAAAGAAGGATCCTGTGAGGAACGCAATAAAAAACGGCTTATCAAAATCGTCGCCCTTCATCACAACATTGACTAGTTCAAGCCCAATGATCCAGGTGGAAACAGCCACCACTAGTAGTGCCATTCCCCAGCGGTAGTTCCGGATCTCTTGTCTGTTGATGGCCTCCACAACCTCCCGGGCATCCAGAGTGTGTACAACATTCATAAATAGTGATGAGATAAGATTTCCTTTTTGGCTATCGCGGATGCAAAAGAACACAAAAGGGGTATGAAAAAATCTACTCATGAGACAATCTACAGACCAGACAATCTACTGATGAGACAATCTACTGATGAGATATGCCTAATGACAATACACCTAATGAGACAACCTACTGATGAGATATGCCTAATGACAATACACCTGAGAATTCGATCCGATGAGACAATGTTGCATGTGCAGGCATTTGTGGCTCTTAGTACATGCCCTGTATTTTCACAAAACAATCATAGGTGACTTTGCCAGAATCCTGATCAGCAAGATTGTTGCCAAGAAGTGCATGGAACATACTTTCATCTTTGTGACGTGCTCTTATCTAGATTAGTTTTTTGCAACCCCACATGAACGCTAGTCATTTATAGACATTTCTCAATATCTGTATATCGAGGTACTGACCTCTATATAATTTACCCCTGTATCTTTTAATAGACCATTCATTGAATGAGTAGGTGGTGTTCGTTACGTGACTGAAAGACATAGCACAAACAAGTCGGTCAAGCCTTAGGGTACGCTCTCAATGGATGGGTAGACTACTGTAACCTCGACGTTACGACTAACCAATAGTAGCACCATTACTTTTGCAAAATTTGCACAAAATTCTTTCCATGACAACTTACTTGGAGTATATTCCTACATGTCCCTGCCTGCCGTTCACTTCTACTCTATTGTACTCTCTAATATGTCGCTTTCAATCTATTAGCCAAATGCTCGCCCGCAGTAAGGGGCATATCCCGCGCATGTGCACCGCGTCCTTCCAATCCTCTAGTCATTGGGGAGGGGAATGGCTCCAACACTGCTTCGTCGTTTGGATGGCAGAAAAAGACAATGGAATAACGGTCTTGACCCGATTCCTGCGCAGCCTTGGAAAACCTTACTCTGTGGATCGTAGACTTCAATAAGCCTGCCGACCAGTAGCTGAGCTGGTCGCCGATGTTCACGATCACAGGTGGAGCTGAACCTGGAAATCTAGGGCTGGGAGGCACAAACGGAACAGCTTCCCAGCCATTTTTCGTGCGTATTTCCAATCCCTCTTGGTTCTGCCTCTGGAGGAGAAGAGTGATTGTTCCGTAGTCTGTGTGGGCCCCAGCACGGATCTGGGCCTCAGCATCTAGTTTTTTCTGTCCAATGTAGTGGAGCAAACGAAATGTAGTGCCCATAGGCTTGGTTGGATCATGTTTGGCCTTGAACCACTCGGCTCCTGGTAATTCTGGCTGGTCCTCGATCCGAAGGCCAATGGCCAATAAACGCAATAAACGCAAGTTCAATGCCCAGAACTTGCGCACAGCTGAGGCCAACACGGCCTTTCTCTTATCATCAAAAAAGGCATGGAGTTCATTTCGGGTGTGCCCTGTGGCACAATTGAGGTCGCACAAGTTGAGGCCCTCTTTAGGATCGCCTTTTTTGGAACTTGCAGGATCCAAATTCTCCGCGCCATAGTCAATGTAGCCGTGGTTGCTGTTGATACGGCTCACTGCTTTCTTCTCCTCCTGGGGAAGGTCGAAAAATTCCCGAGAAGTCTCGAAGAGCGCATCTACCTCTTCCTGTGTGAAATCATGGCCTTCCACAAACATGAAGCCCTGTGTAGCAGCCGCATCTACAAGTTTTTCGGCCGCGCATTGCTCCTCAGCACTGATATCGACCACCTGCAACGGGTTGGACATGAAGAAAAAATCATCTGATGTCTTGTATGTAGGATTTGCAGCCAGAGTCAAAGTCGTCATTTCAAAATATATCGCGGAAGCGTAAACTCAATACTGAAATGGTAGTTGAAGTGGTAGAATGAACACGATGTATTCTGTTGTTTTTGGGTTATGCTTGAAAGCGTGCTCGATGGTATAGTAGTCGTGCGGACCCTTCCTTTTATATTCCAGTCATAGGCGAGATGCATGCAGCCTAAGCTCTCGCTCAATATTAAACTCACCATTTTCTGCATACTAGCTCTGCATATTGGTATACTGTACCCACCATTGGCGCATATTGATACAGTTACGCCTGTACCGAGTCTTATTTCCAGCGCATTTCCCCTAAGCTCTATTTGCGCAATGGTACTCGTGCAAATTACCTAGACCCCAAGAGTGCTCTTGGCAAAATACAATAAGCTTTTGCTCCACCGGATACAATAACCTTCTTTTGCGCTGAGTTCCGGTGCTTCTGGACCCTGCTTGCCGAGAATGCTATGCAAAGTATCGGTAGTTATGGTCGCAAAGATTAAGTTGGTAACGATGCATGAGGCGGGACGGATTATCTTGCGAAGCATACTACAATGACAGTCAGATACAAGGATATCTTCATAAAAGCCTTCATAAGTGGTCTGAACCTAAATAGCCGAATTCGACCGACACCAACCAAAGCGATAAAAAAGTACCATTACCAAACTATGAATGATTACACTAGTTAAGAAAGGTCAGTATATGACGAAGTGGGTCAATGCACAATCTGATTCAGAGTCACTGAGACGAGAATCGTATAAGACACTACTAGTCGGTTTTTCTATTAGGTGATTTCACAAATTAGGTTAAATAAATTAGGTTTCGGAATGTTAAAACGGTTCGTTTCACGATGTGCTGTAATTAGAAAGCGTCTTTCCGTGTACAAAATCCTGCAAGTTATGTGGGGTAACCCCAACCTTAAAAGAGGTATGAAATTGACGAAAGGATATAAGGATCGTCTGATTCTCATGTTACTGTTCGTCCATTTTTATCAACGGGAAGTCACTAAAATCTCCTTATGAGCCTTCCTGAATCTTATTCATTTATTGATACTTCTATCCTTATTGTGTTCTCCGTGTCTATCAATATCAGATAAGGATGCCCTTCATCTATACAGAATAGAATGATAGCTCTAATCAGTCATCTCTCTTTCTGAAAGCAACACTCTCTGGAAGTCTGAAGGATACGCAAAACATGGGTTTTGTTGGTGCAACCTTTCTCACCAAATGAAAGGTGCAGTCATGCGCAGGTATTTCACACTTGATGATATCACTCACCCTTTTAGCTACTCTCTTGTGGAGTTCGTCCATAGATGGCTCCGGCTCATGTGGTGAGTACTTCTCGAAGCAGTGGACATGGATCATGGGCATTTGCAAGTCAGGTACCGCGCGTACTGCCTTCTCAACTTCAGGGTCCGAGTACAAGCCCCCAAATTCATTCAAGAAGGTGAGTGCGGAATCCGGCAAGTTCATCACATAGTGGGAGGGAACTGTTGGCACTTCAACGGTGTCCATGATTTCTGTTTTGTGGGTGATTATCTGCTTTGTCTCCGGGTCGATCTTTCTCTTCTTTGTGACTTTCTTCCTCTCGATGGTCCTTTCCAAAGCCACGACCAAGGCAGCCGAGCGCCTGATGAACTCGCGTCCATCCATATTGTAGGGTGTTACAAACGATTGTACGCCATTGAGGGCGATATTTTCACGTAAAGAGCGGTATGACTCGGGGTTCAAGTCATTGGCCAACACCACCACGTCTTTCTTGCCTGCCGGTACTGCGAATGGCCCCACGCCTGCGAAAACATCGCACACGACTTGATGGGGCTGGAACTGGCTGATTAAGCGCTCGTGCTCGGTACTCAAGCGTGAGTTCCAGTACACCTTACTGAAGTCGAAACGGAAACGGCAGCCACTTTCGCTCTGCTCCACATTATAGTCCAAATCACCCGCAAGAAGGTTCATTTTGAAGGTACGAAACTGTGTGTCGATCGTGTCTACTTTATCCACCACGGTGCGTATTTTGGGGTTCTTGTCTAAAATGACCTGGCCGATGAGGGACCCATATGGCTTGAATTCCTCGCGCAAATTCAAGTGAGCCAAGTGGCCAGCTTGCGAAAAGCCTCCGGGGATCTCATCAAGAAGATTTTCAGGCAATGTGGCCCGCAAAATGTCCTCTGTTTTCCAGAAGGTGTAATCCAACTTCATGGTGTATGGCTGGAGCTGGAGTCCAAACTCGGCCACCTTGCTTTGCGTGAGCGCAGAGAGATCACTCACAGACTCCACGTCTTCCCGTAGCAACACTCCTTTGGAGTTGCCCACCGCGACAATGTGTTTAATGGACGGGCGGTACAAGATGTCGTGTTTGCATGCTTTGACAAAGGCACCTAGGTGCTGGGGCTGGGGAAAATAGGCCACTTTCAAGGGAATCTCCTTCTTGAAGAAGGCCCGGTCGAGGACCGTCATGGTGCGGTTAACAGGCGGATCAAATTTGGTGAGCTTGGCCATTGATCTCATAAAAAAGATGCCATAAAAAACAGACAACAGGGAGAACTAGAACAGGCTAGCCAATAGAGAAGGATATGATAGAAACATACCCATAAAGGATAACATGCACTGAAAAGAAGATAAGTATTAACTAACGCTTAAAATTAGTGGTAAAATAAGTGGTAGAATTAGGTTAAAATTAGTGAGTAGATTAATCAGCTCAAAATTAGTGAGTAAATGAGCTTAAAATTAGTGAACTTAACATTAGTGGGTAAAATTAGTGGGTAAAATTAGTGGGCCTTAATGAGTATCCATTTAGTAACTCACGAAACATTAGGGAGAAAACGATTAAAAGCGATGAGCGTTTATGTATAATGCTTTCGTTTTCAACCCATCATCAGTATCTCCATTATCAGTCTCTCAGTACTCTTCACATAATATGAATACCCTTTTTGAGGTCTTGCACGGTGTTTACATGTTATTGGCTGCTCATTGAATGGTGGCAATTCAGTGTAGATGCTTATAATTTTCACTCTACTATTTTTATCATCGCGATGTCAGTCATATCAATATCACGACCCGCCAAATTCGATGAGATCGACTCGGACCACGAGTCTGCGCCAATAGTGACGCCCGGCGAGATGGTCACCGACGACCCTGTGTGGATGAAAGGCCATGGGACATACCATGTGGACGACAAGACCTATTCATCTGTTGCAGGCAATGTTCTGCGTGTGAACCGCTTATTGAGTGTGATTCCATTAAAGAGCAAATACCAGGGCGAGATCGGTGACCACATTGTGGGCAGAGTTACTGAAGTGGGCAATAAGAGATGGAAGGTGGATATTGGGTCCAAGCAGGACGCGGTTCTCATGTTGGGTTCCGTCAACTTGCCCGGAGGAGTGTTGCGGAGAAAAAGCGAGTCGGACGAACTCCAGATGCGAGGCTTTCTTAAAGAGGGCGACTTGCTCAACGCAGAGATACAGACCATCTTCAACAGCGGCTTGGTTTCGTTGCACACGCGGTCGCTCAAGTACGGCAAGTTGCGCAATGGTGTGTTTTTGACGGTCCCGCTGAGTTTGGTGGTAAAGTGCAAAAACCACTCCCATGACTTGCCAGGAGGCGTGAGTGTCATTTTGGGCGTGAATGGCTACGTCTGGCTCTACATGACCAAGCAGAATGCGTCCTCCACAACAAACAATACCACGTTGAACAAGCTAGGCGTGGGCAAAGAGTACACGGTTGGCTCGGGGTCCGTGGCCATTACCCGTTTGGAGGAGGAGAGCTCGTGGGAAATATACTCGGACAAAAACGACGAGATCCCCACAAATACTCGCCACACCATCACTAGGTACCACAATGTCATCAAGGCCTTGGCCTATGGCAACATGGGAATCACAGAAAAGAGAATCGTGATGGGCTACGAGGCAAGCATGGCATATGCAGATGTGGGCAAGTTGGTCGAAAAGGATGCCATGGAGGGTATATGTTTGGATGTTTTGACGAGCGAGAAGATGAGGGGATAGAAGAGCACAGAAAGCAGGACCATAGCAGTATTGAGACTAGCTATTCCGGGAGTTGAATTTGATATATACTCATGGTTACATGAACTTCATCAAGAATATTTCCTCGCTGGATGGTTGTGTTGGCACTTTTCTGAGTACATGAAGTACCTGCTGGGTCAACAACCATCCCAACTTGTTCATTTGACCCAGCAACTTTCTTCCGTGGTTATCGGATACCACGGATCTCGTAAACGGCCTGTATAATAGATCATTAAAAGCAGTAGCATTCAGAGACTAAATAGGGTATGTAGTAGGTATACAAGTGTCAGTAGGTAGAGGTAGTCGTATACAAGTGTCAAAGTGGTAGAGGCAGTCGTATACAAGTGTCAAAGTGGTAGAGGCAGTCGTATACAAGTGTCAGAGAGGTAGAGGTAGTCGATATTCTACAAATTCAAACCATCACAATGTCCAATGTTTATTGATGATCATGCATGTGGACTGCTGAATCTAACAACTTTTGGGGACCCAAATCATTCAATGAGGAGAAGTGAAGTGCAGTACTTTGGGTGGCCGTGGCCTATTATGTACTGCTATGTTGAATTCCGGGATATTCTAGTGTCTGTCAGGATGGAATCGTACCCATAAGGTCCAGGTCCATATCCAACGCAACTCCTAGTATGCCCTTGTGGTTTTTTGGAGTGTTGGAGATTTAACGAGAATGTTTTTGCGGCGCTGCGTATCCGTGCACACACACTAAGCGTGGCTAGTTGTGTGTGCGCACTAAGCGTAGCTATCTTCACAAAAGGATATTCAACTTCTTCAAGTAGTACCTGAAGAAGATGACCTGCACCACGCCAAATAAAAGGATGGAGACCCAGACACCAATGGTGGTGGTGGTGTACGTCTCGAAAATGGCCTCGTTGACGTCACGCAAGGAGGACTCCTGCTCGAGGAGGTTTTTGAGGGTCTCTTCCGAGGACCTCAACACGTCCTGGACGCTGTTCAACTCCACCTTGAGGAGCTCGATTTGCTCGTCAAACTCCTCCTGTGTGATGTGGGGGTTTTGGTGCAGATCCTTGTCTTGGTGGGCCTGCAATGCTTTGAAGTACAGTATGAACTGGTCGTAGTTTGTTTCTGCTATGGAGCTGTGGGTCTTGATATCAACGTACAACTCCACGTCGTGGTCCTTGGGGTTGAAAGTCCACGACTTGTCGGTGTATACGTTGTCAAAACAGATGTGTATCAACAGCGTGTGCGTGTTGAGCTGGTGTGGCTCTGACGACTTTTTGTTTAGCTCCCTACCCGCAAAAGTGTTTAAATTCGTAAACATGAAGGAGACTTCGGGCGCAAGATTGCTCTCGTCCCTCAATCGGTTGCCCTGGTCGTCAAACACACGAAGGTTGAGCTGTTGCAGCGGTAGTTGGTCGCCTGTTTTGATGCGTACCATGATGATGTCGTTGGTGACTGTGGAATATGTGATGCAGTTGAGTAGATTTTTATGTTGCAAATGCTTGGATTCCCCCACCTTGGTGGGCGGGATTGTGAGGCCCAACCCCATGCTAACATTCAAAACCGTCAACAACGCTAGTATTCGTGATACCCATATGCACATTGAAGAGGTGTACTTTTTTACTTTTTTTTTGAGTTTTTTTTCGGCCCTTATGCATATGTGCCTTGAAGTTGGCCAACTGTCACCCATGGAGGACTCAGGGGGCTCCATCGTTCCTTCAATCAGATATTTTGTGTTATCGCCTCATCAAAACATTTTATTGTGAAACAATTTTCAACAATTGCAACACTGGTGTATTAGGTTACGATACTGCTATATTAGGAAGTCAGAAAAGCATTCACAGGAAGAAGACATCCACAGAAAAGCATCCAATAATCTTTCTTTATTCTTTTTATACATCATTTTCGGTAATCTAGGATCGTTACATCTTATCTAGATCAATTCACTTCGGATCAGCATTTCATCTATTCTTGGGTTGATCATGGACTGTATGCAGGATATGCTGGAAACTGCCTACACAGGCAACCAATAACCCCGCCCTCCACTTTTTCCTTTTGTCCCTGTTTGTTTGTGTGTTCATCGCACAAAAGTGCTTTGGGTACCCATCATGCAGCAAACTCGCAGCTGAGTTTCAGAGAGCTGATTCACAACCAAAAGACTCGGGCACGTGATACTTGTCTATATACAGTCTACGATGAAGTAGGAGGACTTAAAGGAGCGGGTAATTATTACCGGGTGATGCAATCAACGTAATTAGTCGATGGGTCTAAAATAGGAAAGACGCTGTGCTGCTAAGCCCACACTAGTAGGGAGGCGAGGGAAATGAAACTTAGTTAAGCATCAAAAATGGCTGCACTACCTTTTTTGTTCCTTTCCTCTTACTCTTATCCTCCAGTGCTTCAGTGTCCGTATCTTTCAGTGTCCCCTTCTCAGTATTCCTTACCTTTTCAGTATCCCCTTCTCAGTATTCCTTACCTTCTCAGTCTTCCTCACTTTCTAGCATCCCTTTCCTTCTAGTATCCCTTTCCTTCTCATTCTTCCTCACCTTCTAGTATCCCTTTCCTTCTCAGTCTTCCTCACCTTCTCAATGTCATGTTACCCTCAGTATACCAACCTTCTAGTATCCCTTTCCTTCTCAGTCTTCCTCACCTTCTAGTATTCCTTTCCTTCTCATTCTTCCTCACCTTCTCTGTTCATTCACCTTCTTTGTATCTCCTTCCTTTCAGTGTCCCGTTACCCTCAGTATACCTACCTTCTAGATTCTTTCCTTTTCAGTCTTTCCCTCAGTGTCCCCAGTACCTTCTACGTCTTTCTATTACCTTATGTGTCTACTGAGCTGTCCATGTTTCTCTTCGTTTATGTCTTCTATATCTTCTATATACACTCTCCTTCTTTCTCTGTTTTCTGACTGCTTGAATACAATACTGTACGTTCATCAATGTCCTCACCCTCACTGTACTCAAAGATATCCCTCCTCGCTTGCTCACTGTACTCACTTGGCGCCTCTTTGTTGTTCACTTCTATCCTGAATAAGCAAATCCTCCAACCTTTCTTCAAACTCGGCTTCTTTGACCTTTTCTATTATCTCCTCCAATCTGGTCCCGTCCATACACCCCCCCATGTCGTGTAAGCTGAACCCACACCTGTGGTCGGTAACTCTATTCTGGGGATAGTTGTACGTTCTGATCTTGTCGGATCTGTCTGTGCTAGTGACCTGGTCGGTTCTGAGTTTCCTCTGCTCTGCCAATTCCTTCTCTCTCTCCAAGCTGGCCAAACGTGCGCGCAAAATAGAGAAGGCTTTGGCCTTGTTCCGAGGTTGTGACCTTTCGTCTTGCTGCATCACGGTGATTCCGGTGGGGATGTGCACCAATCTCACTGCAGAATCGGTTGTGTTGACATGCTGGCCTCCTTTCCCACCGGCACGCATGGTGTCGATTCGGACTTCGCCAGGTGCAAATTGTTTCTCATCCGCGGCCAAGGACTGCTCATTTCCTTCCGAAAGTTTGGGAAGAACAACCACGGCTGCGGTGGAAGTGTGGATACGGCCCTTGGTCTCTGTTGCGGGGATTCGCTGCACACGGTGAACACCACTTTCAAGCCTGAGGGCAGAGAAAGCTTTGGGGTTATCTATGCTAATGATCACTTCGTTTACAAAGCCATTATTGGATTCACTTCTGGACAATATGGCACTTTTCCATTTGTTGTGGCTCGCAAAATTGAGGTACATCTGCATGAGGTCGTCAGTGAAGAGCGCTGCTTCCGACCCACCCACCCCGGGTCGTAATTCCATGATACATGCCTTGTCCGAGTACTTGATTGGTGGCAAAAGACGTTGTTGTAGTACAGAGATGCTTCTGAGTAGTTGCGGAACACTATGCTTGATTTCCATAGCAGCTTCGGCCACCAACTCTTCGTCCTGGCCCTCCTCTGCCATCAACTCCTTGAGTTCTTGAAGGGCCGCCATATCGCTCTCATACTTGGCATAGTTGTCTAGGATAACGCTGAGGGATGAGAACCGGATCATTGATTCGGAGTCGTAGCCAGACCCTCCCAGCACCACCTTCTCTAGTTGTGAAAATTCCAGTTTCATGCCCTGTGCACGTTTGATGAGCAACGGGTGTAGCACAGGTAGCAGCTCTATGGCCTGTTTGGCTTCATCAGTCGTGAAACGCCGCACCCCGACGCCTATTCTTCGCAGAATGCCATATAAAGAGCGCATCAAAAAAAGTCGTACCAAATGAGATTACTTTTATACACAACAAGAACACTTCTACTTGAATAACGTTGTGACTGATTGAATAGGTATAGCAGGCGTGGGTAATTGAATTCAGCCTTTTAGAATTATCTTACGTCTATTGTTTTGAACATACTCTCCTATCCCTCCAGTGTACATACTCTTTCCCATCCTCCAGTGTACATGCTACGCGTAATACTACACAGGCTCTATTCAACTTATTAAGCTACTGGTAATATTACATTATCTAACCTGTCCTTTCATGATCTGTGCAACCAAAAAAGCTTGTGACGACTATTGAGTCTTTTCAACGAGTTGTTTTCCTTTGTTGCATCTGTGGCTACACTCAGAAGTGTCTGTGTATCGTCGTCTGTGTTTTTTGTATGCTCTTTGTTCAAGTGGTCCATGAAGCCTTTGCTCAGTGATCTCTTTGCCTTGAAGTAGCCACTGTAGCTTTGTTTTCTCTGAGGCAACCAATCTGGATCCCTAAATTCAGCTTTACTCCTTGTCTCCATGGGGTAGCTTGCTTTTCTGGATCTCATGTCCTCATATATGCTGAATGTGCGTGTGCTTACTGTACTCTCATCCGTGTAACTTAGCCTTCTGGACCCAAGGTCTTCATGGCACGATTTGTGTTTTGAGCTTTTGTGCTTTGAGTTTTCATGGGAATGTCTAGCTTTGTCTGTGGGTTCCTTTGGATGTCTTGCATCTTCATGGAAGAGCCTGTGTCTTAAGCTTTTGTCGTGTTTTTCATCTGTTTTAGCATGTTTTTCAGACTCATAGTCGTCTGGGGTCCTCAAGACCTTGTGGTCAAGCACGGCTTTCTTGGCCTCTGGTTTAATTGTGACATCGTCTCCGTAATCACTTATGAGGCTACTACGATCTTGTGAGTTGTCGGCGACCCCATAGCTTTGAAGCGTGCTATTGTCTCCGATGGAGTCATCATCTGTGTCGGTGAAGACTGCCACTGGGTCTTGTCCAAATTGAATAATGCTGTTGGCCAAATACACATACAACCGCTTCCATAAACTCTCGATATTTGGCGTGAATCTCGATCCAAACCGATCTTGGAAAGTGTGTATGAATGCTTCGCCCATGAGCTCGAAATGGAATGACTCTATAAGCAAAACCCTGGAATGAAGTTTCCCCAAGGTTTTCAAATATGATTGCAAAATATCCAAGTGCTCCAATTGTGCTACTACCATTGACATCACCCCAGCAAAGGAGGCTGCCTGGTGGGCTATCAGCTGGAACATCTCTTCCAAATCAGGTTTTAATGTGATGAGGTTGGAGTAGAATTGCCGGCAAAATTGTGTTTGATCCAAGCCTTTCCTAAACATTTTGGGCTTGCCACCATCGCCTCGTGGGTATTGGCCAGGCAAGCCCGGGATGCTTATGGGCAAATCACTGTCTGAAAGCATGTGATTCCACGTGTACCGGATCAATTCTATCTCGCTCTTTTCGAGACGCAACTCAATTGGCAGTTTGTCGGGTAGGGCGAGAGACGGCTGTTTCATGTACACAGAACAAATCCTTCAAGATCAGAAAATTGGCCGTCTATTTAAGTCTTTTTCATGCAGAGCACAAACAATAGTGGCGTGTTTAGTCAAGTATCGTGAGGAAGCGACAATAGGTCTGGGGGAATTGCTTGTAAAAAATACCATCACCTGAAAGCCACAAAATGCACAAATGTTGCATTCGATGTGCCACAAAGCTTCCTCTGACGAAACCTTTATAGACGTAGACTTGTTTTCTTTGCGTGCGCTTGCCGACTTTGTTTGATATCTGAAACAGCCGAAGCTTCTACGCCGTTTTTAGATACAATCTGGTACTTTGCCTTGTCTTACTGTCCAAACATTGGCCTCTTTTGTTGGGGTGAATAATAATTAGCCAAACTTTAAACTGCCCTTCATCACTCAATTAGACTCTTTTTGGCGACACTGCTGCGTCGAGCTCCTCCCCACAACCCCCCACACCCTGATTTTTGGCCTGTAAGCTTAACCGTAGGCAAGCAGCAAGAGAAGATCATGCCCTAATCTAAACGAAAAATACCCTTGACGATTCCAACAATAAACAGGGCGCAATAAAACACCATCTATCGGGAGCCTTCACTCAAAAACAAAGCCTCTCGGATATAAGCGTGCTACGAAAGTGCTACAAACGCTGTTGTACGGGCAATCCACTTTGATGCTACTTCCAGAGACGATGGGTTGTGAAGCAAAGGCGTCTCGGTGCACGCAATGAATTATCTAGGAATCGTACCACTGAAACATCAACAACACAAAAGAAACAATTGGGGGGAAAATATTTCCAAATGTAATACACTCTTGTAATCAGCTACAATCATCAGAGTAGTTGTCAAGTGGAATAAAGTTTTGATGTCACATCAGTTCCTTACCCGAACTTTCTTCCCTAATCATTTAAAAAAAATCAACCCATGTCCCACAATACTAAGCCCATAGAGCTCGGCAGGTTCCGTGATGCTATCCAGGACGTCGGAGATGCACAGGTAAAATCCACCAAAGCGCAGTTGGTGAACTCGGTCCAGAAATTGAGGGAAACAAACACGGTGTTCAATGAGGAGATTGACAAAATAAAGCTTCTGTTGGCCAACCTAGCCCCAGACGCACCCCACGACGAATTGAAAGCAGACTACGAATTGTACTCTGAATCCCTCAAAGAAAATGAAGCAGTCATCGGAAGGCATTTGGAGAGAATAGAGGTTTGCCACGAAGAATTGCAAACCCGTGGCTTGCTATCAGAGGAGGACGCTAAAAAAGAGATGCAAGAGCACAACCCTGAAAACGAGGGTATATACCTTTAAAAGAATAACAAGGGAAAGCATTGCTTTACACAAAGGGCTAGTTTGCTTACATCGTATTTATTGGAGATGGACAACATCAGGCGGATATACAGGGCCAAGAAAAACACTTCTTTCAAACGTAGAAAGAGGCTCTAAGTCTCACTTCATGGAAGTCATATTGAACATTGATTAGGATTCACTATTTCTTGCATGTCTATGTATTCTATTTACAGTCTGTACCCGTCTCAATCTTCTTTGGGTTAATGGAAAACAATTTGTGTAAGAAGGGCTTTTCTTCTGGTAGAATTGGGTCGTCTGGGCGCTTGCAGACCAACATCCACGTGGTGCCGAAATGCACGCGCTTTTCGAAGGATATATCCAAGCCAGCCTTGTCTACCAACTCGCCAATGTCCAAGTTCCACCTACAGGCCCACGTCTTCATTCTCTTTTCGCTTCTAAAGTCCAAGTGGTTGTTTATCATGCTCCAGGTGCTTCTGCCATGCTCCAACAAGATGATTCTTCCCCCTGGTTTCAACAACTCTTTCATATTCTTCAAGGCAAGTACGGGGTCTTCATGAGAGCACAAACCAAACGTTTCCACAATGGTATCGTAGCGAATAGAGTTGCCATCCGTCAATTTGACCAAGTCCTCAGCTTTCCCAACAGTAAATGCAGCCTTGGCAAATTTGGGAAACAACTCCTTAAACTTACGCTGGGTAATGTCCACCATGTTGCGCGATGAGTCCAAGAAGGTGATTGAGTTGATATTGGACGGGTACAAGTATTTAAGGTTTCTTCCTGTCCCACAAGCAACTTCCAACACGTCCCCCTTCAACTGCAGCATGGCCCACTTCCGGCGCATGCCCATGAACATTCCTCTTTCTTCCCAATTGATTTCCTTATCGTAGTCGATTGCCTTGTTTTCGTAAAACTCAGTTGTGTCTTCCGGGGGCATAATGCTGGGGTTTTGTGCATTATCTGATGCAATATCCTGAGGCTCTTTGACCACATCCCGCTCCAATACAGGCGCCTTTTTTGTGGAGGGTTTGGGCTGTTTGGAGTACCAATCTTCCAAATCTTGAATAGAAGGATCAAACATGATTTCACTATTCAACAAGTTCTTTCTTCTAAACTCCTTTCTCATCATCATGTAAATGCGAAACTTCTTTTCCTCCAAGGGCCGTAGCTTCTCCTGACTAAACTTCTTCATCACCAAATATTGGTACTCAGACAAGGACTTGGGGTCTTGTGCGTACTTGGCCCTCACGTAGTCAATTAACTTATCCTCGTGGTATCTATCGCGCATGTAGTAGTAGAAAACGACACAGAGGGCTCCAAACGCACAGATATAGTACTTGGTCATGGACTTTTGGAACTTCTCCGACTGGAAGTAGTACGCCCATTGCTTGTATAAGGGTAGATCTGCATTCTTCCGTTCATCCCTCTTCTTGCGTGGAAAAGGCTGTGAGTAGTGTCTTAGACATATGAGAGACGCCTGAGCTTGGACTCCGCCCTTTAAGAGCGCTTGATGGCCCCAAAGCGTGTGCTTTACCCCCAAAGGTGTGTTGCACACCCATCTAAGCAAAAGTCTGGCCATAAAATATCCGGGTAACGAAATTGAAGGCAAATCAATATTCTTCAATACACCGTGGTAAATATCATCCACCAGATACACAATGTCTACTATCCTGTCAAAACCCTTGGAAGAGGCTAGGAATGCCGTCATCGCCCAGAAGTTTGACAATGCAGAGCAACAGTACAAACACATTATCGAGTCCGCAGATGCCTCCAACAACAAAAGCTTGCGCGAACAGGAAGAAGCCATCGTGGAATTGGGAGACCTCTACAAGAAGCAGAAGCAATCGACCAAATTGTACGACTTGATCAACCAATCGCGTGACATTTTGGGCAAGCTCGCCAAGTCCAAGACCGCCAAAATAATCCGGACCTTGATTGATTACTTTGACAAGATCCCAGACTCCCTCGAGTTGCAAATAACAGCTACCGAGGAGTCGATCGAATGGGCCGTCGTCAACAAATTGTCATTCTTGAGACAGCTCTTGCAGTTGAAATTGGCCGGATTCCAGTTCCAAAAGGGACTTTACAAGGAGGCATTGAAAATCATTACAGACTTGTTGTGGGAATACAAGAAATTGGACGACAAGTCCTCGTTGGTGGAAGTCCAGTTGTTGGAGTCCAAAATCTACCATGCTTTGCGCAACATCCCCAAGTCCAGGGCTTCTTTAACCAGCGCCAGAACATCCGCAAACTCCATATACTGCCCTACCTTGTTGCAGGCCGAGTTGGACTGCCAGAGCGGTATCTTGAATGCTGAGGAGAAGGACTACAAGACGGCCTACTCGTACTTTTTCGAGTCGTTCGAGGGTTACAACTCCACCGATGACGTGCGTTCCATTTTGGTCTTGAAATACATGTTGTTGAGCAAAATCATGTTGAACTTGATTGACGACGTCACCGTCATCTTGAACCACAAAAACGTGGTCAAGTACCAGTCTAAAGATATCGATGCCATGCAGGCTATCGCCACTGCTTACTCCAACAGATCCTTGAAGGAGTTCGAGTCCGCCTTGCTTAGGTACACAACTGAGTTGAAATCTGACCCCATCATCAAAAATCACTTCAACTCTTTGTACGACAACTTGCTTGAACAGAACTTGCTCAAAATCATCGAGTCGTATAGCTGCGTCGAGTTATCCCACATATCCAAGGTCATTGGCTTGAACTTGCTGCAAGTCGAGGGTAAATTGTCTCAGATGATCTTGGATAAGGTGTTTTACGGTGTCTTGGACCAGGGCAATGGCTGGTTGATCATCTACGACGAACCCAAAAAGGATGCCACATATGAGGCCTCGTTAGACTTGGTCAAGAACTTGTCAAATGCTGTGGATTTGTTGTACGAAAAGGCGTCCAGTTTATAAACGGAGAATACAGAGCATCGTGAATTATAAGATCTAGCGCCTGGGGACCTAATGAAATACACATCTTATCATTCTTCAGGCGCGGAATCTCAACTCTAATGCGTGTATATCACCACCAGTGAACACGGCATTTTGAACTGGCAGATTAGTGGCGATGAGTCCTCACAATCAAGATGAATAAACGAGAACCAGTTTTAATGAGCTAGATATGGCATGCAAAGTGAACCAGATAAACCAGACAGCATTGGTTACGGCGGTAGTCTATTAAATACAAGACCCGTTAGATTCAACAACCCGTAAGATAAACTATTTAGATCTACATAAACAAGTCCTGTCTATTATGAACACATCTTTTAGGTTAAGCAGACCTAGTTACCTGGAGATTTGCGGTCGTTATATCCGACTTATATCATGTATTCACTTTTTATTATCGTCCATGACCACCCCCTCTTTCCCACAATCATATCGTATGCTTATCGCACTAATTCATTATGCTGCTCACCTGACAAGGTCCCTGGCCACGACAGCCTTACGCTTGCCATGAGTGTTCTCTTAAGAGTGCTAGGACAAGCATCGGCATATTACGAAGTCTAAGAATAAATCGCAGAATTGTCTGGTTTCGATGAAAAGGTCTAGGTATCGAGGATGTTCTCAGATTGACAATTACGTTGTATTAGTCTATGCTCTTTTTGGGCTTGAGGTTTGCACGTTGGGTACATAATCGGTATCTCCATGAGTAAATAGCGCTATATTCATTCTCTCTATGATACTCACAAAAATTAGTCACGGCCAACCACATAGCATCGAAATTTAGATAATAGACAGACTCGAGCCAGCTTGTTAGATGTTGTAGAGGATATTAATCAACAACTCCACTCACTCGAGCCAGGCAAGGTCACACACGCGGTTCTATTTGTGATGGATAATGAAATTGCTCATGGTTGTAAAATACATTAGGCACAACATTCATCGATACAGTACAGTGAAAGAATATACATTCAAGTGCATTCCTCCGAGCATAGGAAACATCTTGATCCGAATTCCATAGCTATAAGCGGTTATCTTGAAGAACTTACATATAATGTTCTGAACATGTGCTATTCCTTGTATTTGTGAAGTGAATGCACATACCTTATTTCCCTTTGGAAGTACACTATTCGACCAGGCTACTGTAAATGAAATAGCCCACGAGAACTTGTTGAGAAATCTCTCTCGATTGCTTGGCCCTTCTCAACATTGACGAAAATCATCACGCTTGCGAGTTGACCAGAGCATTATTACGACTTTTGACGAGTTGAGATGAAGATGTTCTCACTGCCCACATTATGCCCAAATATCAAACTATTCTCAGTCACATCTCACTTCGTTCGATGCTGCCTGGCGTTCATTTCCTATTCTTACTCTTTGTGTTCCTATTCTTCTCTGTCTCAAACAATCCTCCCAAACCCTTCTCCACCGCCACCACCGACACCTCGCCCACCTTCCCCATAAACTCATCTAATCTTCCGCAATTCACAAAACACGCCATCAAATCATTCAGGCCATCGTCTGCCACGCGGTTCACCAAGTCGAGCGCCTCACGCATGTACAGCCAGTCCTTGAAGCGTGCGCTCTGGTACACGTCCATCAACTCCATGACCAAGTTGGGCACATACATGTTGCGCAACTCGCGGAAGATGGCTGTGGTCTGCGGCAACGCAGCGCTGTGGTCGATCAAGTTGATGAACCAGTTGGAAACCAACGCGCACAACAGCGAGGTGACCTTTTCGATCAGGTTACCCACACCCGAGCTCTCCCAGAGCGTTTGCGTGGAGCGGAAGCGCTTCCAGTCGCAGATGAGAACGAGCCCATCCACAAACGAGCCATATTCCTTTAGTTCCAGCTTGTGCTCCTCCGACACTTGGCCATGTGAGCTGCCGGTGAGCAGGAGCCGATGCTGCTCGGCATCGTAATCGCGGATAAGCTTCTTGAAGTTCTTGGAGCGCGCAAACTCCCTCAATGACACGATCCGGCCACAGAGGAGCAAACGCCTAATCACCGTGATGGTGGCCACGATCGCATCCTCATACATGTCATTGTCGTAGAACCACTCGAGCGACGAGGTCAAGCGTACGTCCGTGGGATCCATGGGCAGCTCCTCCGCCTGTACCACCACGTTGTCGGAAGGCCGGTAGTGTTCCTCTGTATCTGCCATTACGCGTTCAACAGTTCTGCGCAACACATTCACGAGGCGTGCATTCTGCGTGTCGTCAACCACCACCAAGTCATTTTCATCAATGGTTACACGGTTTGCAAGCCGCCTTGACACGGCAATCTGGCGCTGTCTATCCTCGGTGGTGGTGAGTGTAGAGAGAAACAACGAATGCACTTCGCGAGCGTCCTCCTCCTTGGGAACGTACTCGAGGTAAATGGGGACGCCCTCGTAAAGACGGTACTCAGCCATGCGCGACACGTACAAGGTGAGGATGGCTGTGATGTCAAAGTTCCCATTGTCCAGCACCATCAGCTGGAAGATGGCCAAGTGGGTGGTGACACGCGCGAGAAATGGCCGCATCACCACGTCTTTAGTGGCCACGTCCATTGACGCTACAATGCTGTGGAGAAGTGCTGGTACCTTGTTGACAATGACGCCTCCCATGATGATCCTCAACGGGTGGTTTCCACCGCGCAGACTGGACTGTGTGCCTGTATTTTGCAATGCATTGAGGATTTCTTCAATAGAGGCGAAGCGGGGACTCGGTGACACGCTTGTCTCGCCCAAGCTCTCCAACTGGTAGCTTAAAAGCTGCGATGCATACAACAAAAGACACTCCTCCCAGTCGTCGCTTGCTTCCTCGATGTTGGGTGTGATGTCACCGCCGCTGAGGTAGTTGTATATCAACCTTTCGTACTTGTTTAAGGAGCGCTGGGAAAGCTGAAACACAGTTTTTTTCCACAATCGGTGGGAGTCTAACTGGCCTGATTGGTTTGTGCATGCCTCGTTTGTCTGTAGCAGCTCTGCGGCGCCCACCAAAATCAACGCCAAAGCATAGTTGCCTGTGTTGCTGGCAAAGTCGATGGCCTCCTGCACTTTGTCTGCAAGAAGAAGCTTGTAAACCACACGAAAGTTGGCTGAATCGACAGACTCATCATCTGGATGGATGGATTTATTGGTGCGTAAGGGAGCGTCGACATCAAATGCGTCAATAAAGGACTTTTCTGTGTCTCTGTTTTCTTTCTTTGTGAGGACATTGTAGTCTTGTGCCAAAGCTGCTAGCTTCGTTTTCTCCCATTTCACAGAGTACTGCTCTTCTGGGGTCCATGTGCGGGTATTGTTTCGCAACCACTGGATGACCAAAGCGAGTTCGCGCAATTGCGGGTGTTTTCTGAGGTGATTTTCGTGTTTGACGGCTAAAGTGCCATCCTCATCCAAGAGGTCGGGCTGCTCAGACGCACGAAACAGTCCCAAGATCTCCACCAAGTCCCAGAGCTTTGTTTCGAGGTCCCAGTTCTCAAACTCCTCCAAAAGGTCCGAAGTAGTGTCTGCAGTGAGAGCCTCGCCCACTCTAAGCGCTTCGGTCGCAGCAATGCTTTTAAAGCGGCCCACAAGGTCAAAAGGCGACTTTTCGGGCAGCGAGTCAAGGTGGTACTGCTCGAGGGCCTCGGC
This sequence comes from Kodamaea anthophila, assembly GCA_015708815.1. Classification (NCBI taxonomy): domain Eukaryota; kingdom Fungi; phylum Ascomycota; class Pichiomycetes; order Serinales; family Debaryomycetaceae; genus Kodamaea; species Kodamaea anthophila. The sequence goes on from JACFYR010000027.1 coordinate 95,673, forward strand.
AAAGAGGCTTTCCACGGGTTTGTGGGAGTCGGACGGGCCGCTGATCCATTGGGACTCCATTGTATAAAAACGATTTAACGACATTCAGAATACAAAACGACATTCATCCAAACGACATCCACGACATCAACCCTTAATCAGAACATCAGAGACTACAGCACTCTCACACCCACCATAAACCCATATTACAACATAATCCGTCCATAACCCATCACCCAAATATCAAACCCACATCACATACACATTTATATCCCATAATCACATCCACTTTATTATCCCACCCACATCACACACATTTATATCCCATAATCACATACACATTTATCCCACCCATACCTTTCAATCATGTCGGAACATGAAATTGACGAGGACAACAACCCCTTCCTCTACCAGGGAATTGCTAGCCGAATGGTCCAGAGTAAGGTGGAGGAGGAGGACAACCCCCAGGAGGAGCCCGAGGAGTCCATGCTCCTCTACTCGTCGCGCAAAGAGGGATTCAATGCTATCCCCATCAATTTCGAGAGCCGGATCTCCAAGCTTTTGCGCCCTGGGAGTAAGATCAACATCCAGATCCTGGAGGCTGGTAATTCCAACGAGGGGATGGCAAACTCTCAGAAAAAGTACGTGGTCTACACCATCAAGTTGATCAGCGAAGCCAATCCGCAGGAGGAAATCCTGACTCGCAGGCGATACTCAGAGTTTGAGTCTCTCCGCGAGGTCCTCACACGAATATTCCCCTTGGTCATCATCCCTCCCATCCCCCCCAAAAACTACTCCTCGCTCAACGTTCTAAATGGGTTAGTGGGGCCCCTGGTCCTGCCCACATCAAACACTTACATCAATTCGACACATCTCAGCAAGGCCAAGCTCGTGGAACACCGTAAACGCTTACTCACCAACTTTCTCAACAACTGTCTTGAAATCCCACAGATTCGCAACTTGGACTTCTTCTCAAAGTTCTTAGACCCCAACTCCAACTGGCTGGACGAAACAGCCTTGATTTTGAGCCAGTTGCCCAAGTCGATCTACGCTCTGAACCCAGAAAACGGCTTGAAAACTGACCCGGCGTATGCTCACATGCCAATTCCCTCCAGTATTTTGGGCAAACTCGCAAAGCTGGACGATCCAGGCTACGGCCACTCTTACATTATTGACACCTCTAGTTTGGATGAGACAAATAAGAAAATCATGACAAACTACGGTGGACTCTCATCAGACTACACAGACCTCGGCACCGTCCTCAACTCGTTTTCACTCTTGCTTGCAGACTCGAAAAACAAGGATGATACTAAACTCAACATCTTATTGGACAAGATCGGCCAGAGCTTCGACCGCCTGTTCATCACCATCACCGCCTTGATTTCAGACTTGGAAACAAAGTTCTCCGAGCCTTTGGGCGAAGCCGTCCAGTACTCTTCCATCTTGACATTCATCTCTCACTACCTGGCCAAAAAGGTACGCCAAATCCTGTTGGTCGATACAGAGCTTGATGAGAAACGGGGTGATTTACAAGCTTTGCTTAGGGCAGAGGAGGAATGCCAGCGCATCGAGGGGGTAACAAACGCAAATGCAATCGCTAAAAACACCGTCTATGACCTCCAATCAAATCCCGACCTGAACACACTTCCCCTCCAAGGAAAGAATGGCACGGCTCCCGATCAAAAGGTTAGGCGAAAATTCAGGTTCTCCTTCAAGAAAATCTCCCAGTACGTCACCGATATCATGGACCAAAACCCTGACGAAACTCGCAAGCTCAAGATTGCTCGCTTGCAGGACAAGGTGGCCACCTTGCAGAAGTGTAAGGAGATCATGGTCCAGGATATCTCCTATATTGACGCAGAGGTCCAGAAGAATTTTAGTGCATTCCACACCAAGCAGCTCAGAGATATATATGAGATTCTCCTCTGTTACAACCGCTTCCTAATTGGCTGGGCCAAGAAGAATTGCGATATTTGGGAGGAGGCAAAAGAAGAGTTATTGAGATTGTACAACAATTGAACCATTGAGTTGTACAACATTTGAGCGAAGCGAAATTGTTGTGCAACTTGAAGTGAATTGTCGTGCTAATTGAACAGAGTGAGTTGTACAACAATTGAGCGAAGCGAAATTGTTGTGGAACTTGCGTAGTGAATTGTGGTCGTGATCGAACAAAATGAATTGTACAACAATTTCGCTTCGCTCAATTGCTGATATTTATCTATCGCTGATGATTACATCACTAATCTCTGAAGGTTTAAGAACAAATTCATACACAAAGTTCATCTGAATTGCGCAGTCACTTGGGCAAGTGCGCGGAGGACGGTGACGGATCCCAAATCATTATGGGATTCCAAGCCCAGCAGCTAGCGGGGTTCGTGGCTCTACCATAGCTAAGTAAACTTGGTATTGTGTGAGTTATGGGGAAATGGTACAAGAAGTTGGATATGACCTCTCATCAGGATAGCTAGGGTATCTTCAGGATGACGCGTTCCAGTCGTAACATGAGGCGCAGAGCCGTCTTCAATAATGATCTGGTCTCCTTTCATTGAACAAAAAGTACTCAGCGAAGGGTATATCGAAGACAATGGTGCTTATAGAGCTGGACGGATTGTTGTCATCCAGTCGCATGATATATAAAAGGTGGTGGGTCAAGAGTATCCAAAGAGTTAGCCAATATTTATGGTAGAGTTAGGAAGAATATTTATAGGAAAGAATGGTTCATAAGAGTTGGTAGTAAGCAATAGATACAATGAAATGGCGTATATGGGTAAAAATGCCCGTTGCGTTGTTTGGCTGAAGTTCGATTACCTTGTTCGAGGGTTGTAGAAAGAACGAAATCCTTCTGATTTCTCCAAGCACAACATGGATTGTATTGTTCAAGAATCACATATCGCTATCAAATATTGATAATTTAGCTATAGCTCATACGGTATCAGTTGAGACTGAATATAGTTCGTTAAGAGACAAATCTTTTTAATGAGTCGCAAACGTTGATTATATAGACTACCAAGCCTTTTCAATTTCTGGATCTAATAGATTTTACTACAACTCTACGGATTGAATCCCTTGCTTATTTTGTCAGGTGCTTCTCTAACCTTTTGAAGCCTCTTGGGTCTTTCTAAAGGTCTTCCAATGGTGGTATAACTACACCATTTTTTGGATAGCCATCTTCCTCTCTTGTCACTCTCTCAAATATCTAATTACAGGAGGCCCCCATTCGCGAGAACGCTTATAAAGAGCAATATCCTCTGGAAACCCCTCAATTGCACCTATCAAACGCTCACAGACCTCTGGTCCCTCTGCTTTAATAGTGGAGAGAGGCTCCAAAAATGTTCGAATGGTGAAAAGGACTGCTTGAGATTTGGGCAATTTGGTCAATGTCTGTCTCTCGCTTCTGTAATGGACCTGGGACTCAAAGTCAAGCAGGTCGTAATCCAAAGCGACCTGTTCCTGGTCTTCTGGAAGGTTATGGCCCTTGTTTTGGTCATCGACATAAAACTTGGGGTGTGTCTGGACTGAGAAGTTGCTTCTCGTCACAAACTGGCCGGGAGCGATTCTCTGAAAGAAACGGTTCATCAGCAACTTCAACTTCTCCTTGTATCCTGGAATGGGGCCATGGATGAAACTCAATGGAGTGTTGAATCTATCCTTGGGGTCAAAGCCTGCAGCAAAAGCAAAAATGCCTGCTTTGAAGAAGTACTCGGAGCCGTTTTCTTCGTGTTCGCGCAGAGGGTCTTTCAACAAGATGATAAAATCCTCAGCAACTGTGCCTGCAAGGTACTCGAGAATTAAAACGGGGTCTTTTTCTGCCAAAGGGTACGTTTGGCCGGTTATTTCATTGTGAAAGTGGGTTGCTGTTTTGGAGAAATGCATGGGATACTTATCGCACATGTAATTGACAACCATGCCGTAGAACTCACGAATAGCAGGCTCTGCTTCTTCAGAGGTGAAGACCGTGCTTGGGCGAAGATCTTTCGTGTAGCCGGGACACTTGTTGTGGATGATCTGGTTCTTCACATCAATCTGCTTTTTGTAGGACGAATCAACCAAGAGCCAGTCTTGGGGGTCCAAGTTTTTGATACCCATAGTCAACTTGTAAGCTGCATTTTTGAAAGGGTATGACTTGTAGACGGGCTCCTTATCCCATGAGAAGCTCGGGTCAACAGCTTTAATGACGGGTGGGGTATATGGTTGTGGGGTGGTTTGTGGGGTTTTGGAGATTGGCCTGCGGAGATAACGGGCCAACAATGCGCATACCACAGCGAAAACGCCAATGTATAATGTCTGCTGCGGCTCGAAAGGCATCAGCTAACACCGAAGGATTTAACTCAATATATACTCGGGCGGTGTTTGTTACACAAAACCCAGCTGATAACGGCCAAATCCGGTCTGAGCTCAAACTGGTCAACATTCCCGCGAGAGTGAATGCCGGGCCTCAAAGTTGCGGGGCCGATTGAATTGGGCCACCCGGGTGCCCAATGACGGCTGAGGAGCTATCTTGAATGTGTATCGCTTTTGTGTTCGAGCTCGCCATAACCATACGGCAATATGAGTCATGGCGGTCATATGCAGGAACCTTGGCTGCAAATGTCGCATGAAGGAGTATTAAGGGACAGATGTTACGTGGGGGCAACTATTTAGTCAGGGCAGCTATGTAGATGTATTAAGAGCTGTTGGGTAGATTTTGAATTAGTACGTATTTTCGCAAAAAAAGTTTAAAATCTGTAAAACATTAGCAGTAGTGGGAAGAAATTTAATCATCCACAAGTCGTTGTGGAACTACAGACCAATTTTTGACTCAAACAGATTACCTCAATCCTTTTATTGGAAACAGATGCCTTCAATCCTACCAAAATTTAGAGGTCTTTGTAATGCCCAGATCTGTTTGTGATGAATTCACTATGAATTCGGCTGGTAGAAGGGATACATAATGGTTAATGTTAGCCAAGGACATGTCAATATACGGGGATATACAAAAGGTACTGTTTTTGATAAACAGTACCACGTTTGATAGAAGTAACGAACTAAAATCCAACGAAGTGAGATTGAGCTGGGTGATATAGTATGGAAAATTGAACTAATTTACTTCGCTCGATTTTAGTGAGGTGAGGTGAGTGATATAACATGGAAAATTGAACTAAAATCGAACGAACGAACAAAACCAAAAGCCATCTCTCTGTGTGTATACACCATGTTCAAACATGTATCAACCCGTATTTGTGTTCTTATTCTGACCATCGCTTTTATTTTTGATGACATCTGCTGGACTCATCACACGGCTTCTTGGCCCAGAAGCCCAGAGAGACCTCGCGCGACAACTCTCCCGGGCCCTAGAAGACAATGCAAACAACTTGGATGCACTTTCAGAGCTCATGGAAGGTCTAGACATGACTGACGAGCCAGAGATCTACAACAACCTCCTCCAGTACATCCTACAGTCCGTGGACCAAAAGGCCCAGGAACGGTACGAAGCGATCGTGGGACTTTTACGGAAGGTTGACCACTTGCATGTGGAAGTGGTGAGTCAATGTCGAAGCAAATTGCGACGCTATGTGGAAGACCACAGTGAAGAGTTTGGAAAGGAGGAACCCAGGGAAGAAAATGGCCAGAGTTCTTTTGACATTCTCCTGATGTTTGAATTTCTTGACCATGTATTCCAAGGTATCGATAACGACAACCTAGACACCGATATCCTCATGTTTCTCGGGAGCAGCAACCAGGAGGTTTCTTTTCTGTCGTCACAGCTCCTTCGCTGGCGCATGGCTTCGATTGTAGACAAGACCAAAGATACACGGACTGTGTGGGACCTCATCTTCCAGCTAATCCAAGGGGAAAAAGCGCAGCAGACGCTCGCTCTCGTGACGTGGTTGAGGTACGTTTCCTACAAGGAGGTGACCGCCAGCACCGTATACCAGGAAATGGTCCAAAAACCGCAGTATTGGGCGGTTCTCCAGAATAGTCTTGTGAGTGAGTCGCATGATCACAAAAAGTACTGTTTGTCGATTCTCCAGTTGAGTGTGAAGGGAATCGAGGTCAATATCGACAATGAATTCATGAGATGGAATATGGCCCAGCGAACCCGATACCTCAAGGAATGGGCGCGGTTTGTGACATTGTTTGAAATCGTGGCCATCGACACCTCATTACACCAAGCACAGGCCGCACGGGCAGATCTAGTGGGCACAGTGGCACGCACTTCGCTCCTTCCACCATCGTGGGGGTACTGCTTGATGTCCACGGGCTTCCAGGCCAGCACAGAGTCTGTGAGGAAGTTTTCGCTCCAGGTGCTCATGGAGGTTCCCAAGGAAGACCGGTGCACGATCGGAAGCTCGTTACATCTTTTGGAAAGGGTCTTTTTGCCCTATGCGATGGTGGCTTCGCACTACGTGGTCCGCGACGGGTGTCCTTTTGGGAGAGAGATGGAAAGCTACGTTGCGAGTTTGTTGGAAAATGACGACAAGGAATATTGCCGGTCCGTGGCCCTCTCTATATTGCAAGTGTTGGAAAACACACTCGAGTCCTTCGACCCGGCGCGCATCTACGTGAGTGCTGGACTCGTCAAGGGCTTGGGCAGCCAGTTATTGCAGTTTGGGCGCCATGACAAGCCGTTGCTCAGTCTCTTTGGCATGGAAAGCGAGGGTGTTGTATTCCAAACTAGCTTACAGACTTTGAACTTGTATCTTTTGCTCGCGTTTGAGAGAAACGTCGAGGCGTTCATGCGTCTTTTGCGCTCCTTCATCTTGGTGAATGGAATGGACGTGGTCCACAAAGAGCAGGAGAAAATCAGAGCGTATCTCCGCGAACCGGTCCAGGGAGATGAGCTCAGCGAGGCTATTTTTGGTATATGTACCCAACCCACGGTGTCGTTGCTCAAGCTTGGGTTTCCACTCGATGAAGACATTCAAAAGAAGTTTCAAGGTACATGGGAATGCCTTGCTCAAGACTCAAAGGCGACTTTGGAGCAGCTTAGCTGTGTTAATTTAAACATATACCCGCACTGTATCCCCGGCTCATTTGACTTTGCGCCGTTGTGGGATCGTCTTCTCCAGGACCTAGCCCTGGAAGACCTCTACACGTTGGTTGATGCAACGAACATTCACCGGATCCTCAACAATGTCTACGAGCAACGCGATTTCATGCAATTTACCAAGGTTACTGCGTTGAAAGAGGCGGTGGACAGCGCAGGATCAAGCTTGAAGACCGTCCCAGCGTTCTACAAGGTGCGCAACGAGATGTTGGCCCAATTCTACCGCACGTTGGAAATTTACTCAAAGAGAAACACTACAGGCAGTGAGGTGCTTGACATGATGTCCCCGAACCTGGTACATATGGAATCCAATATGTATATGGTGGGGGCCATCTGGAACATGTTGCAAGGTAATCAGACCGAGGATACCCTCCAATCCATCTGCACCCTTGTTTCTGACCTCTGGCACAGTCTTGACTCGGTGCGGTTGCAGTCCAACCAGAAAAAGCTTCATCTTCGTATCATCGACATCCTAACGTGTCCAAAGGTACTTGAAGTTGCTCATGGCGAGTTAGGAAGCCTTATTGCTTCTTTCTGTGAATCAGTGATCCGCAACACGCCCGGCCGCCGCAGCTTGTTACCGCGCTTGTCGCTGCGTCTTTTGGAGTACCAAGCCTACCCTGAATTTGAGCGTTTGGAATGGTTGCCAAAGGTATTGGTTGAGGCCTGGGTGTGCCGCCAGCTTAAAACGAATGCCTTCCGTCTTGAGAAAATCATGGGCGACCATTACGATGACATGAGGAGTGAGAGTTCAAGTCTCTATTTTTCAGTCCACGGTCTCGATGAGATGACTGCACGTGCCAACATTGTCGCGATATTTGGCTCCATCAAAAGCCCATCCTTTGCGCAGGCTATTTTCCAGTACATTGTGGACTCTGCGCAAGATTATGAGCTATTTGACGTGGTTCGCCCCACAGATGGGTTCCTTGAATGGCGTCGCATCCAGATCTATTCAATTCTTGTGTGCATTATGGACAAGGTTGACGTCAGCGCCCATATCGATCTCTTCACGCGGCTTGTGGCCTCGGAGCCAAGTCCTTTGGCTAGGGTGTACATTGAGTGGCTTGTGGCTGCAAAGGGCAGCGAGAAGACCCTTCTCCAGCAGCTCGAAAACACACTGACAATGCGTCCAGCAGTCGTGGTGTCTTACCAACGTATATTGTACCTCATGGTGAAAAGAAGCATGGACGAGACACTCTTGGAACATTTCCTCACAGCATTGATTCCCGCGGCAACCTCCAACAAGGCCACTATTCGTCACTTTGCCTTGTCGCTCACAGTCGCCGTTCACGACAATATTGCCCCACACACCAAATCGTTATCTCCAGCTCTTCGGGCCACTCTCGAGAATATGTATGCCACAGCACGGTCGTCTGAAGCCTTTGGCCAGTACCGCAGCGGAGATGCACATCTCTGGGACATTGAGCAAGACTTGAATTTGGTTTCCGTGGCAGGCGGTGTTCTCATGTGTGTGAGTGACCGTGACGACATAGACTATATCCCTGGATCAGCCTTTGACCATCTCCCCACCGATGCTTTGGCTCGCTTGAACTTTCCCGTGGGCAAAGACCGTCCACATCTCTGGATATGTAACAGAAAGGCCACAGTATCCAAACAGGGAGCAAAGAGCACGGCTTCCACACCGCTACAGACGAAAAGTGGCGCGTGGACCTCCATCATGGACGTGGACCACGATGCGCGCGCAAAAGAGGTGGTGCGCAGCGACTTGATTGTGGTTTCGTCCTTGGTGGAGAAACCCCCCAATTTGGGCGGAATCTGCCGCTTATGTGACGTTCTCGGTGCAGGTCTTTTAACCTTGCACGATATAAATGTCAAGAACAACCAGCAGTTCAAAACGGTGGCCGTCACGGCAGACCAGTGGATGCCCATGAAGGAGGTTCGCGTGGATGAAATCAAAGACTTTTTGCTCCAGAAGAAGAGTGAAGGCTACACCTTGGTGGGCTTGGAGCAAACAGACAACTCCGTGGAATTGACAACCGAGTTGAAGTTGCCGAAAAAGTCCTTGATCTTGATTGGAAGGGAGAAGGAGGGTGTACCAGGCGATCTCCTCGCAGAGCTCGACATGTGTGTGGAAATCAAACAGGTGGGGGTGATTCGCTCGATGAATATCCAGACAGCCACTGCCATTTTGGTCCATGCGTATTCCATGCAGCATTGCTAGGATAGAAAACCAATCTGGAACTTGTCAAGGCTTCGCTTAAGAGCGATGACAAAATGAAAGACCATCATATGGATTTAATACGGCCTTGAGGAGTCTGTTAGAGTATCCATGCTGAAAAACCTATTTAGCCCGGATTGGAGTGTACAGTATTAGAGAGCTTAAATATGATAGAGTAATAGATAAACAGCGCAAATACATTCACGTATAGACAGAGCTCATTAAAGTTTATAGAGAATACCTGCTCACGTATAGTTAACAAGCACATAGGAACCCTCAAATGATGAAAATGAGTCCACCACCTTTCAAGACCAATCAAGTTGTATTTTGCTTGCAATTGATGATCATATACATTTTCCTCGGACAGGGAAATCATTGAAATACTCTCTTTCAAGCTTCAAAATCGAATCGTGTATTCAGGCCGTTTTCTCGTGAATGATTATGGAGACTATGTGACCTTCTCATTACAAATTTTCTTATATCTACGCTGCTAAAACCGTAACATCTCACATGTTATTAACTTTTCGTTCTACTCAATGAAAATTCGCACCAGTTCGCTTCGCTCACGTGGTGCTCACCAATCATACGCTGATTGGATCACCGGTGTGTCTCGTTTTGTTTTATCCATCCATTTTTATTGTTTGTAATGTATTGGTACTCTATTAGCTTCAGATCTATTCATGACATTGTAATCTGCTCCCTGTGATAATATTTTGGGTACTTTAGCAGATCTACATTTGGTCTATTGTACATATCTTCGGGGTGTGGTAGAAATATGGGTGAAGTATAGTTCGATGTGAGACTAAATCACCAATGCAGGGCATATCAGTCATGCAAAGGCGAAAGAACCATACTCCAAAGCAATTTATGCTCCTCGCATCTCAGCCCTCCTTGTCGTTTTTTGTAATCCAGGTGAAGAGTTTGCTTATCTCATGCACCGAGGTTCTCTATTGAAGTGATTCATGACACCAAGGTTCTCTTCTCATTCTCTTCTCTTTTAAAACAACTTGTAATCCTCGCTATCGCCATCGATCAACTCATCCAAAGCCTTCACCACGTCCGAACAATACTTGTTGCACATGGCCACGGACTTCATCAACGAGCCCTTTGAAAGCCCTTTGAAGTGGGGAATGTTGGTATTTACGGCCAAGCTGGTATTGGATATCGGCGTAATTACCTTTCCATTGTAGAAGCTCACAATGAGGCTGTTCTCCAAGACCTGCTCCTCTTCGAGGGATGGGTCGAAAATGACATTGTTGCCCACCAATCCTACGGTGATGAGCAACGGAGGACAGAAAGATCCAGAGAGCAACTCGCTAAAGTACTTGGAGTCCTCCCAGTCGTCGGAAAAGGTTGGCAACTCTGCGATTTCGGAATCGTCCAGGTCGCTTGTGAGCAACGGCAAACGGGTTGTTTTCAAGGCAAGGTAGGTCGTGAGTGATAGCAAGGTGAGCGGGTACGAGGACTGACTGATGACAATGCAGTCGACGTACAACTTGAATGCATATTTGGAGGTGAGGCGCAAACAGCTCATGGGGAAGTTCTGTTGCAACAAGTTGGTCAAGTGGAACTTGAGGTTGGCCACGTAGTTGGAGTTGTCGCGGAACCCAGATACATCGACGTCACACTCGATCAAGTTGGGCTCCTTGGCCATCAAAACCACTTTGGCCTTGATGCTTGCGATGCATTCACTACCGTCCATTAAACGGATACGTGCAGAGCCGTTGGAACCGGGGAGAAGGGCTGTTTTAGCCTCTAGAGGCCTGAATTGGTGGTCGCTGCGTGCATCGGGGCGTATAGGGGGGGTCTGTGTGAGAGAGGAGTAGAGGTAGGACCTCTCTGCTGGTGATAGAATCATGAAAAAATGTCGTACTGATGGATTAGGGAAATATGAAGCAACAGGAGCGAGTGAGGCATACACAAGCAATACAGGAAGCGATAAGGAGCTGGTGAAGTATAGGAGATGATGGGATAGATGGGGAATCTGAGATGCTGTCAATAATTGTCTAGAGATCTGTCAACAGCCTTAAAGAAATGCACTGAGCTCCCTACTATTCATAATGAGCCTGTTCATTTAGTCTGTTCATTTTATGTTCTTTGTCTTTCTTTGTCTGTTCTTTATGTTCTTTGTCTTTCTTTGTCTGTTCTTTATGTTCTTTTGCTGTGTTTGTCTGTTCTTTGTTCTTTATGTTCTTTTGCTATGCTTTTTTAGTTTTTCTTTTCGTATGTCTCAACTATCACTCCAACAACCCCCAAATGCACAGCCAGCGCCCGACCAGCCCAGCTGGTTCACAACCCACAAGAAACGAACCATACAAAACCACCTAGAGCCCAAAAAGAAGCCTGGGTTCCATATCAACAACACCAAACTCACAGAGGCCAGCAGGAGATCGGTCAGCGGGTCTTCAGGCTCTGATGCCGTGTCCTCAGCACTCTCCTCATCCAAAGACCCCTTCAACATTTTGTCGTTTGGCCCCCAGAAGAAGTACATCACGTCTAGTGACCGTGCCTCCACTTACGAGGACACGGTTGCCGAAGAGGCCCCCGAACAGCCTCTTGGTGAAGACTTGCCGCCCGCCAGGTCCATCTTCGACTTGAATGACGAGGTATTGCTCCTGTTGGACAAACCAAAACAGCACACGGACTCGTTCATAAGCAAGGACCCCAAAAACTTCAACAATGTCTTTAACCGCACCGAAAATACCGCTCAGCATGCCCGCGCACCTCCAACAACTACAGAAACACAGTCTCTCGACAACCTGTCGGCCATCTTGGTGTTTGGGTACCCAGAAAGACTCGCGTCCGAGGTGATCCAGTACTTTCGCGAGTTTGGCGAAGTCTTGGAGGACTTTGAAAACAGCCTGTTTGCGGCCCTGCCGCAAACCGTGGCCAGCGCACGTGATAGAGCTCATAAAAAGTTGGTCCCCATCGTTAGTGGCCACAGCTGGGTCAAAATCACATACAGCAGCCCAGCATCGGCCATGGACGCTCTCCAGGAAAACGGCAATGCCTTCAACGGCTTGATCCTCGGTGTTGTGCCATTCAATAAACATACGGTCGAGAAGGTCAAGAAGCGCTCCTTGACGGACTTTGAGGACGTGGGCGAAATCGACTTTTCCAAGCTCAAGCCAAAGGACCAGGGCGAAATCATCCCAGAAAACTCCCAGTACTCCTCCCGCTTGGAAATAAAGGACGGAACCCTGTTTTTCTTACAGCCAGAGGATGACCAGTTGCACAAGGGAACCCAGGCCCAGGGAGAGAAGTTGGGCTTGTTGAGCTCCATCACAAAGTACTTATTTGGCTTCCATGAGTTGTAAGAGAGCACAAAATCATAATGAGTAATGGATCGAAAAAGACTCGAGTGTGATGTTGAGGGCCATTAGAGCCATCGTCATGTAAAATAGATTAATGCAATACAATGTACGCGAATGATAAATAGATATGCCAGATGGCTGGTCATATTCAACAGTAATGGGGTCCCTAACCTTGTAGATACAGGCCAAGCGATGCGTGAAGAGTCACGTGATAAGGGATTCCACCTCTGGGTATAGACAATCAATTGGGGCATAATTAGGAAGCTCTTATAGATCAATAGCTTTCCATATTCCAGATACGTTACGTGGGATGAGCACTGCGTTTCTATTCAGATGAAACGCAGTGCACCATCACTTGATATCAGCATGCAGTTACCATTATTTAGATCTCACGGAGTTTCAGTGGACCACCTGAGCTAGTTTCAAATACGCCAGCATGTGCAGGACTGCAGACCTTTTCGTATTACGCAGAGATCTAACACTAGTTTTTCCTAAGAACCTGGAGGCATGTTTAGAGCCGAGGCAACAAAGATTGTATATACCGTTTTTGCTGGTTAACCACTTCTGGTGAACGATACTTCCTACAAAAATCTTTCACTATATAATTCCTATTATTCGTATGCTTAATACCTAATCAATATTTATCTACGGTAGTGCTTTCCGATCGAGCACAGCCATTATGACGCAACGTTTCAAGCCTGTCTTAATCGTTTGGCTCTTTCTGTGAATTGGCAAACATTCTTTCCACTCTAGATCGTCTTTTATCGGGACTCGGGGTCCTGTGGACTGGCGTCAGGCCTCCTCTCTGAGTCCGCCGTATATTCTCAAACTTGACGGGGATAATGGGTGTGTTCATGGATTTCCATGCTGGTTTCCTATAAATGTCCTCTCTTTCGCTTTCCGATTCTGTTTCGAGCACAGAGAGCTCCGGATCTTGCAAACGCAGCAACTGTTTCTGCAACTCTTGGTTTCGTATGTACAAGTTCTCGTTGTCGAGCCGGAGCCTATCGAGAAGTTTATTGGAGTCCGAGAAGACGGGTTTCTCAAAGGTTGCATTAGGATTGGACGCCTTTGCGCCTAGATACTCGGTGACTGGCTTGCCCTTTGCATCGTGGGTGGTAAACACCTTCAGCCTGGTGAATGTATGGGCCTTCACGTCTTTGAGCAAAAAGGTGTCGTGCGGCCCCAAAGTGGCATCGACAACCGCGTCCTTAAGAAGCCTGGTCGTCATGGGCTTGACGTATTTATTATTGTACTCCTTGAACGTCTCCAGGTAGACCAACTGGCGATCTTCGATGAGCTGTAAAAAGTCATGGATGAGGAAATGGAGCGTCACCGAGACAAAGCCCACCAGTGGGATGACAACTATCGGTGAGGTATAATTCAAGGTGTGCAAAAGAAACACATTCACTGGATTGAGCGTAACAAAGAGATAGAGTGAGAACTTGGACGGGTCCCATTGGTTGAGCTGCCAATACCATGGCTCATTGGGATTCTCTGGGAGCTTTCTCACGAGTCGGTAGACATAAACTGCCAATGAGGCCAAGTAGGACGCAGACGCAAACGACAGCCGTACAATGGACCTGCTAGATGGCTTCTTATCGCAGTACAACAAGCTGTAGCGTCGTGTGCGTGTCACAACCTTGTATGTGTTGATAATGCACCCCGCCACGACTGCGGAGGACACAAGCGAGAGCAAACGCACAAGATTGCGTGTGATGTGCGGCTGATTGGTGAACTCTGTGCTGAAGTAGTCGTTTCGCCTCGCAAGGAAGCTTGCCTTGAGATGCTCGTACTCGTAGTAGGGGGTGTCAAAGACGAGGTTGCACGACTTGGTGCTTGTGCTGTTGTAGTAATTGACTGCGGAATTGCACGCAAACGAGATGCAAAGAAGCACAACTCCTAAGGGGAGTCCAACAGACAGCGCATACGCGTCCCAGTCTATGGATTCACGTGTCTCGTTGAGGTAAAGTAGAATGTCGAAGGGAACCGACGAAAGGGTGTCAACTATATCCCAAATGTCCCACATGTACTAAAATGAGGCTGTTTACAGAAAAACAGCAAACATATCAAGAATATCCAAAGATTAGATATTACAATATCGGAATATCAAAGCTCAAATTAATTAGCATCACTTAGAGGTCATATCAGCACCATAGATTTAGCACTACATTTCCAGTCAAAGTAGGTTCTAATCTACCTGATCATAAAAGGTTTAAAGGTGTTAGAATGTTGAGGTATATATTCAGTACACCCCCAAAAACTACCCATTGAACTGTTGGGCTAAGTATTATGAAAGTCAAACACATCAAAGCAACATTGTGCCTATGTGACTCACTCAGAAGGTGCTATTTGCATATTGTTGGTATTCTTTTGCTGCTATTTTGTTTGATCGGGCTATTTTTTGTCGCGTCTCCAGTGTATCTTGCTTCATTGATTATGCATTCTAAGCATGAACGACCCGATCCTACAAAAACAACGTGAGAATCTTTCCTGGCAACTGCGCCTCAATAGACTTCTCGATGAGGAGGATGATACGGAAATACGCGCTGTTCGGCAGGTACTACAAACACCAGCCAAAAAGAGCGCTGCGTGGACCAAACACGATCCTTGGGATCTGCTCAAAGCCAGCGTCAATGAAATCAAAAGCACACAATACGATCTTCCCAAACGCGTCAAAGGCTCTTGGCGCGACTTGGATAGCGACATATCAGACCCGTTATCTGATTCGGAAGTGTTCAAACAGCAGGAACTCATAGACTCGTTACGGCAGCAGTTGGAGGCAGCCGATATGGACAGACGCGAAGTGGTGGAGGAATTCCAGAGCAAGGAGCGTAATTTGCTCAAGGAAATGCGTGCTAAAGACCAAAAGCGAGAGAAGAGAGAAGAGGAGGTACTGAACAGGGAAAATGCTGTAGCTTTGAAGGAGGCAGAATTGAAGAAAAAACAAGATGACTTTGCAAGGAGAGTAGCTGAACATGAAGATGAAATTGCAAGGAGGGCAGCTGAAAGAGATGAGGTTTCGAGGAAGACTGCTAATTTTTCTCAGAAGGAAGCGGAATTGGGCGCCAGAGAAAGATCACTTGCCAAAGAGAAAGCCGAATTGGAAAGAAGGGAAAGCAGAATCATTCAGAGAGAAACTGAGTTGAAGAATTGGGAAAATAGAATCATGCAAAAAGAGAGCAGAATCGAGGAGGCCTGGAAAGAAAGCACTCCAGTGAAAAAGGGCAAACAGGCAGCACAAGAAGCTGCAAGTGACCTCGCCAGAAACCTTGGCAACTCTTTCCTCGATGGGGACGACAAGCAGGTGCAAAACAGGCTCCTCCAAACAGAAAACAAACTTGCAGCCGCACAGCGCAAAGTGGCGCTTTTGGAAAAACAGCTCCTGGAAAAAAGCCCAGATGTCATGGAAAAGCTCTGGGCAAAGGTGTTGGACTACCGTCGCCAAAACATCAAGTTGGCTGCCAAGAACGAGTCCTTGAAGGAGATGTACCAGTATCTTTGTCAACAGATAAATCGGAACGAGGTCGAGGAACACACAGAGCCCCTCCGTGTGTTGGACGACTCAACAGACGACTTGATTGGCAGACCCCCAGACGGAACCACCGAGGTGTTGATACGAGGAAATTATCACATGTTGCATCAGGATGAGCATGATAATAGCTAGAAGTAGCATAGATAGCATACAAATATAGAGAGGTACAATTTTTAAACAGATCAGCCTCAAAATTAATAGAATTTGTCAGTTGTTGCCAAGGTTAACGTCACTGTGAGTTTCAGATTAACGTCACTTTGGGAGTTTCAGCACTATGCAAGCTTGGCACAGTGATACAGATCGGCTGATAGGCTCTCGTCAGACTTGTAATGTTCACAAGCGAGGCGCTTCTTTGGTTTCTATTAAAAAGCTTTGCTGGTGTGTGCAATGGGGAAAAAAACACAAAACTTCAAAGTATGGAGTACGGACTGCACAAAACTGCGGAATATAGAGTACGAGTTGCAGAAAAGTGGCCCGCGACACAGAAGCAAGGAAGAAGTGCTATTGGTATGTGATTGCTTCGGGCGGGCCCCGGCCGTCTCTATGAAGTCTGTAAGTCATGAAGTCTCTAACAAGACATTTGTGTTAGAAGATCGCAACCCCAAGTTGTCCTCAGAAGTACATGACCGAGCCAACGGTTCCATTACCTCACACCAAAATTTAATAAACAAGCGTTGTAGTTTTTAGTTTAGAAATTAACTTATATAGGAGATCTTTTCACTATAAAGATGGCACAAAACCACGATAATAGAAGCCATGTGTGGCTGCTACTTCTAGGCTTGATCGATTACCTCACATACAACAGCTCATTTGCACTAACTACCTCGTAAATTCCAAGAGCAACACTGAAACGATGACTACTTTGTACGTCTGTCAAAATAAGATCCGCCACAAAACTGCATCTTACGTCACAGAGACTAAAAATACACCAAGGCTAGCACATCGACCCGCGCTAACTCCTGCCTGGCGCAATAAGTTAAGGTTTGCCCACTACTTGGATAGAAGACGATATTGCACCCCGCCGATAGACTAACTGGCGGGTTGCACCCTCAATTGGCGTTCGTGTAACCGACATACTCCTTCCTGCACATAAAGGTGCAAAAAATCCTAGGGCGGGACCCACAAGGGCTCGTGATTAGCTAGCAACGCTGGACCAAATTTACATCCCCTTAAACACGTCACGTATTGTGGGGAAGTCACGAACAGCAAACATGTTCTTAGTCCAGGGGAGTCTTCTTTTTTTTACATGACGTCACACGGCTTTTACAGTGGTGCTTTCTGCAAAGTCGCTTAGTCTTCCCTGGGAAGTTCTAGAAGGCAGTATTGCTGGCCCAGGTAACACAAAGGCATCAAACAAAGGCGTCGCCGGAAATTGTCTGCACATACTCGAACAATACAAAAGGCACCTCGCCAGGCGTTTATTTAAAAGAGATACGGCAAGAACAATATTTAAAAAAATCCAAGTATAAAATATCGCCCAAGATAAGAGATTTCTTCAGTATAAAAGCCACTTCGACAGATCCAGACCATTCCTAAAGAGACTCTAAAAATGAGTTCCTCAAAGCCACCTCAGCTAACACTATCGATATCGCCCTACCCACCGGGGAAAGCGTCCCCAACATCCGCTTCTTCAGCAACATTCCCCTTGTCAGAAAAGGTCGTGAGGGTAACTGAGCTAAAAGACCTTCTGGTTTATGACGTCATTATCGATGTACGACCCTACAACAACTATTCGGATGCCCACATTAAGGGTGCAATCAACATGTGTATCCCCACCACGCTTCTAAAGAGAAATTCACTTGACTTGCTCCACTTGTTAAATTTAGTGAGCATCCCACCATCAACAAAAGACATGCTTGTTGCACACATTTCAGGAGCTAAGCCCTCAAGAAAGATCACGGTTCTTGTGTACGACTCAAACTCTAGCGAGGACCACATTGCACTCCACTTGAATCAGACAATAAGTAGGTTTGACCCGGATTTATTTAACGTCCACTACCTAGATGGTGGTTTTGCATGCACCGAGGCGCCTGACCAAATGTCCCCGCAAAAGAAAAAAATGGATTTCCCCTGCAAGAATTGCTCCTCCAACATTGTGGAATATTCTCCCAAAGGCGATACCGAACAGACCCCAGTACGCAATGTTTTCTCTGGGTTCAAGCTTCCCTCGCAGACCAACTACAAGACCAAGTTTGTCAATTCGATAAAGAAGAATTCGCTTTTCGATGGCCCCGAGATCTTATCTCAGCCGCACTGCGACTACAGATACACTTTTAGTCTTCCTGAAAACCTCACTTTTGAAAATATCGAGGAATTCAAGAACCTTCCCAAATGGCTCAATTTCTTTGTGGGTTCAAACAACGATAAAGTCGTAAGCAACTTGGTGGCCAAATTCACAAAGATTGAAAAGCTGGAAAAGTTGCGCTTGTCTTGTCTTGTGTCCAACAACAAGGAAGAGAGAAAGAACCCCTTGCATTTGCACTCCTCCTCGTCATTCACCCCTCAAGAAATCTGCTCCCCCATTGGCCAATGTCCTGATTGCGACGAAATCAATTACCGGATTCCACGGGGCATCGAGTATGGCTTCAAAAATAGGTACAATAACATCTGGCCGTACGAGCACTCGAGAGTCAAGCTTCAAAACAAGATGGAGGACGACGACTACATTAATGCCAATTTTATCGACCCCTTGTTGAGCCTGGACTTTGTGTACATCGCCACGCAGAACCCGTTGCGGGAAACTGTGGATGATTTCTGGCAGATTGTGGATTCACATGAGATAAAGGTCATTATCAGTTTGGACAACTCACCGTTGCTCTACCTCAATAAAGCAGGACAAACAGAGGTGGTGCTACGCACCGAGTCCACCGTCGTCAGGAAAATTAACAACTCCATCTACCACTTTGAGTTCAAAATATGGCCTGATTTCGGTGTGCCCCAGGACTTTGACGCAGTCATGTCACTTATCCAGCTCAAAAACAACTTGTTTGATAACAATCTCGTTCCAACCAAAAATAACAAAATTCTTGTGCACTGTTCCGCCGGGTGCGGGCGCACCGGCGTATTCATTGCCATAGACAGTTTGATAAACGCCTTCAAGACAAAGCGGTCGCAATTCATGCAAGAGAATGACGATTTGGTGTACAAGATGATTCACAACGAGAGGAAACAGCGCATTCTGATGGTACAGAACTTGGATCAATACATAGTGTGTTACGAAATGCTCCTCTACTACTTGGCAAACACCGAGAAGTACAAGAGTGATATTCCAATGGTTCTCTGCAACTTGATGGTTTCCAGTACCCAGGGCAGGGAATACGACCGCGTAATGGCCAATAATACCGCAGGTGTGCAACTGTCAAATAGCTTTGGTGACGACTACTTTCTGGGCTTGACAACCCTCAACACCAACGCGGTGAAATCAAATTAGATGCACCAGGTGATATTTTCCCTTGAGATGCATATTAGAACACAGGAGTATAGACAATTAAAACGACACTCAACGAATCATAAACGTAGTTCTTGATATCTCTAGAGGATCCTTTACTTCAATAAAACCATCTCAAGCTAAAGAATTGTGAACTGTCTACCTTATGAGAATGTCACCACACACAGCAGCTTTTCTCTGTTACTGTTATCTGGCAATCTAGTCATTTTAATAATGCTTCGGTGATACTCTTGGAGACCGCTCTGATTACGTTACAAGTGCTAATGCATATATTTGATGCATATTCTTACCTTGGACACAAATTTGATTCCAGCACCCGCATGTTGCTCGTTCAACTTTTGTCCTACTCTGTATAAAAGAATTTCACACAGTCCTTCACGATTCCCACTGGAATACCATAAACAGGGTGAATTGGTTCTGTGTGCCTTTCCTTCACTGCTGGATTTGGGGTCGGGGTGAATTGGAATGCTAGCAATCCCGTGCCCTCAAAATGATACAACCACTCGCACAAGCTCAAACCGCAGAGGGTGTAGTTTGTGTGGTAAAAGTCCACTCCTTTGCCCGGCTTGTCTCTGAAACCTCCCTTTTTCACCTGAGCCACACGTAGAATGTAATTGAGCAACGCGTCTCTGTCAAATAGCTCGAGATCTTTCTGGCCTGTAGTTGCCTCTAGCATTGGGAAAACCGCACCGATCCAAAAGCTGTAGCAAGCGTCCACCAACTTATTTGTGCGACCAGAAAGTGCGCCTTCAAGCTGGTTCTGCCTGTGGACAGTCCACCTGAGTAAAGGATCAAAACGGCAATGCTTTATGACATCTGATTTCTCTTTCAATATGAGGAAGTAGCTTGCAAAAGCACAAAAAGTATAGCCTCCGTGTGCTTCTGTGCCGCAAACACCTGCAAATCCACCCTCATAGGTTTGCGTTCCCTTCACCCACTCCATAGTGTTTTCCAAGAGCTCTGGGGTGTGCAAATTTAACAAGGACGATACCACAAGCACACAGTATGTGGATCTGGCGTCGCTCTCACCATTACGATGCATCTGGAAAGAGCCATCCAGCTTCTTCAACAGCATGAACCAGGCATACAAGTTGTCTTTTACAACATCAAGGATGTCAAAAGCACCGATCGACACCAACACTAACACTGCAGAATATGTGGAAGCCACATGACCAGTTTGGTTGCAACCACCACTGATTCCACCCTTACCTTGGTCAACAATACACGAGGATATCTTGGAGCGTAAGAGACTGGTGGTTTGGGGGTCGATATGCAGAGATTTTGTGCCTATAACATCACTGGTGTCTATTGGCAATCGATCTCTCAAATCACTAACCTGGAGGCCTTCTAATGTCGCTTCCCCCAATGAGTTTCTGGCATTGACAAGCCAGTACAGCATGAATGGGTGCAATGGGTCCAACAGCAGGTAGCCAGGAGGCATGGGCTTGTACATGGCCCTTTCTATGTAGGACAAGTGGGAGCTCAAGTAAAAGTCCAAGGTATCATTGTCTTTGTAGGTCTCGAGGATTTCCATCTCGGCGGCTGCTTGAGCCTCGGTCGACTCCGAGAAGTAGGGATCGTCTATCTCGGGCATGGCGGGCGTGAAGGAGGATGGCAGGGCTATTCTGTCTATTATGTCTTGTTTCTGGGGCGAGCCGATGATATCCTCAAACGATTCGGTGTCTTCTTCCACTGTTTCTGGTTGTCGTTTGCGTCCCAATAGTGAGAGAAGGTACTTGACCTTGTCCTTGGAGGCCGTCATTTATAGTGGTGAATTCTGATTTACCAAATTGGGAACAAGTAATGAAAATGAAACTCACACATACGAACATTTTATTCAACTGTGTATCTAAAGTTTGTAAGGATGACTATCATCGGATACCGCCATGAAAGAGTTATACGCAGGGGACTACAATACAGGATTGGGGTGACTTCGAATGAATGCTCCTTTTTCCATTGGATTGTATTGTTCTCGGTTTGTACTCAGCCTAGATTGCCTGGGATGTGACTTGGTAATTCTTCTGACTTGCCATATCGAGCAAATCACATGGACAAACCTCATTCCGTTTGATCCCCCGAGATAGCTTATGTACATTTGAGGCTCACAGTAAGCCTGTCTGTACCAACAGCGAGGATCTTAACCAATTGATGGGTCTCTTATCGATTCCAAATTAGTATGAATCATCATCCACGTAACAATTCGTATTACCTTATGTGCTCAATTACTTCTTGCTTGAAGATCTCTATAATTCCTGGATAGATTAATCAATGACTACGTTATGCCGTTATTCCTGTGATGCCTGTTTCATCCTGCATTACTACTCTGTCTATCTCTGATCTGGTCATATTTTACTTTTTATGACACTCTTTACAAGGCTCACGACCCTTCTTGAACGAGCCCGAAACGGCTCCTACCAGACCGTTCCCAGCCTGCCACTGCCCACTCCCATGCCTGGTGCATTTCCGGAGCCCAGTGAGTCTCCCTACAGTCGCTCACCGACCCCTCCAGGAGAAACGTATCGGGGGCTTGTGTGGAGTCTTTTTGCCAAGGCACTTGGCGTTATCCTGGTCGCATTTGTGATGTTCCTTCAGGCCATAGTAGTGCTAAGCAAGCTCTGCTACAGAGTCGTATCATTCAACCACAGCCCTCCCACCGTGATTGCGGTGGATCCTATCGATAAGGTGAATCGGTTTGTTTTACAACTAGAAGACAGTCTTGGGGCCAATAGAAACGTGACACTTCCGCCCTTTTTCCAAGGTAGCTATACACAGGCGCTCTTCATGGCTACGCAGCGTGCAAGGTTTCTTTTCGTGTATTTGACCAACCCCAACAACGAGAGTTCAGCCTCGCTTTTCCACAAGGTGATCACCAACCCGGAGTTTGTGGCCTTGTGTCTGCAGGAACAGCTGCTTATTTGGGCCGGGGACTTGACTAACCCTGAGGCATACCAGCTTGCCAACAGCTTGGGGGTCACAAAGTTCCCGTTTCTAGGTTTAATGTGCTTAACACGTAAGGCCAGTATGACCTCTAA
Source organism: Kodamaea anthophila (assembly GCA_015708815.1). Lineage (NCBI taxonomy): Eukaryota > Fungi > Ascomycota > Pichiomycetes > Serinales > Debaryomycetaceae > Kodamaea > Kodamaea anthophila. Next base: position 118,187 of record JACFYR010000027.1, read on the forward strand.
CGGGCCGGTGAATGGCGTCCCAAAAATCACACTTGTGCTGAAGATCCAGGGCGGTATATCGGACGACGTAGACGTTGCACAGCTCATCCGCACCAAGTTTCACCAGCGCATAGAAAAACACCGTGACGATTTGGAGGCAATCAAACTCGACCTCCGCAACAAGTTCATGTCGCAATTGTTGACGGAACAACAAGAATACAACTACAAGCTTTCCCTCGAGCGCGACCGTGCCAAGCGCTTGCAAAAGGAATATGACCGCACTAAAAAACAGTACTTGGCCTACCGTATAGGATACTTCAAGGGCCTTCAGGCTGACCTGGATCCTTCGTACGCAAAGGTAGCCATCCGCATGCCTGATGGATCCCGTGCACGCATGCAATTCCCACCAGACGAGACCGTGGAGATCATATTTGAGTACGTTGAACTTTTAATGAATGGCTACTTTGAGCGGCGCATAGAGGGGCCTATCTTGGGGGACGCCGAGGCCAGGACGATGTTTGCTAATTTCACAATGGCCTACACTTTTCGTTTGTCCTCCCCGGTACCGCCAAGGGTGAATTTGGGTGAAATGAGAGGCATGAGGATCCGGGATGTGGATTTGGTATACCCCAATGGTTCGTTAATGGTCGAGAATGAGGAGTGATACAAGCATACTAAGATGGAGCAAAGGATTAATAGTTCGGTAAACAGCGTAAACGGTGATTTGATGCTAATTAAAGTGAGTTTTGCCCTTCATACAGTAATAGAGAAGATTGCGCACATGAAAAGTTTGTGGCCCCATGATTATGCAGATGAGTTGAGACAAAATCGGTCAGTTGCCGTAGGGAGGACATGTCTTCTGGCATCAAGATTGAGTATGGGCAAATGGTGCACATCCGTTAACTCAATGAAGCTTTATGCTTGATATAGCTTCTGGATAAGTTCATCTTCCATTCCACTGGCAGTCAACAGCGTTGAGAATTTTTTTGGGGACACTACTCCGGTAGACTAAGTTCCCTGATCCTTTTGTCATGAATGCAGTATCCTTATGTATTGCGGCATCATAAGGTTTGAAAACCCTTCAGGAAACATAATCAGTCTATTGACTTGATACACGATTAGTTTTTAGGCATATACAACAAGTTAGAGAGCAAACATGCGGTCTCTGTAACAGTCTTTTTCTATTACACGTGAAGTCCTAGCTGAAAGGACACTTTTTATAGTCCTAATATCCCAATTACACTCATGAATGGTAACCCTATTAGCATGACCTAAAATAAGTGTGTAGTACTGGATCGCTATCAACTCACCAGTAAACTTTACTCTTTGGATCATGTCTACATTAGCTCTCACTGCCCATCGTTAACTCGCATCGCTATCTGAACTTATCTATATTTATTTTCGTATTTCCTCAGCGACTCTCCGAATGTTCCTACGCGACACTCCAATATTTCAGCATCCCTTTATCGCTGGTGCCCCAATAGGACAAATCATGTTTCCTGTTGTAAAATCGGCCAATTGGGAAATCGACAAATCGGGGGCTAGTCCTGTCTATAGTCGTCACTTTTTTCTCCTCTTCGATTGCTCTGCCTTTCTTTACCTTTACTTGGTCACTTTGTTCTTCTTCTCCTTCTTCTTCTCCTTCTTTTTCAAACCAACGAAGCCATTTTTGATGGCCTGCGAGTACTCGTTCCAGAAAGCCTCCAAGTTTTTAGTTTCCACCACGGTGGACAACTTGATCTTGTCTTTCTTATTCTTTTTGTCCTTGCCGTTGAGCGATATTCTCACCAAAACGGGGTACGTTTGTGAGTTCTGGGGAACGTTCTCGAGAGGCACCACATTGGTGGGCAAGTCACCCAAGGGCTCTAGGGGTTCCACGTCCAGGCCCAAGCGTTTCTGGGTCAAGTACACAGACGACTTGCCGTTGTTGTTGCTTAGCACGGATTCGAACTGCTTGATGAAGTCTGTGTTGTCCAAGCGCATGAAAAACAAGAAATCAAAAGATCAAGATGGGAAAAGTAAGATGTAAAAGATCAAGATTTAGCTAGATGAAAATCAAGATGTAAAAGATCAATCAATGTAATCCATAGGTTAGCACTAGATGTATGTTACTTGGGGGAATGTGCAAACAAGATGAACATTTCATTTCTAGCAGATGCAAATGAGGTATGTCTCTAGTGAGCAGATTTATAGTCTATTCGTGTAGACACCCTACCTGTGGTTCTATTGAACATAGTAATGAGTTTAGATATTCATGCATTGGAGACACCGTTGGCACTGGCTTTTTTCTCCCACACTTATTCCCCATGAGCCACAGACTTTTCACCCCAAGCACGCATACAGTGAATGTAATATCTACCACGCAACAACTGCCCCACCACTAATCACTTCTCTCGGTTCACCAATCCTCTCTCGCATGCGACCCGACTTCAAAATGCCCTACACCATACATCATAAACTCACAACTTCACTATTTTATCACTAACTCATTCATCACTCTCTCCCTGTATCTCTCACTTCACTCTCACTCTCTCTCATCTCCATACTTCATTCTTTCCTTATCGCTATTTTTCACCTTATCTTATCTTTTTTATGCCCCACCACCTCCCCCTACGTCTTACAGCCCTCGCAGTGTCCATTGCGGTGGCCCTAGCGCTGGGAACGCCGTACCTCTACGGAGTATTTGCACCGCAGCTTGTTAAACGGGTAGGACTCACGGCACTGGACTCCGCGTCCATTTCCATGGCCAGCAACATTGGCTCTGGGTTTGGCGGGCTTCCGGCCGGTTTGATGATCGACCACTGGGGACCCGCAAGACTGATTATGATTGGGGCGCTCTCTGTGTTATGTGGGTACTTTGCGCTCAACCGAATCTACGAGTACCGCGTAGAGAGCTTGTTGCTTATTTGCTTGGCCATGGTGTTTGTTGGATTTGGGCTGGTCCTCTGCTTTTTCTCCACATTGAAGGCCGCACAGGCTAATTTCCCCCAGCATAGGGGTACCGCGAGTGCCTTTCCGGTAAGTGCATACGGTTTATCGGCTACGGTGTTCTCTGCGGTCGCAGCCATGGCTTATAGCGACGATACCGCAGGTTTGTTGAAGTTTTTGTCAATCTTTTGCGGAGCAGTCACATTTATGGGCTCCTTCTTTGTCAATATTCACGATGATAAGATTAGGGACCACGACATTGAGGGGCATGGAGATCAGAATAGAAAGATCCAAAGAGATGAAGAGAATCAAAAGAGTCAAAAGAATCAAAAAGACAATGAGAATCTGAAAGATCTTGATCATCAGAAATATGACGACTCCCTGGATGGATATGGGCTGGTTCGAACAGGCCTGTGCAGCAACGACGACCTCTCCCCCAAGTCCCTTCCACAAACAATGTCACGTAATCCCAGCGAGTTCTCTTTGGATGCGCCCAAAACACCCTCCCTGGGCTCCCTTCGGGGCTCCTTCTCTTTCTGGGGTGTAGGTCGCAGAACCCCCCGCAACTCCTTTAGCAATGGCGCCAATCCCATGGCCAGAGATGGCTCTCCACGCGCAGCAAAGCCCGAACAGTCGCCGCTTCAGTCAATTCGGTCCAGGCTCACCAGCCGTGAGTTTTTAACACACTATCTTGTCACTGCCCTTGCTGGGGGCATTGGTCAAATGTACATCTACACAGTTGGTTTCGTGGTGATTGCGCAGTACAACTATGGAAAAGACTCTGATTCCGCCATTTCAAGCACCCCTCCAGTTTCCGGGGGCGCCGCTTCACTCCAAGCACTCCAGGTCTCGCTTATTTCCATTGCATCATTCTCGGGCCGTTTAATGTCCGGCTTCGCAAGCGATTTCATCCACAAGAGCTTGCGTGCATCGCGCTTGTGGATCGTGGTCTTTGTGGCCGTGGCCCTTGCGGGAGGCCAGTATATCACCATACACAACGTCGGCAGCCACACCTGGGTGAGTGTGGCCTCTGTAGTGATTGGCTGGTGCTATGGCTTGGTCTATGGCACGTATCCTGCCATTATTGCGGACTCGTTTGGTACTCGTACCTTTTCCACCTCCTGGGGATTGATTTGCACAGGGCCATTGGTGGTTTTATTCAACTTGAACAGGTACTTTGGAATCATCTACGATAGGAATACGGACGACAAAACGGGGGTGTGCTACAAGGGCAACATGTGCTATAAGCAGGCCTTCGAGGTGAGCTTTGGGTTGTGTTTCGTGGTGTTGGGAGTCACTTTGTTTTTGATAAAGCAGCAGCGAAAGCGCAATCAAGAAAATGCAACCTAATCACCAGATAGAATCGATGATTGCTGGAAGGATAATTGGACCAGAAAGAATTCATACAATTAGCGGACTAACACACGACTAGAATATAATGACCGAGCTTCATAGACAACCAAACGATCACCCGACCGGACAACTGCACACAGGCAATCCATAACCACGCGGATAGTTGTAAACATACCAGACAGAATTATGTAACGACCAAAAAGCTATGAATAAGGCACTATTGAGCAATGACCAAGGTAGCGGGAAAGAATAGTTGTAATTCTACCAGCAACTTACCACCGCCGACTTGGTAGCCACTTACAGAGAGAACCAAGATTAATGAACTGTATTTATAACCAACCAGTTTGACAAGTAGAGGAAGCTGTAATGGATTTGGATTTTATAATTATTGTGTTACATCTGAAGTAGTGAACGATTATGGAGCATAACAAGGAGAAAAATTTAAATACTGGTAGGAACTCTCAAGCGTAATGCTACGAATATTTATTTTGATTTTGTATAGCTAGATCCACTGCAATTTAAATGTACCGTTTGTTTCAGGTCTCCCGAGTATTCCTCACATTTCCTCACTTAATATTGTGTGATTTGGGGAATTTTGTGAAAAAGTGGTGACATGCAAAAATAAGGTCTCATCCATGATTGGCATTTTTCCTTTGTATTCCATCCCTTCCCAGTTCAGATACACAAAGATTGAAGGTTTCGTTCCAGGTGGAATCAAAAAGCGAATCAAAATGGCTTTTTGTGTTGTCTCAATCTCGCAACCTCTATCGAAGAAATTCTATTGTTAGTTGAGATTCAGATGAAAAATTCGTGTAGTCCAAGAAGAATGAGGTTGAATAATTTCCCTTCGCTCAGTTCTATTACCTACATTTCGCTACGCATTGGCATCATTACCTTCTTAAATGACTATTGTCAAACCTATCATAGCTGACAGCTAATAACTATATACATCATCGTCCTGTTTCACGGTAACGGACCTAATCAATAACACCTGAACTGTATGGCTTTCTAACACCCACAGAATTCCTAATTGAAAGACTGTTCTCACAGTTGAACTTTCATCTTTCATCCTCTTATTATCCTCGCTCGGTCAAGTTTTCATGATTGCGTTGGGAATCTCTGTTTGGTCAGTCCTCTTAGTCCACCACATAGACGCCCTCCAAATCAATCTCCTCCAAACCCCTTCTTTGCACCTGGACCTTGGAAAACATGGCATGGAAATAGCCATAGCTCTTTTCTGCGTCGCTGATTTCGGCCTCCAACCTCTTCTTCTCAGAGGCCCTCTTATCGATGGAGGTCTGGAAACTATTCATCACCTGCCTGCTGGGGTAGTTCAAGACCCTGGCGCACTCTTTGGAGACGCGCGAAGCGTTCACATGGGCGTAGTCCATGTCGTGGATCTGCCTAGTGATTTTGCGGGCTTGGTTTCTTGGGAGGGCGTTGGGGATATCGCTAACGAGGTAGTAGATACCCACACCAGCCACCACCACACCGATTGGGACGGCAAACTTGCGTACGGTGGCCGCGGACACATACGTAGATAAGCTGACGAGCTTCGACACGAGAGCGCCGGTGGTGAGAAGCTTTCCGCTAGAATAGAGTGTGTGTACAGTAAGCTGGGATGAGAACAGTTCCTTGGTTAGCAGGCGAGGCGAGGGAAGGGTGGTGAGCAAGCTTGCGGGATTGTAGCCATCCAAGTAGTGGGAAACATCCTTTGGCAAGCCAACCCACACACAGAAGGACTCGACGGACGGGTCAAAGAAGTCGGCCACATCAATGGAGTTATCAATCTTCTTGATTAGGTTATCGCGCTTACGGGTAAACATGAGGTCCGGCTGGAACACCTTGTCCTGCAAGAACTCGTCACCCAAGTGCAGCTGGCCGAAACGGATAATCTCCAAAACCTTATCGGCCGTTACCTTCTTTGCTTCAGTCTCGTTTGCAACCACCACGCTGGTGATGCGATCCACCATGAGCTGCTGAGTACGTTTTGCGTACGCAAACAAGTCGGCAAGCCCGTGGTAAGGAACAACGTGCAGGTCGCCCAAACCCACAAGGGTGTTGAGGATGTCTTCCTTGGTCTTGTCGTAGATGGCAGTGGTGGTGCGGTCGATCAAGGCGGTGATGGCATCGCTGATTCTGATACTTGCGGCGGTGATTTCGTTATACTTGGGGGCGATGGACGAGCGTAACTCCTTGAGCTTCTCCTCCTTCTCCTCTGCGTAAATGCGCTCGTTGATGGCCGAAAGCGTGTCCAAATCCTTCAAGATGTTGGTGAGGTAGTTTTTAGCTGGAAGAAGCTTGGAGAGGGAGCGCTTCTCGAGGACAAAGCGGCGCAACGAGGCCTCCAAGCGGTCGAAATCAGGGTCATTCGGCCCATCGCTGGGGTCATCTGGGCCACTCCCATCAGGATCACCGCCGCCGTCCTCTGAAGATACAAAATGCACAAAGTCGGCCGAGCTCTTGTAAGTATCTGGGGACAAGGTTTTCAACTGGTCCAAAATGCGGGTCCTGCACTTGTCCTTGTTTTTAATGTTATCATACTTGTTCACCACAATGAAGACATAGCGCTTCTCCGAGTTGGCAGTGGTGATGAACTCCTTGCCCGAGAGCGTAAAGAGATTCTCAGCATTCACCACAAACACCACCAAGTCGATTTCCTCCTGGCGTGAAAACACCTGCGTGGTCTGAAACGAGTCCATGTTGAGGCCCGGCGCATCAATCAACTTGATGTCGATGACACCATTGTGGAGCAAGCTCTCCTCCGCTGGCCGGTGGTCCAACACATATACCTTGAGGAGGCTGTAGTTGTCACACTCGTAGACGAGCTCCTCCAACGCACTCAACGGGTGCACCTCGAACGTGGACTCGTTACTATGGTTGTAGACCTTGCCTATAGGAACTGCGTGGACCTCCTCGATACTGTTGTTTTCGCGAGAGGCGTCAATCACCTCGCAAAACACGGCGGTGCACGGCTGCTGATCCTGGGGAAGAATGTTTCTGCGGAGAAGCGCATTGCAGAATGTGGACTTACCTGCATTCAAGTCCCCCGTCACAAATACCTTGGACGAGGTATCGTCCACTCTGTCTTTGAGGTTCTCCAAGTACTTGATTTGCTGAGCAAACTTGGTGCCCAACAAGTTGGCGATGGACTTCTTGTCCAAGCTGTCCATGAGATTGCCATCTGCGTGGTCAATCTTTAGATTGAGCCGCAACACACTAAACTCCGGTAACTCCACTTCCTCCTGGGGCATCTTCTCCAACTGCTTGGCCGAAGCCCTGTTGCGCACCAAGGCCAAGTGGGCCCTTCTCGAGTTCAAGACGGAGCTGTTTTCAATCTCCGTGGGGTAAAACACAGGCCGCTGAGCATTTTCCTCCTCCAAGTCCCGCAAGAGCTGGACCGTCTGGTTAATGGCGCGATCGAGCGATAACCGGTTTCGGTTGTACTGTTGCTGTTGCGCTGAAGCGTTGAGAGCACTCCGGGCCGACTTTTGGGCGGCCGCGAGCCGTGTGAGGTCTTTTGTGCCTGTTTTCGAGTTTCCTTCTTCGCCACCCACCACCGTACTCCCGTCCAAGAAGCCAGAACGTGGGTCGTAGTTCATATATGCCTGGGGATTGTTGGCTAGTAGTTCGGCCCCGCTAATGAGCGTGTCCGTTTCGTCGTCTGAGGAATCAGAGGGTGCCATGATAATTCATATACAGAATTCAGAATACAAACAGATACAAAGAAATATAAGCACAAACCTGCGAAGCGAAGGTTGACAATGATGGATTCAACGTTTCATCAAGCCGAGAGCGAATGGAAGAAGGCAGATATAAGGAAGCAGTACAGAGGAACACGGATCAATAATGATCAGATTGTGAGTGTTTGCAGAAGAAGGTCATGTGTAGATGATCATGATACATATATCATATTCGTAGCACTGACCATTGATTGAGTGGATATTAATGAGCTGTGTTCGGATGATATATACAATTTAGTGGCATTTAGTTAGCATTATCTAGCAGTCTGTTGTACTGATATAATGTGCCAAATAGTAAACCGACCATTCTTAGCTTCTGTCTATTCTGCTTTTTTCTGTCTCTATTCTACTTCTCTCTATTCTACTTCTCTCTATTCGAATTCTCTCTCTATTCTATTTCTCTCTCTGTTCTATTTCTCTTTCTATTCTACTTTGCTATCATTTCCAGGACCTATATTCAGTCACTCATCCTCGGTTACTCACAAACGATTTTCACCAGCTAATCTGTAACCTGGGCACATCTTATATATATCCATTCACGTCATATGTCATATCCTGTCTTCTTTATGCCATATGTTTTCATATCTTATGTCTATATTGTCTGTATATCCATGTCTCATATTCTGTATTAGAATATTGTGATGGTCTTGAAAACGTTTGACACCACCAAAGTCCCCCGCAACATATTTGCCGAGGCTCTCACGCCTGAGTCGTTTGCTCCCTATGGCGGTGTGATTAGTGTTGATGAGCAGCTCAAGAAAGCGAGTGTTTCCGACGCTAATTACGGTACTGCAACCAAGCTCCATAAAGTGGCCCCGGTAATCAACAACTACGCCAATAGCACCAGCGGAAAGGCTCCCACGACCAACTTGAATGTGTTCCGCTGCCGCGCCCCTAAACGTTTGATCTCAAATCTTGGAATCTACCGCACATACCAGTCCACAGTGCTTGAAAGACACCCATACAGCACACAGGCCTTCATTCCCATGGGCCAGGAACTGCACCGCATCTCCTACGTGGTGATTGTTGCGAAAACAGACGAAAGCACCCCAGAAAAGCTCCCAGATCCTTCCACAGTTAGGGCGTTTGTGTGCAGGGGAAATCAATCGGTCACCTACGGGGCTGGAACCTGGCATGCGCCCATGGTGGTGATTGACGAGAAGGTGCCGCATATCGACTTTGCGGTTTTGATCCACGAGAATGGCGTGGGAGACGAGGATTGTCAGGAGTGCTATTTTGAGCCGGGGTTCACTATTAAGTATGAGGATCCAGCTGTCTCACTGGCGAGGAGACAGAAGTTGTAATCTCAATCTCACCGAGCGTAGCGAGTGGGTTGACTACACGATTTAGATACTCGGTTAGCTACATGAGTAAGGTAAACTTTACGCTGTGAGATTGACAAGGTCAACTCGATCCCACCTCTCTATGCTCGGTGATTGACTATTTCAGTCACTCGGAGAGTACTACTCTTAAATCGGCAGCACTACAGGTAAGTTGAATGATCGACACAAGTGAACATAATATGTTAGCATTGTTTACCCCAGAGGTAAACATCGCGTACAGAAACACCAGAATCTACCCATACAACAAACAGCAATAAATGAACAGTGTAAACCCACTACTCAGTAATTGTAGAACCTGTTACATCATCAGAAAACTATGCACCACTAAAGCCATCTATCAGTTCAGAAAGCCATCTATCAGTTCAGTGCCTGTTTCAAATGAGGTAACAACAGTTTTATCTTGTATTACGACAAACTTTCTGCATATACTATCTCATGGGCAATGCCCACATATTTAACTATGACAAGTAGATTTGCAGAATGACAACTTGTCAGCACCGACCTTTGTTTTTCTGAATTGGAGAGTTATATAAAGTCTATGATCTCCAGGATCACCTGCCTAGCATAAATTTCCCTCTGCTCAGTATCCATTTCCCCTGCGTTTTCTTTTGCTTGTTGCACCTTTCGAAGAATAGCCTCAAAATCGGAGATGCTGGACACATCTTTTGGATCCGAAGTGTCTTTTTCGTTCATGACCTCTTCTGTGTTCTCGGTGCTTTCTAGTAAACCCTCCAACATATCGCCAATCTTGGCTTCCTTTCTCTGCTCATACTGGTCGTCCTTCTTGTCCAAAGCCATCCACTCGTGGGCCTCGAGGATCTCCACTACACGATCCTGTCCCGTCTTCTCTCCAAACTCATTTGTCCCCGATTGTTGGGTACTCACGTACTCAAATCCATTGGATATGGCCACATCTTCCGTCTCCACAGACTCTTGAGTATCTACAACACAAACAAAGGCATCGTGGCGCACAATTTGCCGCATTTGTGAGCACGTATCTATAAAGGTCCCGATCAAAGAAGCTGGATGCTCTTTCAGGTCCACGCATAGTAAAACCCCATCAATTACCTCACGGAGCTCGTCACATTCACCAGAGGAGAACTCCGCCATCCACGTGGCTAGCTTGTCGTGCTCGAACTCATCCACTAGCACCTTAAGCTCCATCGTGTAGTATTTGGTGGAAACGGTGCATTTTCTGATGGCCTCCTCGCTAGGACTGCCTCCGTAATGGGACACAATGTGGTTGGCTATTCGCAGTTTTCCAGAGGAAGGAGGGCCTATTATAAGGATGTGGTTTGGGATCATGAAACGCCAATTTTTCCGTACAAAACGTACCTGCGATAGTGTAATTTTACAGTGGTGAGTAGGAATGAACGAAATAAGAGGGACTTCTCAAGGGTCATTTGTAGTAGTTGTAATACGCGAAGAAACTAGCAATGTTTTAAGAGGGCTAAGATACAGCAAAGTAGTGTGTCAAGCTGGTTCGTGTGTACATAAAATATGCGTTAGACTGAAAGATTCGTAATCAAAAGGTTCGGTGTTGTTGTCAGGAAGAAAGTACACCAAGCTAAAAGGTGAATTGGAGAGTATAGGAGCTCAGTTGAAGAGACCAGAAACGATTGCTCGGCTAGTCAGCATTTGGAATGTCCATAGTTACTTATGAACTTGACAATTCCTCTGGCAGATACAAATATGCTATCAAAATAACTGATGTACCTCCTGACAAGACATCTATCACCCAACAACTCACTCTATACCCGATAGTACCCAGAAAGGCTGTATCGTTCCGTGTATGCTTTCAATGTTGTATTCGATGATTCCTATTATGTATCTTGATCTTTTTAGATCTTTTCGCTGTTTGTTTTTTAATGCCCGAACCCAAGCCGGACTCTCATATCCTCCAGCTCGAGAACCTCCTTCTTCGAGACGAGGACATCTTTCAAACCTCACTCAACTCCGAGGACTACCTCGATAGTCTTGCGCCCATAATAAAAGACGCCATCAAGATCAATGGGCTAGCCGACTTGATCCAGAAACTCAACCAGATTGTCAAAAACAAGGACGAGGAGCTCCTCGAGTTGTCTGTGAGCTCTACGGATGAGATCAACCAGTGCATCGACCGGATTGAGCGGATTCACGGAGAAGCCGAGGAGGTGAACCGTAATTTGGCGCTGGTGAGTGACTCGCTTGGAACATCTGTCTCCACGCTCGTGAGCAAGAAGAACATGCTTATAAAGACCAAGGGAACCACCAGCAAGATCAATGAGACGAGCATAGTGTTGGGTTTGTGCGTCCAGGTGTTGGAGATCACCAACAAGATCCACGACTTGATCAAACAAAAGAAGTACTTTAACGCGTTAAAGTTGATTGATGAGTTGATCAACATCCACGTGCCCAAGGTGGAGAACTTTCTGTTTGCCATCAAGATCTACGAGTCAATTCCGCACTTGACGCAGACCATCAAGGATGACAGTTTCTCGCATTTGTACAACTGGATCGGGATCAACACGGAGCTGCGGCTCCTGAATCTCAGCAGCGCGCTCTACCAGAACTTGTATGACCTCCAGGATAACTGGAACCGCACGAAAAAGACCAATAATGCGCTTCTTCCGCACAAGCTCAACTCCCCCGTGGAGGTGTCAATGCGCGACCCCCTGCTAAATTACGACATATTCAACGACCCGGAAAACAAGATTGACATGAAGGACGTCTACGATGCCATTCTCGTCTATCTGACGCTCAACGAGAGTGAGACGCTTTCCAACTTGTACCACAAGGAATGGCTCGCCAAGTACAACAAGGTGGTTAAACCCATCGCGCTGGCAGCAGACACCAAGGAATCCGAGTGTCTTTTCGCCACATTGAGCGAGTTGCAGGACTACTTGCAGAGAATGAGTGCCTTCTTCATCTTGGACAAACAGGCCAACTTGGTGACCAAGTTCCAATTGCGCACCAACAGCAACCTGAACGATTTGTGGGACCTGTACATGACCAAGCTCAAGCCGGTCTTGTTGACGTTTTTGCGCACAAAGAACTTTAAGCGGGTGGAAGACTTGGCTGACTTCAAAACCATTTTCGGCGACTTTCTCCAGCTCATGGAGGTGTACGGTTTCGATGTGCTCGAGATGTACGAGGTCATGATTGTGGTTTTCCGCGACTACTATGCCCCGCTCCTCATCAGAAGCTTCCGAAGCAACTTTCTCATCTCCATCCAGCTGGACCACTACATGCCGCTTGTCGTGGACCAGCTTGATGAGTACCAAAGCATTGTTTCGCTCTGTTGGTACCCGCCAGAGTCCTACTTTGCCCCGCCCAAACTGTCGCGCGACATGCCCATAGCATTCCCCTTTAGCGAGGATTACGTGCACTACTGCTTTGGTATCCGCCAGTTGCTTGATGACATTCTCAATTTTACCGACCAGCACTACGGCTATGACGTGAACGACCTCAACAACATCATAGTGAACGAGGTGTTTGAGAAGGTGTTGAGCGACCAAAAGGCTATAGGCATAGGCGCAGATATTCACGATTTCATCCTCAAGAACGTCTCCAACAAAGAGGTCATCTCGCAGAGCTACACTAACCTAGAGTACTACCTCTACTCGCTCTACGAAATTGGCAAAATGATCAACCGCAGGCTCCGGCTTCACACGGGCATTGGTGTGCACAACAAAACGGAAAATATCGAAGAGGGCTTTACGTTGCATGCCGTGGAGAACTTCTCCAAGCTCCGCAAATTCTCCGAAAGCACCATCTTCTCCATGGTGGACGGCAAGATCCGCGAGTTGCTCGAGTTTGTCGAGTACGACAACTGGCTCCCGCTGGAAAAGAACAGCGAAGCCAACTTCTCCATCAAGGACTTCTCCATGTTTTTGGAGAACTTGTTCACATCCATTTTTTCCAACTTGCCCAGTTCCATCCGTACTCTTGGCTTGTTCCGTACATACGACTTTGTCAGCGAGTACTTCCTCAACATCTTGAAAGGTGTCGACACATACAACCGCACAGCCATCGAGAACTTTGACTTGGACATCAATTACATCGAGGAGTCCATGCGCAACCTCTACCTGACCCACCAGCTGTCCAGCAACGAGTTTGGAGGAAACGTCGCCCTCGAAACAACCTTTACAGAATTGCGCCAGTGTATCGACTTACTCAAGTTGGACAACTATGACGACTTCACAAAGAACCCCACCTTCAGAATGAGGAACTTTGACAGAGTGAGGTACGAGGATGGCTTGAGGTTGATTTCCAAGATGCAAGGCTATAGTCCAGACGAGGATGTGAGTGCCTTGGCTGGCGTGACTACCCCAAGAGTTGACTCGCCGTTTGAGGAGGACCAGCTGAGTATCTTGTCCAGTGCCACGGCTGCAAAGTTTGCAAAGTTTAGCAGTCGGTTCAAGAAGAACTTGGAGTAGGAAAGAGGGAAGGTATAATATAGAGAGCATGACAGGTACGTTGAAGTTTTCGTTTGTCGAGTTGAACTAACCCGGGTGGCAGTCTGCAATAGCACAATGAAAACTAAGCACGCCAGTAGATACCAATAATAAACTAGTACATCAGTTATACCCAACTATTGATTTACTCACTGCAACTTAACGTCATCGAAGAAGAGAGAATAACCAAAAAGAAGGATACTACAAGCTTTACTGAGGGAATATGAGCATATGGTTAGTATGCTTCAGCTGGAAATTTAGCTGGTTAATGCTATTGACTTGCTCAACAGTATTTTGCTATTGACTTGCTCAACAGTATTTTGCTATTGACTGCTCAGCATCATCTGTTGCGTTCAACTAACAAGACGGGAATGTCTGTTTTGGTACCCTTGTAACCGACGAGAAGATTGATTGAAGACAATCAAATGAGCCAACATACTCATCGAGCGAAGCGAGATGATTGAGTAGACAGTTTGGTAAGCATAAAACTGAGCTTTCGCAATGGCCATTGAATCATATTGACTTCTTGTTAGCTGCGAGAGCATGAGGACCGACCTTGAAAGCAAGCAGGTAGTGAACACGATAAGTAGAAGGATCCGATACAAGAGTAAGTATAGCTAGCTTAACGGGTGGTAGTTTTGACAATTGGACAACTCTCTACGGATCGGAGATGTGGCAGTACAACTGCTGGCTTTTCCCATTTAGCTACTACTAGTTCTAGAGTTTGTTTGAGATGTCTGCATTTAGCTCATACATATTAGTAAATTCGATTTGAGCCATAGATACTAGCTTGACTATATACGCTCTGAGTTATTGTGCTGTACCTCAACGGTTCTGTAAGAATACACTTGTGTCTCTATCCCATTTGTCCTTATTCTCGTTTCGCATTCCATTTGACATTCTATTCGCTTCTTCTTTGCCATCAACTATCTCTATCCTCGGTCACCATATATGATACCACCGCTTTCTCAGCTTGCGCAACTCCTCAGCTTGCCTATCGACCAAATCCTGTATCGTCTGGGTCATCATGGCATCTTTCTCTTCAAGCACCTTCCTACGTTCTTTTATGGCAAGAGAGTACCATATGGAGTGCATTGTCAAGCACGTGGCAGATGCTATCAAAAGCGTGTGGAATATGGCCAGTCGGAACTGGCCTATGCGTGGCTTGTGCAGTTTGGGTTGTGGGAACAGCATAAAAAACCTACACAATAAATTAAAGGTTTATGTACCAGAAGTCGATAGAGAGTAGTTAACGACGAGGTCGTTAAATGGTGAGAAGTCGTTACCAGATTTTACCATGTTAACGCCTTTTATTGGCCATGAATGGCATGAAGTATAATCGTTTGATTCACCCGAGAGCTAGCATTATCGCTACCATTGAATACCTGTATTGGCTGTTCTCCAGAAAAAAAACCCGAATGAACGATACTCAAGTCAGTTACTATCACAAATGAGCGATAGTAGAATCAGAAATGTCGCAATGAGGGATAGTGCTCAAGTTTATATCGCACAAAAGATGTGATCGAGTCAGTAAATGTCGCAAACGAGCGATAGTGCTCAAGTTTATATCGCACGAACGATGTGCTCGAGTCTATATCACACGAAAGATGTGCTCGAGTCAGTAAAGGTCGCTCATTTGCTTCACTCATTCGTGCTCTTCAGCTAGTGCTTTTCTAGGAACTTTTTTTTCCATGCTCATAGGCTTAAGGGCTCGCCCCATATTTACCAAAGCTACCGCATCCCTTGCAAACCTAGGCAGGCCCTCGAATGTCAGAAAAACACGAGGCTTTCATCAGACCACGGCTTTTCGCCAATCGCACATAGAGATCGAGAAAGCCAGGCAGGCTCGTATTAATGAAAGTGTCGAGGCAAGGAGACTCTACAGAAACAGAACAGCGGGGTACTATGCGGCTTCGCTATGTATAGGATTCCTTGCACTTGCCTTTACTGCAGTCCCCATGTACAGAGCCTTCTGCCAGCGTACAGGCTTTGGAGGTATTCCCATCACAGACTCCACTCAGTTTACCCCAGATAAGTTGATCCCTGTTGATACCAACAAGCGCATTCGTATACAGTTCACGTGCCAAAGTAGTGGAGTTTTGCCTTGGAAGTTTAAGCCGCTCCAAAGAGAGGTATACGTAGTTCCAGGCGAAACAGCCTTGGCCTTCTACAGAGCCAAAAACGTCTCGGATGAGGACATAATCGGCATGGCCACGTATTCGGTCACCCCCGACCACGTTGCTCCGTACTTTAACAAGATCCAGTGTTTCTGTTTCGAGGAACAGCGTTTGGCTGCAGGAGAAGAGGTCGACATGCCTGTTTTCTTCTTCATCGACCCTGAATTCGCAAAGGACCCTGCGTTGCGCAACATCGATGATGTTGTTTTGCATTACTCCTTCTTCAAGGCCAAGTACTCGGCTGAGGAGTTGGCTGCGTATAACGAAATGGTGGGATATTCCAAAGAGGTGAAAGAGGTGGCATAATAATCACACGTGACAGAACCCACGAAAAGTTCATTGAGTACATTCACGAAAAGTTCATTGAGTACATTTTAGCGGTGTATGGGCTGTAAGGATTGTTGTCACTAAGCTGGGAGTTATGGTGATTTTCATCTATTTCAGATTATGCAATCTTTTCATGCAGTTCCGAACTCGTCGTCGGAATGTGCAAGATTCAAATGCCGTAAACTAATGCTTGGCAATATCTATCCACCATCCCAAGGACCTTTGTCCTTGTCTTGTGCTATGCATTCAAGACATTCTTGTATATAATTGATAAAGAACCGAGAGCGTTGTCAACGCAAATATGCTCTGTTTCATGTCAGTAATGTAGGTACTCCAGACGCCGCTTTTTTCCAGACGCCGCTTTTTTCGCACATCTTCATTCCAGGTTCCAGTTTAGGGGTCTGATCACCCGGTGCCAGTTTCACCTCTCAAGCTGCATCTTGTTAGTAAGCTATGACAGATAAATTTGAAATTGTACAAAGCCACTCAAACATAACTCAAATCAGAGAAATATTTTTTTAGGGTGGAAGTGCATATTGAGACCTTCACCGATGCTCCTTACAATCGGTTCTGGGTATATTCAGAACGTAGCATTGTTTGCTGGCCGTTTTTCACCACCAGGGCTCAGCATTAGATGAAGACCAATCAATGAATGGTTTTGATGTTCACCCTGAGTGATCAGGGGTACTTCAGATATGGGGTGGGTATGTTCCAGTACTTATCGAATAGATCAGTAGAATCGGCTGGTTTTTTATCTGGCCCTCTATTGGATGACATTTTGTGCACGGTTTGTGTGCAGAATCCTGATGAGTGTTTGGGATGCAGAAATCCTGTCTTCACGAATGTCGATCTGGAGGTGACCCCAGGAAATCGGCCTAAAAAAGGGATGTGCTAGATTGGCGTGGCAGATTGGACAGACAGATGAGATCGAATAGATATGGGGGGGCTTATACTGTGATTGTTTGATGATGAAAACGGGGTGATGTAATAATCTCGCTGATTCCAAAATAGCTTAATGAGCCCTGACCAAAATAGCAAAAGGTACAATAGGATACAAAACAAGATGCAGAGGTGGAGGAGAAGGTGTCAAGAATCAGAGGTAATAGGAGAAGGTGTAGAAAGCAAAAGGTGCGGCGGGAGGCTTGGAGCTTGTTTAAGAGACAACCCCAAACAGGATGAATAATCACAAGGTGGTTTTCTTTATTTTTTGATACTCCTGCACTTTTTGTACGCAACAGCGGTTCATTTGTACAAAGTTTATTCGGTTTATTAAACAGATACGCAAATGCAATGTTCCAAAAAAATTTTTCTTGCTATCAAAAAGATCACTGATTGAATTGATAATGAGGCGAGCGGCGGTGGTGAGGAAAAATGCCGCGAAAAAGCCCTGGGTTCTAAGAGGACCTTTTACCAAACGGTTCGTTGCTATGGGCGTAAACGGCCACTGGTGTAGGCCTAAGGCTTGAGCTTAAATATACTGTATTGTGGCATATTTTTGGGCTTTTGAGCTCCGTGTCAAGATAAATATAAAAGAGGGCCTAAATCCTTCCGTTTGACGTGCATGGTTAACTTTAGTCAACTAAGCGCAGTATTGGCTGCTGCCAGTTTGGTTCAAGGCGCTGCCTTCTTCTACCATAAAGACAACTTTGCGGTTTCTGCATGCTCCACATTGATTGGAAAGAAAGCCGTCTACTTCAACGCTACGTTGGACAAGGCTGGGTACTGTAATGTGGACAACCAGCCAGCCCTTGGTTCCATGGCCTACTGTATAAGCGAGATGCCTTACAGTAAAGCCAAGCAAAATTTCCTTGACAAGTGCCAAAAATACAAATTGACAGATGAGCAGTTTGAAGCTTCCTTGCAAAATGCAACCAAGTACTTCAACAACTACACTGCTGACCCAGAATATAACCCCAAAAAATACTACCCACGCCCCATCAAGCTCGGCAAAAAGGCTATTGATGGTGCCTGGCACTCCGAGATTGGTCGTTTCATGAACTACAATAGGGCTTCCTGGTACGGAATCACGCTTTTGTGTTACTGGTTTTTGGTTATGTTCCTTTCAGGCTTCATCAACTTTTTGTACTTTGTGGCTCCAGGAACAATCAAGGGTTTGAAGGGGAATGTGGTCAACGTGTACAGAAGGTACGTCAGTCTTCCTGCATTGTTTGGACGTGCACATGCCCACCACACGCAGGTTTTCAAGGTTTTGCAATTCCTCTTCCCCACGAGATTGGAGACCATTTTAGTCTTCATTTACTTTGTGCTCATTCTCTGCTTCTCTGCCTTTAACTATGCTCATGACGAGCCCAACTTATTCTGGCCCAAGAGCAAATCAGCGGAAATTGGCAGGAAAATCGGTGACAGGACAGGTGTCATGGTTATGTGGATCATTCCACAGCAAATTCTCTTTGCTGGTAGAAACAACTTTTTGTTGTGGTTGTCTGGCTGGTCGTACTCGAGATTTGTTGTGGTCCACAAGTGGCTTTCTCGTTTCGCCTTTCTTTTGGTCATGGTCCACGCTGTTGGTCTTACTTACAACGGTAAGGGTATTGGCAAGTACGAACAGAGAAACGCTAAACCATACGTTAGGTGGGGGTATGTGGCCTTGATTGCTGGTGCTGTAGTGATGTTCCAGACGCTTCTCGTGTTTAGAAGAAGGAACTACGAGATGTTCTTGCTTGTGCACATTATTTTGGCCGTGTTCTGGATTGTTGGCGGTTGGATCCACGTTTCCGAGGCCAGCATGGCTCAATTCTACTACGCTGCGGCTGCCATCTGGGTCTTTGACCGTGTGGTTAGAATTGCCAGAATGGCCTTATTTGGTGTCCGCACTGCTGAGGTTAGATTGGTTTCTAATGAGACATTGAAAATCACTGTTTCCAGGCCTTCCTGGTGGAAACCCTTCCCTGGCTCATACGGCTATGTGTCCTTCTTCAGGCCAACCTGTTTCTGGCAGTCCCACCCATTCACTATCGTGGACTCTGCTACTGAGTCAAACACCATCTCTTTCTGCACCAAGGTTAAAGGTGGAATGACGCACGGACTTTACCAGTATCTCTCTAAGCAGCCAGACCAAAAGGCATCCATCAAGTGCTCTGTGGAAGGTCCATATGGTTTCCCATCGTCCATCAACAGATTCGAGAATATTCTTCTCTTGGCTGGTGGTAATGGTATCCCTGGTTTGTATGCCCATGCCATAGAATTGGTCAAGAAGGGCATCCAGAAGGAGTCCATTAAGCTTGTATGGGTCATTCGTCACTACAGATCGCTCGAATGGTTCCACGAAGAATTGATGACTTTGAAGGACACAAATGTCCAGGTCAAGGTCTACATCACTCAGCCAAACGTGGGTATTACAGAGCCTGTCGTTCTCGGTGCCTTGGATCCCTCTTCTGATGAGGAAGAGTTGGAGGAGGATCAGGAGAAGAAGAGTGAAAACCAGGAAAGTCTTGACTATATTAGAGTCTTGAGAAAGAAGCTTGCTTTCGTGGAGTTTGCTGAGGGGAGACCTAATATGGACCAGATGGTCAGTGAGGAAATTTCCGCTGCTTCAGGTCCTTTGGCCATCATGACTTGTGCTCATGGAAGTATGACTGATGATGCCAGGAAAGCAGTGGCTGATAATTTGGCCAAGTCTACACACAGAGTCGAGTTGTATGAGGATGTGCAGATGTTCTAGATGCCGAGGGGACTGAGTGAAGCATTCACTCTCATAGATTTACACAAGAGTACAGTAATACATGGTACAATATATAATACATCTGTTCAGGCCTGGCCTGTGATAAAATCCTTGTATTTGTAATTACTTATTATAGCCTATCCGACTTTTCCCGTATCCAATCTTTAGTCTCTCACCAGTAGTAGTATATCATGCCACAAATCAACACATTAACTAGTATACCCCAGGGTAGTATACTTTTCTGTGGTGGACGTTTTTGTTTCTTCACAGCCCCCCTTCTCTGTAGCTGGGTGTGAGGCGAGGCAGGTTGCATTACATAAGTTGTGAGGGATTCTAAACTCATACGGTTTCATGAGACAAGAAAAGCTTTTAAGGCTCACATGGCAGATAAAGAAAAGTTTGGCAGATAAGGATTTAACAGTGGAAGCAACAGGCATTAGCACACTATTTGTATTTTATCACATAGCATGCGATGTTGACAAGCATTCCGCATTTCGTCATTCCAATCAAGACAATATGGAGAGATATTATAAATAAAAGACAACGTTAGAACCTAAAGACAATATATAGATACAATAAGGGCATGATCACGGCCGCTGCTCACTATCAGATGGACTTCATCTACAGACGGTTTTAAACCCGGAAGCAATAAACCATTATTGTGAAGTATGGCTTTTTGTGACAGAAAATATGAAAGGTTGGGACCACGATGTCTGTTGGATTCTGGCTAGCCAAAAATAAGCCATGGTAACTGGATGGAAATATTTTGTGTAACAGGGCTTCTATTTAGGGATTCTAGTTCGGCTAACAATCTTAAAAATCATTGGCCAATGGTTAGCCCCCATGCTTTGTGTAAGCTCCGGAATTTGCTTTTCCGGCTGGTGGCTTTGTTTTTAGCCTCCTTTGATTTGTTGATCGCTTACTTTGTGACGAGATGACCTTCCGATGAAACGCACCAAGGGAGTCGGATTTCGGATGCTCTAATTGTCTACAGAAAAGTACCAGTCTAGTTTTAACTATGTTGAAAAGTAGTTTAATGCTTTATTAGGTATCATTGGTTTTTTGGGTACCATCTCTGATGTAACAGCTAACTTATTCATAACAGATTTTAAGTGTGCCGGAACAGAACTGGGTCTAGGAGCTGGCTGGGCCGTACCTGACACAGCCCAGCCACGAAAGGAGGCGAAACTTAAAAGTTAAAAGTTAAAACACAATCACGGGTTTAAGTGCAGAATCTTCTAGCACCCAACAGCGAGAATGCAAGATTTACAACTCTAGATAATATCTTTATAGAGGAGCAACAATTCCACAGGATGGTTAAAATGTCATAATACACAAGTATATGAAGCATTGTGAGGAAAGAACATTATCTTGTTATTCTCAATCGAGTTGTTCCTCAATCAAAACTAGACAAATACTAAGCTTAGGCATCTATTGAAATCTTATTACCAGAATACAGGCTAATGAGTATGTTTATTGGTAAATCTCCTTATAGCAGACTCCGTATTAATAGAGACCTCTTATTGGCAAACGGTATTGTACACATGACTGTAACGTTTACATCAGCTCTTTCTGTAATTAACGCAACAATGGAGGATTTTGGTGCACGCTGAGATTGTTTTGAAGCTTAATTACGATAAACCGTTGCGGCCTTTGGGTGCAAATATCAGTTCCTTTCGCTCACAGGACAGTAAAAAGTGTGGTAATCACTGTTGAACGACTGACAATCAGCAGTTGTCAATTGTGAGCGAACAATCTTCATTTTCAGGCTATTTCTCAGAGGCATTTTAAGTAGCCTGCGCAATAATAATTTGTGAGCATCTTAAAGGTCTCAGGTTCCATTGAATCGCCATATCTCAAGCATGAACTAAAGTATGCGGGTAGAAATTTGGTTCTCTCTTCATTCAACTTTGGTGACGGTACTGATAATTTCTGGCGACATCTTTTGAAACGTGCTCCTATATGAGAGTTGCTATAGACAGGAAATTGTATTTCAAAGATGGAAGTAATAGCTGTATATGTCAAGAAACAAGCAAGCAGGTTTTTGTGGCTGTACGTTAGTTGCAAATTTGACATCTGTTCACATAGTGGGTTTGCCCGCCTTTCTCTTGAATAGCGTAACTTTATAAGAAAGCTATGCTAGCCACCGCTTCAGTTTTCTTGTAACACATGTCGACCGAGCAGGATCGCTGACTCTAGTAATTGTTTTGTTTGCGAAGAGGCCTTGACAAGCCTTTCATCAATTGGTCCAGTTGAGCTTTCTGGGCATTGCCAATAGATTTCAGCCCTCCACTCATCCAATCTTCTATGCACATATGGTAAGGACTCCTAGCTCATCTAGTTTCCTTTTTTACTGTATCCGCCATCATTTAGCTCAAATTTTTTATAGACACACATATGTTATCTATGAAGGAAACCTATACTTGTTACATAACTACGTACGGGAAAACTTCCTAATAATCGGGTTTGTCGGGGCAGTATAAACTAGGGGAGTTTGAACATGTCTGTACTTGTTCGTTACCTTATCTTATGTCATCGTAAAAGCCTTTATGGCCAAGTTGGTAAGGCACCTCACTAGTAATGAGGAGATCGTCAGTTCGAATCTGGCTGAAGGCATTTTTTTAATAAGATAACACTGGCGCGAAGCTGTTTCCGAAAGTTTTCACTGTGCTGTCTTTTTAGTTCAACTATCGTAATATAGGTGAGAGGATGTTCATGGAGGTATTTATGCTGCACTGATTAAACTTGAAACTATGTGAAATTTGTGACTGAATTGGCTCCGCCTGGAAGCTTCCCAAGGCCTTTTGATCTATCCCCAAACAAGGCCAGTTTGGACAAAATAGAACGTAAGATTAACCTACTACACCTGAGTATCCAACCTAAAGTTAACCATCTCTGCTTCAACGTCTTTGTCCCTGTATTGCCTGCACGAAAGGTTTGTTGAAACCTCAACGTTTTATTCCAGTTTGGGACGCGTCACGAATTTCTTTTTGCCAAATACGATCGAGTTACTAGCGAAGAAAAATGCGCCTTGGCAGGCCCGCCAAAGCAGACTTTTGATCTGGCGATGATCCAGATCACGCTCAAAACATGGAAGACCACGTGACTATATGCAGGATGTGATGATTTACATAATTACATTACACATACACGATCTCGTATAATTAGCCAACTACGT
This sequence comes from Kodamaea anthophila, assembly GCA_015708815.1. NCBI lineage: Eukaryota > Fungi > Ascomycota > Pichiomycetes > Serinales > Debaryomycetaceae > Kodamaea > Kodamaea anthophila. The sequence continues at coordinate 141,333 of JACFYR010000027.1, forward strand.
GTTGTTGATTCGTCTTCTTGAAAAGTGATCTGGGTACTGTTCCCACTGCTTCCATACAACTCCTCCTGCACTCTACACCAAGCCGGCTAATCAATCTCTCTCATCTACACCGACATTTTTTGACCTCTTTTCTGACTTCTTTTCTGATCTCCTGTTGATCTCTTTTCTGGTGTATCTTTTCTTTTCATGAAACCGACCAGGACAATCCAGGCGCGTGCCGATACACTGCTGTCGCTGGCCCTGAGCAGTGACCGCTGCAAAGGCAAGCCCAACGAAGGCGACTGCCAGATGCCCGAGACGTCAGACACGCTCACGATCGTTTTGGCGGTGGTGCTTCCTGTGGTGGTGATCCTCTGTGTTTTGGGCTTTTTCCTCTGGAAAGCATACCAGAGGGACCGCAAGGAGCTGTTGGAGCACGACCCTGACTTTGATGAGAATGGTGAGGCCACAGCCTTGCCGGATCTCCCTAAGAATCACTTTGAGAACCCGTTCCACAACAGAAACTCGGTGCGGTATCCTGAAGCCGTGGATAGTCTCTACAATGGACTGCTGAGTACGCAGCATCTCAACGAGATGGACCACTTCGTGCTCCCCTACCAGCACCAGATGGGATCAAAGGCCTCACTCGACGATTATGCAAAGTACCTCGGCCACAGTCAGGGCTATAAGACGGCTCCCAGTATACGCAGCAGCAGCATGTTTGACAGACCACCTGTACCGCATCAGTCGCCCCAGAAGTCTAATTTGCGCACAGAACACAAGACTTATGACGATCTGGACGACTCTTACTCAGCCTTGAACAGGAGAGTGTCGCCATTCGACGATTCCAAGAGCGATGAAAGTAACATCGAAAAGAGCATGTTAGATGCCACGGAGGATCTGTTGCTGACAAAAGATAGAGACGTTCAAAAGGTGGTACCCAACATGGATTATAGACAAGACAATTCAGAATATAGACAGCAGAACGATGAGCATACAAACAAAGAACCCCTGATCCAAAATAGAGATGGCTTCAAAAGGAATGACTTGCAGGACTTGAATGTCCTGTCTGGCAGCGCCTTTATCAACACCCCCGAATACGGGTCGGGATTGAGGACTGGAAACGTTGCTGGTGGAAACGTCAATGATGCTTTCATCAATAGCCCAGAATATGGCTCGGCAGAGGATCACAATAAAAAAGCAGAGTACGGCTCTGTTTCACTGAACGGCCCTAACCCTAATGCGAATAAAATTGATTCAGGGAGCTCTAGTGCCAGTCGTCTTAATAACGATCCTGCTAGTGCTGGGTCTGTTGACGGTCAACTTCCAAAAGACACGAGCATTCCACCCCGGGTGATCGAGTCTGGTTATGTCCCCCACATCCCCGCCGAAAGGTTCCAGCGGAACCCATCTAGCATGCCCGAACCTGACTTTGACGACTCTGTGGATGGCGACTTTGATTTCTCGGGAGGCTCGCATGATGCCCGCTTCGCAACCCTCAAGAATGAAAGCGACAATGAGGACCCCGAACAAATGTCAGCTGAACAAAAGGAGCAGTTGCAGCGCATGAAGAGTGTGTACAAGGTTTATTTCGACGAGAAGGACTTGTACACCCCAGACGAGTCCCAGAAGTTGCCGGACTTGAATGTGTCTGAGTACACACATCAAGGAGATCAACACCAGCAAGGTGGCCCGGAACTCATAGAGCAGCAACACGGAGAACAGGCATACAGTTCAGGCCGCTATACCCCTGAACATGTTGAAGCAACTGACGCAAGGCCAAGCGAAAACGCCCCGAGAGGTGAATATACACAGAGGAATCAGGAGGAATTTCCACAGGAAGGGTACTCGCAAGAGGGACATCCATATGAGGGACAACCATATTCCCAGGGACATCCGTATTCACAGAGTGGATATTCACAATCACATCAATACCACCACGATGGCCAGATGGACTACTCCTACGCGTCCCATGAGCTTTCTCAGCCATACGACGCCAACAAACGCTTGACAACGACGTCCTCGATATACACCGAAGGTAACGAGATGTACAACGCACGTCAACGGCAGGATTTGGCGCCGTTGCAGTCACTTCCTAATGCTCTGGACATCCGTCACTCCACGCTCCAGACATACACAGACTTCCAACCGCATGTCAAGAATTCTTCTCCCACAAGCAAGATTCCTTACGATCCGTTGGGAGGCTGGAACCTGCTGATGGACCAGTCGCAGCTCTCACTCCAGCTGGGTTCACGTAGCTCGAACCCATCCGCTTCGCAGCTTGCGCGGTCCTCAGTCGTAATGATTAATCCCGTCGCGGAATTCACAAAGCAGCGCACCTTTAAGCCAGCAGGACTGCCTCTGAATGCAGGGCTGCCCACATTCGGGCAGCTGATGCTGGAGGGTAGTGACTTGATTCCGGGGAACAGAAAAAGTGATGTGAGGAGGATGATGAATACCAACTTTTGACCAAGACAAAAGGAGGTGAATAAAGAGGATTATCGAGGTGAATACGTTTAGATGAGGAGGAAAGTTTGCTGGAGGGATCATTGGTCATTACTAGAGAAGATATCACTGATGTGAAGAAGACAACGAGGGAAAGGAGGGAGTAAATCTGTACAGAAAATGTGTCATAAGAGGCCTGTCGGTATAACACGCTCAAGCATTGCTGGTTGGCCGCAGGCAAGACATTAGAAAAGCGATCTTGAGCAACTGAAATACAGTACTGTTAACCAACAAAGAGGCAGAATCTCAAGACGTTAAAACTTGAGAAAGTCAAATATATAAATGCATAAAACTACTTGAGAAGTTCAAAGAGACGTTGAAGGTTACCGTAGATTCATTATATGACGGGCGTATTCGAATAGATAAAGAGGATGACATCAGGTTTATTTGATAGGTGAAGATCCAATTGAGATTTGCAAAGACATGAACTATCTGATGAAGTGATATAATAGAGTTTAAGTTAGCGCGAACAACCACAATTGACATGCCATAACCTGAGGGTGAGTCCATCTTTTTGGCACATGGGCATGACCCATAATTTGTTCTAGCAAAGAGTCCTCCCTAGTCTTCGTTTTAACAGTGTTGTACATGAATGGTAGTTAGTTTCAAATACTTGTCTGCATTTTATCTTTGTGTACTCGCAATATTCGCCGTTTGCTACAATTGTCTCGTTCTATTCTATTGTCCGTACCTATGCTCTATTAAGATATGTGAGGCTTCATAAGGGCCCAGCCAATGTAAGTCGACTGACCTTGTAGTATGCCTTCTTTTTCTTGTCATTTACTACCGTGTTAGTCTCTGGGCTAGCCTTTGCCTGCCAAATTTGGGTGAATTTTCGCAGATTATTACAGTTCTTTCAGATGATCATCATTGTGCAAATTGCTCGTCGTTGTTTTAAGTTGTACCCTTATGACAACTCATAATCATCGATCTTATTCTTGTACTTCAAGACATTTCTCTTGATCTTACTAGAGTCAACCCAGGTCAAATAATCCTCCATATTTCTGGTGACCAAGTATGCTGGGTCCGTGATGACATTTGGACCCACCCTCACGTGCCCGCCCTCGATAAAGGTGACTGCATCTGAGATCTTCTCTGCCATTTTAAGACGGCACATCACCACCCCGATTCTGCGTCTGCACATGGCTGCCACAGTTACTTTGTTTTCAAGGTCGCTGATTTTGGACTTGGAGGCCAAAATGCCCATATTGTAGAGTTTCTCCAAGAGCAACTGTTCGTGTTTGATACGGTGGGGGTCTGTGGCCGACAAGAGCGACAACTTGTGTGCGAGTTTTCGGATGTCACCGCAGAGCTTGTTGTACTTGTGGTAGTCCTCTCTGTTCTGGATATGATACATGCGCATGACCTCTGTATCACGGTGGCCCTGGTCCTGCTTCCAGTTGAGGAAGTCCACCTTCTTGAGGAGCTTCTTTTCGTGGTGCTTCAACTGTCTCACCATGGTTGTATTTTTTCGATGAGTGAAAAATTGGAAAAATTTATCGACATGCTTCCAATAAGAAGGATACGGCTGCCATTATGGGCCCGCCACTTCTCCGGCAGCGCCATCCGCTCGTCCAACATTGGCAAGCTACCGTTGCACCTTTCTGACGATGTGTCGTGCGTTGTGGAGGAGATTCCCGCAGAGTTTTGTACAAAGTTCACCAAGGGCAAGGAAACCTACGTTTTGGACAGACAGATCATTATAAAAGGCACAAAGGGCACTCTCAAGACCGCTGTCCCCAAGTTTGTCCAGATCTTGAAGGACAAATCAGGAAAGAAACTCACCGTGAAAGTGGATGATCCCTCCAATAAGATACAGCGCTCCATGTGGGGCACCACGCGTGCCCTTCTCCAAAACAATATCTTGGGTGCCACTGAGGGTCATTTGGCCATCGTCAAGTTCGTGGGGACAGGTTACAGAGCAATCATAGACAAGCTGCCCGCTGGCGAGTCGGTCCAGTTGAAGATTGGCTTGCCATACACTCCAAAAGTGCCCATTCCAAAAGAATTGACTGTGACGTCCCCGAACCCAACGCGTTTACTCATTGAGGGTACGAACAAGCAGCAGGTGAATCTTTTCGCAGCTTTGATAAGAAGCTACAAGAAGCCGGAGCCGTACAAGGGGAAGGGCATTTTCGTGAATGACGAGACGATAAAGTTGAAGGAGAAGAAGATTAAGTAGTGTAAATAGATAGCATATTGAAGCAATAGCTAAATCATTCGAGGAAGTGATGAAAATAGTGAAATATGTATGAAGGTGAGCACAATATTTTGAACATTCTTGTATCGTTTCATCGTTTCATCGATGGTTGGGCATTCTATGAGTGTCTCTGACGAATAGCGAACTCAAAGCTATACTAATTCTTCCAAAGCCAAATTAAGATGTCCGTCAATAAAGTCCAAACATATTGAATGATAACTACGTACACATGGTTGGTATCTCTCTAAAACATTGTGTGATCCCTTAAATCCTAAACTGTTTGAATATCAAAAGAAGAATACGATCCGTTAACCAACCTAAACTGATATTCAGGCTACATTGAGTAAACATGTTTATTCTTGGCCATTACCTAAAATGATCTACCCAAGGCTGGATAGTATTCGTGACTCAGGAATGATCAAAGAAGGTTATAATTGTGTGTACACCCTTAGTAGGGTTGGTAGCCACAAAAGTAATCATTGAGTTTTCCAACATATTGACAAAAAGCTGCAAAAATTGTTCGTGTCTGGTTAACGAAAACACTAAACTATTTGATACCAAGAGTACAAACTGCTGTGTAGTTCTCTCATGTATCCAAGAACAAATGGAAATATCAAGGTTTCACGGGTCAAACGGAACAGAATGTAGCAGGCTGAATTGGCAACAAGTGAGTTATGTGAAGTGTGTCATGAACATCGAGTTTGGATTTAGTGATGATCAGCGTGGCCTGAGATATGCAAGTTCACTATGGCTGCACCAGCTGGAGTGAAAGGATTATGGGTGATAATACTGAACAGAGACCAGAAAGTTTACAATAATGCTTTAGAGAAAGTGAGGAGGTTTACTCATTCTTCAGTAGGTGTTTGGCAATGAATATGCCGAATCAGCTAGATGATTTCCGGTTTCTTCTCAAATAAACCCTCCTCTCTACAGCTCCACTTTGATATAAGCGCTTCCTCAATAGTAACAGCTAGCCTTCAACCTTTGTAGCTCATTTTCTCCTCAAATTTATCGTTCCACTAGTCACTAGCATTTTTACCAGTCTTTTATCAAATTTTTCATGTTCACTCAAGCAGCCAAAAGGCTCCCCCAGTCAATCATGGCTGTGCGCACTGTAGCGCAGATCACATCTATCCATGCCGTTCCCCTGGTCAGGACGCCTGTGCTACCCAAAAACCACTCTCTCCAGATGTCCAACCTCAGAAAACTGTTACTCGAGAGACCAGGCCTTCTTGGGATAAAAAGAGGCTCCATCACGTGGTTTACCGACGATGGCCAGCAGTTTGCGGCAACTGTAGTGGAGGTTGATTCGTGCGAGGTCATCAAACACAAGACCCTTGAGAAGGACGGCTACACCTCGGTCTTGTTGGGCCAGATCGACAAGCTCAAGAACGTGAACCCAAACGTGGTAAAAATCACCCAGGAGGCCGGCGTATCACCTAAAGCTCATCTCAGGGAGTTTCGTGTGAGGGATGCGAGCGGCTTGATACCCATCGGCACGGAGATCAGAGCAGATTTCTTTGCCCCAGGCCAGATGATTGACATCCAGGGCGTCACCAAGGGTAAGGGTTTTGCCGGTGTCATGAAGAGGTGGAACTTTGGTGGTTTGAATGCCTCCCACGGTGTTACCAAGGCTCACAGATCCCAGGGTGGTATGGGTGGTAACCAGGACCCCGGTAGAGTCTTGCCAGGAAAGAAGATGGCAGGAAGAATGGGTGGAAAGAACTGCACCGTGGCCAATGCACAAGTCTTGCACGCAGATGGCGATGCGGGAATCTTGGTCATCAAGGGCCAGATCCCGGGGCCAAACAAGAGCTACGTCAAGATTACCGATGCAAAGAAGTTGTATGGGAAGAGTTTGAATGAGGTTGAGCGTGGACCTCTCTATTAATGTATATAGACTACAAAGAGCTTCAGTGAGCGAAGCGAACTGAAATGTGCTCATTAAAATTAGGTATGGCATAGCATCGAACGGAGTGAGATGCGAATCAGTGAATAGTTTATTGAGGAACGAAGAAATGCGTATATCTAACAGCATCGAATAAGAGAATATGACAATATTCCGTTGATACCAGCTGTAAGTTGAATACTTTGAGTAACCGAAGATTTGAATGAGTAACCAACACATAGACACAAATCTACATAACTTGAATACCTGGATGTAGACCAGAGATGTAAAGATCAGCGATGCAAAGCCCTATAAAAGTACACATACCACAAGGAGCAAACATGATTAGCCGAACAACGAGCAACGAAAGAGCGTAGCGAGTGAGTTGTGAGTGTACTATGGACCAGGGAAGAAGAAACATCAACACGATAGTATCATCCAAACAAGGCCATTTCCATGCATTCATAGATTAATGAGGAACATTTGTTAAACACGCACTTCCGATCACATCATTAAGGAATATTCACAGGACACTCGAACTACAATTTCAGTTGAACGCTGCTTTTTGTTAGACTGCCCTTTATAATCTCTTATTTGCACCTCCTGTTTGATGACAAATCTTACATGTTCTTCATTTATTGGGCTCTTCAACTGTCGTCAAATTATGGCCCTTCGTTGATGATTCAGACCTTTCTATTATCTTGTCTGACCTCAGCCAACATAACAGAAAGGCTCAGCCATCAAAAGACGTGCTGAAACTGAAGGTTCCAAAAACTGATCGGTACACCATTGACAAAGGCAACCCCCGGATGGTTCTGGTAAAAGGCAAGAACCATGTACGTTCGGAGCTGACCTTCTGGCGACAAGGAAAAAAAAAGCTTGCGATACCTTATATAGTATTCTGTGTCCGGGTAACACTCACAAAATGCACCACAACCTGAATGATATCACGTGAACACAAACACCGGGTTGATCACTCGACTTAAGCTATTCTATACTCATTCATCAACGTACACTGGTTGAAACAGCTATATACTACAGAGGCCTGATTCAAGATACTTTATGACCATCTACTGTATAAGATATCAAACTCAGCAAGTAGATACAGTCAACTACAGAGGCAAGAGAAACAAAAGACAGTATCAACACTACGCTTACCAAGTATTAACTTGGTTCATCGATACTAGCTCCTTCATGATTAATGTTTCCTCAACCAGACACGCACCCCCCGAATCTTCATAACCATTCTGAACACTGTCCCTGGTCAACTGGTGGCATTTCAACTTTATCTATTCTTTTTTCTACATCTATTGAATTATTTTCTTGGTAATCAAAGACGGTATTACCGTAGACACCGACAGCTACTGGTATTGACACACTGATCCAGGCATCGATATCATGGCACATAGTGAGGCACCAAACAGCCGTTCAACCCAAGTGAACGGTCTAAGAAATTCGAAAGTCCGTGAAGTTTGTAAGCGATAATGGTGCATCAGGACGAATGAAATAGGCATAATGATGGCCCATATAGGCAGCTACCAAGAATTCCAAGTCTCACTCCAAACATTCTCATCTGATCAACAAGTAGGTCCTTCTGCACAAGACAAATTGAGTTATCCTACAGGCTCTGATATCGAACTGAAATTCATTTGCAACTTCCCGCTGGTACCATACACCACATGCCTTGCAGATCGCTTACTTTCGTAAAAATTCGCTCGTAACATCCTTCACTCCTTGGCTCTGATCAATCATCCATTTCAGACGGCTTGATCAACCCTCCGACCTGCATGTCCTTCTCTCTCTGCATCTGGACCTGCTTCTGCTTCTCCTCTGCCTTATCCTCGGCGAACAAGTAGTCTGTAGGATCGCCGCCAAACTCCTTCAACTGCACCAAAAAGTCGCGCAAGGTTGCCTGGAACTTTTTGACATTGTTATAGATGGACGTCAAGACGTTGAGGAAATTGACCAACTGCTCCTGCTGCAAGTTTTCAAAGGCCGACAGCAAGAGCTGGGCGAGGTACTGTTTGAGGTAGGTTGAGTTTGCGGTGCCCTCTGGCGCCTGGTCTGGGGTGTACAACGGGTGCTTGATGACGCCGTCCTGGACCAAGTGGATCAAGTGAGCCAACAACTGGGCCTGGTGCTTGAAGCCGGACTTGTGGTCGGGTTGTGTGAAGACGTAGAAGGTATCCGACAAGATCTGGAAGTAAAAGTTCTGGTAGAAGGCCTTTGTGAAGTCTGTATCACCCAAGTTCTCGACGTTCTGGATGAGGTCGATGGTCAAAATCAAACCATTGTCCTCGACATCCCTATTGTTGTGCTTAAAGGCCCACATGGCGGCGTTGATCAAGGAGCGGAACGCCTCACCCGACAACTGCAACAAGGCCAGGAAGGATTTGGAGTTGATTTCCCGAAGGAGCTTGTAGAACTCCACCCTATGCTCCGGGTACTCGACGAGATCGTTTTTGATCATGTCGAGGGTGCACTCGAAAACATTCTGCAAGATTAAGACCACGCCATCAGGAATGGAGGGCCCCACGCGTGTGACCAAGGCGGTCATGCAGTTCAAGACCTCTGCGTCACGAGCGTCGGGGACGTTTGTACGGTAGTCGTCCAAGACGGCGCCAAACAAGGGCTCCACGAGGTCGTTGACAATCTCCTGGACATTGTCGGCCAGATTAATATAGGTCTCAATCATCTTGAGGATTTCCTTCTTGATGGTACGCAACAGGCGGACCTTGGGGGTCTTGGTGGCAATCAAGCCCTCCTTGGCCACCTGGTCCGAGAGCATGGTGGACACCGCCTTGTAGAGGGACAACATGTCGACGTACATGAGGGCCAATTGGGAATAGAACCCTGGGCCCAACGCGCCACACACGGCCACGTTTGTCTTGATGATATTGGCAATGACCTTGACATTCTCGGCATTGTACAACAATTGGGGGTCTTGGGCCGCACTCTGGACAATCGAAGTCCAGGCCATGTTGGGCAACAGCATCAAGTCGGCCAACAACTTGTCGCGGGCATCCTTTTGGGTCTGGGCTGAAATGATGATACCGCAGGCCTCATAGAATGTGTGCACCTGCTGTGGATGAAGGTCCTCGGTGATGATGTGGATGGTAGAGATGATCTCGTTGATGAAGGGTTCCTTCTCCAGTGGCTGCACCACGACAAAGTGGCGCTTGCACTTTTGGGTGATCTTGATAAAGGTATCACAAGCCATGTCCTGGACACCCTCGTGGGTCTCGTGCATAAACTCAAACAACTTGTTGACGACTGTTTTGAGGAACTTCCAGTGCGCCTTGAGGAAGCGTGGGTACTGACCCACAATGTACATGATGTCCAGGGCCACAACGGCCTTGTTGTCCTTGCCACGCTTCATCTCAGTCAACAGCAACAAGTCCTTGATGACTGACACGAGGAAACGTTTCTCCATGTCCTCATTCATGGTACCGGAGATACTGCCGATGGCCCAGCACAAGGTATTGATGTTGTGCCACGACCACTCGGACTCGTCAATCTGCCGGGCCAACTTCTCAATCATGATGTTTTCTGTGTCCGTGACATTGAGATGCGTCAAGTACACCAACACCTCACGCATGCTCTTGTACAACTGGATAGTGTCCGTCTCCTTGACAAACTCGCGCACAATCTCACCTTCGTCATTCTCCACCACAAGCACCTCCTCAGGCCGCGCCATGTTCTCGATAATCACAAGGCGCAACTTGCTGAGCACCTCACTGTACTTGTGTTGACGCAACGGGAACTTGGCCAAGAGCGCGGGGTCCGGCGCACCGCTGCCCGTGGTGGCACGGAGGTTCTGCCCATACGTCATTTGCATCAATGGCGACAACTCTTGGGCAGGCAAGCTTTGAATCTCATCAAACAAGCCTTGTACAAAGGTACTCCAAAAGTCCAACGTGGTCTTGAACAACTCGCGCTCATCGATCCTCAGCAACTCAAGAAGGTAGTGGAGTGCCGTGAGGAGGAGCTGCTCGCATCCCTCAGTCTTTTCCAACAACGTGAGGTGGTTCCCCAAGTACGTACAGAGGTACATGGCAAAGTCCTGGAGAAACGATTGCTCATTTGAGTTGGCTTGCTGGTACGTTTGCCGCAAGTTTGTGCCAGTTGGAATAATGTTGTAGATCTGGTCAAGCGAGCTCTTGAAAAAGAGCACCACCTTGGCGTCGAGCTCACCCACAGCCTGCAACGAAGCCACCTCTGTGAGACACTTGATGGCCAAGGTCCGCGTCTCCTGCTGGGCCAACAACTTGCCCGAAAGAAACTCCAACAAGTTGGTCTGGAACACGTAGTGGATTGGAATCCACTGGATGTACTTGAGCAAGCACTCCAAAGTGGCAATCACCAACGATGGCTTACTAATCTTATCCAAGACCTCGTAGCATAACTTGAAAATCTCCTCAAACTCCCCCTTCATCAGCTGCTTGAGCAGCAGCGCCTTGCGCTGCGTCAACAGCTCCTCTGAATAGTCAAACACCTCCTCGCTCAACAACTTGAGGATATTCATGTTGTTCTCGCACACGTTGAAGGAGGTTCGCGAACTGGCCATAATCTCCGGCACAAACTGTGGCCAGTTGTGCGGCCACTCCTGCTTGAGAATCGACACCAACGTGAGGTCAATTTTGTTGATCAACGCCCGTTGCAGCTCGAAAACCGCCTCGTTGTCACAAAGCGCAATGATCATGTTCACAACAAAGTTCCGAATCCCCACCCGCTCCCCTTCGTCAATCGTCATCCACCGGTACTTGATCAACTTGTCCAAACACGAAAGCGCAATGTACTTACTCTGTGAGTAGTTGGAGTTGGACAAAATCTGGTCCGACCGCTTCCATGACTCGCTGTGCTCCTGGAACTGCGTCAAGATTGTCAGCGCCTGTTTCTGCTCTGCCCCGCTCCCTTTGAAGAATGTGTCCACCACCTGATCGAACAAGGCGATGTCCAAGTCTCTGTTAAAGTCCAAGATGGCCTCCATAGAGTGTTATATTGTAGTGTATGCTGTGTTCGTGCAGTGCAATGGAACGAACAGTGTTTAAATTTTTTAAAAGGCAACGAATGGCAAGGAGAATTCTATGCACCTTAATAATTTGAACACACAAGAATATATCTAAATAAGAGATTCTCAAGAATTTCTTCATATATAAGCCCTCACAGGAATCACAGCATGATTCGTAGGAGATTTTTCATTGAACATTTGGACTTGATACATTGCACTAGGACATCTGAGACCTAACAGAATGCTGAATACCTCAACAGAACGCTAATATACCTGAATGCTTGAAATACCTTAACAGAAATACCTACACATCTTGTCTTGAAAAACCTTGAATGAATGCCTGGAGTATCTTGGATAGAGAGTCGTGACCAAAACAAAAGAACTATGAGACATACCGGTGAGTCGAGAAACACAAAGAAGCAGGCGACACGACCATTGCTGTCTATAGCAGGAGTAAGCAGTGTATAATTAGGTTTGAGCAGTGTGTAAATAGTTAATGACTGACACGACAGAAGTTTCGAAACCGTTTAATTGAGTCAATTTGCAGGAGATTACCCTGTTACAATACATTTATTGCAATACTTCACTGCGCCAAAACAATCTAAAAGTGGATGCGGTTGTATAGCAATTGACGAAAATAGGAGGTAATGCTGGATACACAACATCCATGACCAATAAAGGCCTCTGTTAGACCCTCCTAAATATCTCCACAATCAGTCACCCCTAAACTCCCAATCCCTAAACACCACTTACGAACTGTAACCATTTGCATATTTAAATTAGTCTCTTTCCCAATTCTGAAATAGCACGAAGTCTCCACAAAGCCCTGCCAGACGCCTTGGCCGCGCTTCACTTTCTTCTTTGTGTCATAAACGCCAACATTAGAAGCATATCGATGCCGCTAGGTCTTGCTGACTATAACATGCAGGCTAACAAAGGATCGTTGTCTCACAAAGAGACAACTAGCCTTTAAACTTTTAGGCTGAATGCTATAGGTTAGTTTGATAGTTTAGAAGTATGAGAATTAAACATAAGTTTGAAGGGATTATATGGACCCTGGTCGCACAGTAGATGTCTGATAAAGTGCTAAGATCCCACAGTCCACCCACAGTCCTTTTTCAGCTACACAAAGGCCAAGCCTCCGTAAGCCTCCACATGATCTGCCGTACTAGGGCCACTCCTGTGGGGTTCTTCTACATTCACGCACGTTCGTACTTTTGTCGTTATACAATCATAGCCTATGTGCTTCGTTAGACATTCGATGATTACTTGTTTGCAAACTCCACACCCTTCTTGATGTTGCCTGCCAATTGGTCGATGGCAACCTTCAACAAGGCCTTCTCATCGTCGTTAATCTCCTTCAACAAGCCGGACTGAACCTCCTCAATACCATCCTTGCCCAACTTGACAGGGAAAGAGAAAAAGTCCAAGTCACCCACCTGTTTCTTGGCATCGGAGGCACCTGGGATGGAGGAGCTGACATCCACAAAAGCGCACTCCACGGAAGAAGTACCGTGGACAGCCTTCAAGATGGCCTCGGCCAATCTGTAGCCCGCGTAAGCCATGGACAAGGTGGCGGAACCAGCACCGTCCTTGGCCTTGACAACCTCATCACCTCCAAACTGGACTCTGGTGACCAAGGCCTTCTTGTCTTCAGCAGACAACTTGTTGTAGTAGGGCTTGGAGGCACCAAGCGAGTACAATGGGACAATGGTCTCACCAGAGTGGCCACCAATGACATTGATGTTAAAGTCGGTTGGCTTGGTCTCGCTTGGGAACAATTGCGAGATGAAGGTGTTGGCTCTGACAATGTCCAATGTGGTGACACCAAACAACTTCTTGGCATCATAGACACCCTTCTGCTTCAACGTCTCCGCGACAATTGGCACAGTGGAGTTGACTGGGTTGGAAATGATGAGCACAAAGGCCTTGGGGGCTGCCTCGGCAATTCCCTCGGCGAGCGACTTGACAATTCCAGCATTGATGTTGAACAAGTCGTCTCTGGTCATACCTGGCTTTCTGGGGACACCGGCAGGGATAATGACCAAGTCAGAGTCCTTGAGGGCCTTGAGCAACGCGGTCTTGTCCTCCTTCGAAGAGGGCACGTGTGCAGAGGTGGTGGAGTTGGAGTTTATGTGTGACAAGTCTGCCCCCACACCTGGCACGTTGACCACATCGAACAAGGACAATTCGTCCACCTGTGGGTTAATCTTGAGCAAGAGAGAGAGAGGTTGACCGATACCACCAGCGGCACCCAAAACAGCAACTTTGACCATGGTTGTGTAAAATAATTTGTGGTAAAAGTGGAGAAATTGCCCTTTTATACTGTGGCCTTATTTTTCAGGGTTCGATCCGGGGGGGTTCTAATTCCGGTCGCCCGACAAACCCCGGAGTGGGGTACCTCGGAGGGGTGCACGTGAAACAAAAGCACGTGTGATCCAACAATACCCATCCTGGTGGCCTATACATCCCACTGCCATGGGATGAATGAGTATACCAGAAGATAATCCAAGTGTAAATACCAGCGTTACAACATCATTGATCCATGGTCTAGGTGAGATTGGGGAATGGCATTCCGGCCAGTGCCCGGCAAATTAAGGAACAAAAGTCCAACAATAGTAAATTATGTTCAACAGGTGACAATTGAGGTTAAATTCAATGAATGGATGAATACAATTGAGTGTAAATTGCCAGCATTACGAAGCATTGAGATGCTTTGCTCTAGCATCTATAGATGGGCATCCAAATGTAGATACTACTGATATTTTTGAGTCTAGTCACACCACAGTTGAGAGTAAGACGAGTTTCAGAAAAGCTGAATGGAAAAAGTTGAGCGGAAAAACAGGCAAGCAATTGTGGAAATCTAAGCCACATCACAGACTTACTCCTTAAATATTAGTCGATATACTCGGACGTGTTGCGAGCCATAAGATTTTCAAGCTTAGCTTAAAGAAGTGAAGAATATTCTCGAATAAATCTGGGTATCAGTGACTAATAACTGAGATCACTGTTCATACACGAACTTGGCAGCAATAAAAAATTGGCAACTCAGGCTAGACAATGTGAGGTGAGAACTAGCTCTATTCGGAACTCTGATGAGCTCTCCCTGGTGTTTGACTAGCTCATGGCCTTGACCAACCAGTTGTAGTGAGGTAAATGGACACTAATAAAGAAACGAGGGTGGGCTATTATAGTCACACACACCATACAGATACATACTCATATACTCTACAGATTTAAGCTCATCAATCTATTCTAGACCACCTTGAACATTCTTGAAGTCATGCAAGATTACACATATTGATAGATTTAGGTGTACGCAAGATGATATCAGATGACTAATATATTATTAGTAGCCACTACCATGTTCATCTCGGGCAATCCATACCCAATTACAATCCACACACCCATTTACTGCATCTTGATTTGACTACAAACTCTTCCTGTACCAATTCACCTCGTTTTCTGGAGCACTATTCATCGTAGCCTGCCTCGACATTGTCTCGCACTTAAACACCCCTACTACATCACATTCCTAATACGCTATAGTCATGCATCGTAATCACCACTTTCTCTTTCTGCCAACTGACTTTCGGCTAGTCTTTGTGTCGGAATATTTATAGTCGGAATTTCGCAATTTCGCAACTCCGACAAGACATTTAAACCAAGCAAGAAGAACATTATTTCTAAACTACGGACACATCCTATAGAGTATATTATGAACGATCACCTTGGAGCAGCTGAGGAATACTACGGCAAACAGGGCCGGCGGGAGCGCACATACTCCATGGTTGGCCCCAATACTCTTGCGCACGACCACCTGGCGGCAAGACACAACCGGCGGGTATCTATTGACGGAACGTCGTCGAATCCAAGGCAATTCTACATAAGAAACATCGACCAAACGCTCGAGCGGCTCTTGCAAAATGAGGACACGGATGGTGACTACCAAATCACCATTGAGGACACAGGCCCCAAGATCTTGAAGCTTGGCACAGCCAATTCTGATGGATACACCAAAAGACCCATCAGGGGAACGTACATGTTGTCGAACCTCCTCCAGGAGTTGACCATTGCCAAAGGACTTGGGAAAAAAGAGGTTGTGTTGGACGAGCGGCGGCTCTCGGAGAATCCTGTGTTGCGCTTGCGGAGGTTGATCTCCACACAGTTCTGGAGCGCACTCACTCGCGAAGTGTCGCCAGATAACCTCATGGAAATGGCCAAGGACACCAAGTTCCCCCAAGAATACGTGGACAAGGACGGGAAGGTCCAGTATAAGGACGCCACGTACCGCATCTATGTCCCACACAACCGTCAAGACCAGTATAAGTACTTGTCGCAAATCAGGGACGACAAAAAGTTGGACTTGAGCATCGAGTACTTGCCGGAAACTTTCGACGCACACTATATCAAATCCATCAACAGTAAGCCGGGACTTCTCGCGCTCGCGGCCCATGCCAATCCGCTGGGACTGGGCATGTTTAACGAACCGTACGTTGTGCCTGGGGGCCGTTTCAACGAGTTGTATGGCTGGGACTCGTACATGGTGACGGTGGGCCTCTTGGTGGATGCGCAAACCAGACCAGAACACATACGCTTGGCTCGTGGAATGACAGAGAACTTTCTCTATGAGATTGAGCACTACGGCAAGATTCTTAACGCCAACAGGTCCTATTACTTGGGACGGTCCCAGCCCCCATTTTTGACCGACATGGCCATCCGCGTATACAAAGCCACCAAGCAAGCGTATCCAGACCGCACCGACACAGAAAATTTCTTGCAAAGGGCCATGGTGGCCGCCATCAAGGAGTACGAGACGATTTGGTGCAGCGCTCCACGGTTGGACCCAGCCTCGGGGCTTTCGTGCTACCATCCTGATGGTAAGGGTGTGCCCCCTGAGACAGAGGCCAGTCACTTTAATACCATTCTCGAGCCTTACGCCCAAAAGCACGCCATATCCAAAGAGGAGTTCATCCGCAAATTCAACGACGGGGAGATTGACGAGCCCGAGCTAGACGAGTATTTCTTGCACGACCGTGCTGTGCGTGAGTCGGGCCACGACACCTCGTACCGGTTGGAGGGCAAGGCGGCCCATCTCGCTACCGTGGACTTGAACTCGCTCTTGTACAAGTACGAGACCGATCTCGCCGAAATTATCGGCGAGCATTTTGGTCTGTTGGAGTGGAATGGGAAGACATACACCGCGGAGACTTGGGCCCAGAGGGCTCAGCTCCGTAAAGAGCGCATTGACAAGTACTTGTGGAACGAAGAAGATGGCATCTATTACGACTACAATATCAAGACCCACGAGCAACACAAGTACGTGAGTGCCACGGCGTTCTGGCCACTCTACGCGTGTGTTGCGTCCAAAGAACAGGCCCAGAAGCTCGTGGCGAAAACGTTGCCCCAGCTTGAAGAGTACGGTGGCTTGGTGGCAGGAACGTTGGAGTCTCGCGGAAAAATTGGTTTGCACCGTCCGTCCAGACAATGGGACTACCCATTTGGTTGGGCCCCGCACCAGATATTGTTGTGGATTGGCTTGGACAACTACGGGTTTGTGGAGGACAACCGCAGAATGGCCTACAGGTGGTTGTACATGATGACCAAGACGTTCCAGGATTACAATGGCGTGGTGGTGGAGAAGTACAAGGTGACCAAAGGACCAGCGCCACACAAAGTGGATGCAGAGTACGGCAACCAGGGCTTGGGGTTCAAGGGTGTGGCAAGGGAAGGTTTCGGCTGGGTCAATGCGAGCTATGTGTTTGGCTTGACGTTCTTGGACGACGCTAGCATGAGGGAGTTGGAAATGATGAGGCCGCCAGCTGAGGTAAGCGGGCTGAATCAAGTGAGCTGATTATAGAGAATGATAGTGATTATATTGGCGAAAATGATTACTTGGTAATGTGTAGGACAATCGGGTAGTGAGTGTTCTAAAAGTGGGCAAAATGACGGACATGGGAGCAAGTATATAAAATCACTATTCGCAAGATTTGTTAATAAGCATTGTTGGTTATTTTTAGATCCCCTTCTCACTCCCGACTTCACAATCAATTCTCCAACTCCAACATCTCCGAAAGAGGTACCGTAACGAGTGAGTGTAAACTGTGCTGAAAGGACAGTGTGTTTCTAGATGTATAGGTATGTACCATAAATAGCAATGTTAACATACATGCTAACTTTGTGAATCAAATGAACATCGCAAGGAAGCACAAAAACCTCTGTGCAACTTACTTCTGACCAGTGTCTCCAGGTTCTAAATTGTCCATCAGCCATAATCCTATCGAATCGTGCTACTCAATTATGAAAGCCGATAACGACTTCATTTCCTTTGTATTTCACCCATCCACAACAATCTAGTGATGCTGCTACCACTCGCAAATGAGTAGCACGGCAATGACCGTCTCTTATATAGTCAGGAAAAGAACCCTCAGATGAAAGGTTTGGGTGAAGCTCATATCTCTGCAGATCTTTTTACCATAGAGAGTTCTGAGATCGTATCGCTAGTAGGATCGCTCCTCCAGCTTGCCGTATCGTCATTCAGCTCACCTGGCCTTCAATCTAGCACTCTACAAGGCAGGTAATGATTTGGTCTTATTTATCTGGTATGTGCATGGGCAATCGACACTGTCAAAATGCTATTGCGTAATATTGCATACCTCTGTGTTAGAACATTTACATTACACCTCTTGTTGCTCTAGTAACGGTGCTAATCCTGCCTCAACTGTTGTCTTCCAATGCTGCCAAAGGTCAGGCTTAGGATCCTATAAGATCAGTTGCTTCAAATGTGCTTGGATCTGTTTTCCTTGCTAGGATCATTCCTATCACTTATATCTAGGTGGGACATTGTGAATTCAAATCCTCGCTGCGCTCGGCTTTGAAGACCGCTACGCTCGGCTTTGAACCTCTACGCTGAACCGCTACGCTCGGCTTATTTTTTTTCATCATGTGGAGAACCAGAACCCTCCGCCGAGGCCTACTCCCCCAGCTTCGCCACTCGAGTTTCCGCACTGCTGTGGAAACGGCCGAGAAGCTTGTCACACCACAGGCCAAATTCAATGACCCCTTCTCGATTGTGTCACATGAGATGTCCAACCTTGCCAAGTCCATCGCCAGTCTCATTGGGCTGGGCCACCCCACGCTCAACCGGGTTTCGAGCTACTACTTCGAGGCCGAGGGAAAGAATGTACGTCCGCTTCTCGTGTTGTTGCTTTCCAAGGCTCTTGCCCAAATTCCTCTTGAAGAACGTACCAGAATACCCATTGACCACTACGACGTCACCGAACAGGTACATTTCCAAGGAACCCCCACAACCACGTCAGTTGCAGGCAATAGCATCGACGATTCCATAAGTCCTCTTGCGGTATTGCATGGAATCAACCCGCGAGTCATCTTGGACCCGTTGTCCAAGCCCATGGACCTGCTTCCGCAGTTTGACACGCAAAATGGCATTCTTCCCAAACAGAGGCGCTTGGCCGAGATTGTAGAGATGATCCACACGGCCTCGTTGCTCCACGATGACGTGATCGACATGTCAGACCTGCGCCGAGGCCGCCCGCTGGGCAACATTGCCTTCACCAACAAAATGGCTGTATTGGCCGGCGACTTTTTACTTGGCCGTGCCTCCGTAGCAATTGCGAGGTTAAGGAACCCAGAGGTAATTGAATTGTTGTCCACCACCATCGCCAATCTCGTGGAGGGCGAGTTCATGCAGTTGAAAAACACCGTCCTCAGCAGTTCGGACAATATCGTCAACGATGGCGAACAAAAGACCGTCCCGGAACCTACAGGACGTGTGCCCACCCAGCAACACGAGTTCCTGGTTGTGGATCACAACATGAACGTGGATGCAGCCTTCGAGTACTACCTCCACAAGACGTATCTCAAGACTGCATCGCTCATGTCCAAGCTGTCGCGTGCTGCGGCTGTACTTAGTGGAAGCAACGATGAGGTCATTGAACAGTGCTACCAGTTTGGCCGCAATCTTGGCCTTTGCTTCCAGTTGGTCGACGATATGTTGGACTACACTACGTCTGACGCAGCTTTCGGCAAGCCTAGCCAGGCAGACCTCAAGTTGGGCTTGGCGACAGCCCCAATATTGTTTGCGTGGAGAGAGCGGCCCGAGTTGGGCGAGCTAATTGCTAGAAAGTTCAAGGAAAAGGGTGACGTTGAAATCGCTAGGCGCACCGTAGAACAGTTTAACGGCGTGGAAAAGACAAGGGAAATGGCCCAGGACTATTGCCACAGGGCTTTGGCAAACTTGCGTGTGCTCCCAGAAAGCGACGCAAGAAGTGCGTTGGAATTGTTAACGAACCTGGTTTTAACGAGAACAAAGTAAGATGAAAGAACAAGAAAGACAAGAATTTAGATATTAAGAATTGACAGGTGGGTTGTCATTTTCGCATCAAAAGTTGTGTTGGTGTGCATTTTTGCATTCTTTCGGACGTGGCTAGAGATGGAGGTCTAAGCTCATCCTCACATAACGAATGGCCTGACCTTGATGCTTGGCTTGTTGATAGATACCACTTCTTAATGGGAAAAGAGGCTAGGTGAGCTTCTCGGGGCGAAATGAGGATCTGGATAAGTATGTCTACAAATGAGATTCTCAAAGAGTGCAAGAACAGTGGTTTGTAATAGAGTACGGAACCAGTACTAACGATCCACGGCATTACAGAGGAATGGCGATTCTTTTCACGTCATGTATTGTCTCCATCCGCATGGTGACGGCTAGGTGGTCCAAATGAGACAGTGTATATAGAGGTAGAAAATAGAGCACATATATTGAGGGAGCTACAGGAGTAGCAAATGTAGTATCCTTTACCAACAGACGACACTGAAGAGTATAGAGGTGCTAGTGAAGTGTATTGAGGTTCTTACTGTTCCTTCAGACATTAAACTAGATAGAGATGTGTTATTTAGAAATAGATAGAGATGTGTTATTTAGAAATAGATAGAACTGTTCCTTTTCTGATATCAAGATAGATCTGAAGAGTACATATAGGTACTTTCTAGTACACATCTTACCACTGGATTGCAGGTTCGACAAAATTCAATTACCTTTCTCAAATGATCTTATCCCGATCGAAAGAATGCATTAGTGATCAACGCATGTATTCTAGCTATACTAATGGATATTGAATATTTACATGATCATTAATCACTTTAATTGTGCGGATTTCTTATCGGCGAGTCAACTGAGTGGGTCAAAGTAGAATACCGTATCAGCCTACACACCTGAAACAGTTGCGTGACTTTTTACACTGACACCCCAAACACCCTCACAAATCAATGATTATCATGAGAATAGTCCATATACGTCTAATAGGAGACGGCCAGGTGAGTGGTATATCCAATATTGCACTATCTGTATTAGTAGATTGATGAGAGCAGCCAGTACCTATATCTGTTGATAGATCTGGCCAGGTGCATCAATGATATTGATCTACTTGATACGGATGTAAATCGGCAATAAAAATGCGAGTGTAGAAGGCTTATCACAGTACTGCCATATTCTCTAACGTCTCACGCTCCATGTAATTCTGTTCTATGCGATTCTTTAAGGTTCGTCTCGTCAAAAAAAATTTCTCATGTCTAAACCAGAAGAAGGATCGATTCCCCAGGTCAGCACTGCCAACGTGTTTGCCATGTTTGGCGCCAAGAAGGAGAAGAAGGAGAAGGTAGAGGACAAGGAGGAGGAGGAAAAGAAAGAGGACAAGAAGGATGACAAGGATGACAAGAAGGAGGATGATGTGGCAGACGAGGAAGAGGCCGATGTTCAGTTCGAGCCCTTGGTGCAGTTGGAGAAGGTCGATGTCAAGACCAACGAAGAGGACGAGGACGTTTTGTACAAGGTTCGCGCCAAGTTGTTCAGATACCACGCCGACTCCAAGGAATGGAAGGAGAGAGGTACCGGAGACGTCAAGTTCTTGAAGCACAGAGAGACCAAGAAGGTGCGTATCTTGATGAGAAGAGACAAGACCCTCAAGGTGTGTGCCAACCACTTGATTTCGTCTGCCAACGACTTGAAGCCAAACGTGGGTTCCGACAGATCGTGGGTCTACAACGTTGCCGCGGACGTTTCCGAGGGCGAACCAGAGGCCCAGACCTTGGCCATCCGTTTCGGCAACAAGGAAAACGCCGACTTGTTCAAGGAGCAGTTTGACAAGGCCAAGGAGGAGGAGAAGGCGGAAAAATAGGCTAAAATAGTAGAATAAGATCGAGATGTGAGCGAAGCGAGATCGAGATGTGAGCGAAGCGAACATCGAGAATGGGCGTTTCAATTGTATTATCAACTTTAGTTGAAGTTAGGCGATAGGGAATATCGAGATGTGAGCGAAGCGAACATCGAGAATGGACGTTTCAATTGTAATTAGCGCGCGAAATCATTGGCAACTTCAATTTCAATTGTTGAATATAGGTAGTGAAGCGATAGTGAATAGTGAATATCGAGATGCGAAACGAGCATTTGAATGGCCGTGCCAATTTAATTGACAGCGAGAGAGCCATCGAGATAGCCGCTCCAACTTAATTAATAGAGTTGAGTGATAGTGAATAGTGAATGCAAGACTAGAAGAAATGGAATAGTGATTATCGAGATGGGAGCGAAGTGAACATCGAGTTGAGTGGCTGTTTCTTAATTAACATATAGAGAGTGAGCGAGCCACTCCAAGTATAGATTAAGTGGAGCGCCCTAGTGAAATGCAAGACTAGTAGAAATGGGAATAGTTAAACAGAAATGGAAATGTTAATCAGAGAAAATAGTTATACAGGGATAGTTAAATCAGACATGGGAAATACTGCAAAATTTCATTTGCATAGACAAATATTTGACCTTACATGAATCTCTGGTATAGTATGATGCAGTAATACTAAAGTTGGAGAATGATGATTCTATTATTACAAGTGTAGAGCCACCGGGTGAGTTTATATAGTTTTATGTGAGAAAGTTGGAAGAGTATATGAATAAGTATTGAGCGTATAGCAAGAGAGTATGTCTTCATCTGTTCTTGTATGTCTTCATCTGTTCTTGTATGTTATGTATTCTCTTGTTATTTTCTTATCGATGTCTGATTAGTATTTTACCCCACGTGTGGATTATTTATCCACATGAAGTTTGGCAAATACCTTGCGTCCAGGCAATTGGAGCTTCCCGAGTACTCAGGCCACTTCATTGACTACAAAGCGCTCAAGAAGCTCATCAAGCAGCTTGCGGTTCCCAGCAGCGATGCGCCTGCGGCGAACCATGATCCTGGCGAGATGCAGAAACGGTTGAAGGAGAACAAAGCGCAGTTCTTCTTCCGTGTGGAACGCGAGTTGGACAAGGTTAACCTATTCTACCTTGAGAAGCAGGCCAACTTGGCTGTGACGCTCGAGTTGTTGGAGATGAAGAAGACGGAGTTGTTCCAACGCAGCTGCGACGTGATCTGGAACGCTTCCAACGACGACGTGGATCTCCGCCATTCCATCTCATACCTCAACCTCTACCAGAACTTCAAAAAGATCCACCAGGACTTGTTGCGGCTCCAGCAGTACATTGAGTTGAATGAGCTGGGTTTTAGTAAGGTGGTCAAGAAATGGGACAAGCGGTCCAAGAGCCATACGAAGGAGCTATTTATTCTGACAGCAGTCTCGGTGCAGCCTGTTTTCCACAAGGATGAAATCAACGAGTTGAGCGACAGGGTCACGCTGTGCTTGTTTGACTTGGAGGCCATCATGGATGGCGACTACACGTGTTTGAGGGGAATCCCACGGGACCCATCGCGCCGGGGAGTCATGGAAAACGAGCGCGATGGTGAGATTGACGAGTTGTACGCCAGTTTCATCAACGTCGCTACGTTGAAGGATCCAGATATGGGTTTATTGGCTAGGTGGATCGAGAAGGCTACCCAAAAGAAGAGAGAGGAAAAGAGTAAACTACCAAATGACAAAAAGGAGAATGGGGATATGGAAGACAAAGCCCTAGATATAGATGCTATATCGTCTACAGACGCCCTTCGGCTCTCCAAGATTCTTCTTCTTTCGCTCAGCAACCTCAAGATATCAGACAACTTCCTCCAGTCGTTCCTCTCGATGATTGGGTACTCGCTTGAGCTCACGATCCACGACGACTTCCACAATGAGCGCACGATTCTCCACGAGTGCTGCTCGATTCCGGCCTCGTCGTCCCAGCACCATGTGAGCATCAACAATGGCGTGCGTGTGGTCAACTCCACAGATAGTATCGACCACTCACGGGTGTTTCTTGTAGAGCACGTGATGGCCACTGTCCAGGGCGACGAGCTCGCGCGGTTGTTGGTTGCGGGCGACTCCAACGGCCGCACGTGTGTCCACTACGCGCTGCTCAATAGTCGTCTCGACTTGCTTGATATCATTCTCCCCCGGTTCCCACGCTCGCACATTGACTGTTTGGACAGCGAGAGTATGTCTGCATTGGTGCTTGCGATCCGCCACGGCAACTTGGCGGTGGTCAAACGCCTTGTGGAGATGGGCGCCAATTGTTTCCCGCAACCAGACGAGTCTCGGCCCCAGTACTTGCCGCTAAACTATGCGTGTCGCTTTGGTGATTACGATACGGTGCAGTATTTATTGTCGCAGCGAGGTTCAGACCCATCGTTGGCCCACCAGCCGGATGTGGAGGGCCTTTTGCCGCTCCATGTGATTCTGCGCGCAGGCCACCATAACTTGATTGCGTTGTTGATGGAGCATAACGCTGATCCAAACAAGTTGGATGGCTTGAACAAGTGGCCCCCCATCTTCTACGCGGCCCTGGAGGGCCACGTTGAGGCTGCCAAGGAGTTGGTACGACACGGGGCCCGTTTGGATGTCTTGGACGAGGATGGCTATAACGTGTGCTACTACTGTGTTATGGAGGGCCACCTTGATGTGTTGAATGAGTTATTGGGGTACCGGGAGACGATATTTGGCCCCCAGCCGCGTGTGAACCGTGTGGAAGAGGCCAAGGCCTCTGAGGCCCCCGACGTCACTGCCAGTGAGTATATCCCAGACCTCCGGCTCCCGCCTCCAATTCTCCCGCTCCGTCGCTACGGGCACAATTTCCTTGAGCAAAAGGTGCTTATTGAGTTGATCTTCCCCCCAGACTCGTCGCTCGTGAGTCTCTTCAATTCTACGGCAGACCTCAAGCCCGGCCGTATCACACTTACGTCCAATCTCCTGGACATTGTGCCGCGAAACATTCTTTTGCCTGTGTCTGATGAGACCAAGGCCATAAACTGTGTGTTCCAAACGGATATGGACCTGTTGAGCGAGTTCCGCATTGACTTTGAGATCTTCCCCAAGTTTGGCACGCGCTTGATTGCCAAGACCACCGCCTTGCTGTTCCTGCAATTGCACACGCTGTCGCCCGAGGTGAGCCTGATCCAGTTGCCCTTGTTTGACTTGCGGCTCAAGAATATCGGTGAGTTGCGCTTCAACTACCAGGTCATCTACCCGTTCGCCGGCAACTTGCTCGAAACAAGCAAGTTCGACACCTACTGGAAGTCGTCCACGAGCTTTGTCAAGAATAGCCGCACCCTCAAATTGAACGCCGCAGGCGGTTTGTCCCCAAACAACTTCTTGTCTCCCTCCAGTATCTCCTCCACCGTGCACGGTACGCCCATGGACAATGCCATTACCTCTAACGAGCTTGTCTTTGGCCTGACTCCTTCGCTGGTGGTCACAGCCACTTCGCTCTCGGGCGAGTACTTGCGCATCAAGGTGTGCTTGCTCAATGACGGCACTCCCGTGGTGTGCCCTCACTGGTCCATTGCCATCACCAACTCAATTGAGTTGTACCTCCCCAATTTGTCCTTGGCACAGCTCAGCTCCATCACAAATAACTTGTTTGACTACAAGAAGGTGATCCACGACCTCTCCCGTATGACCGTCAAGGACTTGGGTCTCATCAAGAAACTCCTCAAGATTATCTACCTCCCGTTGCACATCCTCCTTGAGATCATGAGCGTCGACATCAACTTGTCTTTGGAAATGGTCTTCCCTTCCTTGTACGAATTGGAAACCCTCCCTTTCGTCGGCAATGTACTGTCCAACTTGAACAACTACATCGACTTTGCCTTGAACGATGTCTTTAACCACATTCGTTCCGTCTCCAAGTACAACTC
The DNA here is from genome assembly GCA_015708815.1 of Kodamaea anthophila. Classification (NCBI taxonomy): domain Eukaryota; kingdom Fungi; phylum Ascomycota; class Pichiomycetes; order Serinales; family Debaryomycetaceae; genus Kodamaea; species Kodamaea anthophila. Next base: position 167,030 of record JACFYR010000027.1, read on the forward strand.
CTCCGCAACCCGCTCCATCATCTTCCTCTCGTCAAACTCCCTCATCTGTAAGGTCTTGAACTGGAAACAGCCCAACTTTCCCGTGTTTTTGATCATGAGCGCCATCGCCTACAAAAACAATAGGTTTGAGTTCAGGAGCGCAAATGGCCTCACAATGGAGCCCCAGGCGCGGCGCGACCAGGAGCTCACTATCCGCTCCATTCACAAAGCTGTCAATTTCTCCATCAACAACAACTTGATTGGAATTATAACGTCCATACATTTGTTGAACCTTGTGCCCATGCTTGTTCCGTTGATCAGGTCCAGGGGCTTGATCTTGGTGGCGTCATATGAGGGAGGGGATGATGAGGTTGAGGAAAAGGAGTTGGATGTTTACACAAGGACAGAGATAAATGGGTTGAGGTTTGATGATGTGTTGAGTTTTAGGGGGGATATATAGGAACATTGAGCGAGCGATGTCACTTCCTCTACCATTATCATGATCAATTACTGGTGACGTTTGATGAGAAAACATCAAGATATATGCGCTTCAGGGCGCGGCTTCGAGAGAACTCGAAAATCAGGATCGTGTTGGGCGTCAGGTACTCAATCCTTCTACTCCCAATCTAACCCAACTCGAGTTCCCTGATACCTTTCTGAGTGCCATGATTTTGCTCGAGTGTTTAGAGGGGGGTGGATTTTAATGGTGGATTGGGTATATGACAGTTCATTGATCAAGGTAGAGTATGGGAGATTTGCTCAAATCAGCTCAACTGGCGTTCACCCCATTTGGCACATTAGACAATTAGGAGAGTGCTTGAGTAAGGACGAAATAAAGTTGCTACGCTGCGCTATTCCATCTGACTTACAATAATTGGGGTCTGCCTTGTAATGTACTGCATAAAGGAATGCGTCGTTTGTACACTAAATAGATAGATAGATACGACTGTAACATAATGACTGATACCGCATTGGGTAGTTGATAAAAGTAAATTAACTGGCTATGTCAGTTGTGCTGGGCAGCACCTTTTCCTGCGAATAAACCACCCTAGTACTAAAGATAACTGTATCCTATTGTTGGACGGGCGAATCAATTCCTATGCTGACCGCCTCATATAGACAGAGAAAAACATGGGAAAGGTGTCTTCATTTATCAAAATCTTCCCGTGGAAGTCCTGCTCTCTTGGACCCCAGGTGCCAGTAATGAGGGCCACAAGCTCTGGAGATCAGGTAGATTCGTTTGTGCCATTTAAAGCATGTACTTACTATCTTCGGTTTCTCGGGTTCATTATATTGTTATGTACACTACGTTCCTGAACGCAATTATTGAAGCCGGCACCACTATAAACATTATGCACCTTTCGAATTGTGTAGATGCTACTTTTTTGGATATCGGTACTGATCTGGCTATGCTGCGGCTTGCATATAGTCTCTCCGGCTATTTTACATTTATGCTCCACGAGTGGGGCCCTCACATATTATAATCCTCGCAAGAACATTGAGTCAAGCAAAGGCTTATCTGGCCAAGTTAAATGTGATTATTTTCAGATTCGCGAGCAAGATACAATCTGGCACGCTGTTTGTATTTTTAGATCCTCGCCGCATGATCTAATTGCCTTGCGCAGTTATAAACGAGATAAACAGATCTCTGCTCGATTACTCTAGATGGTAGATTCAATCCTCCTTAATTCTTCGTTTCCCTCATATTCTTATCATACTCATCTTCTCCTTCTTGGAGGAGGCGGCGGGGGCGGGCTATCGTACCTTCCTTCAGCTCTTAACAGCGGCCTTTCATACCTTGGTTCGCTTTTCAGTGGCGGGCTATCATACGGTCTTGTTGGGGGAGGAGGGGCCTTTTTCTTCAAGGCCTTTATCACCAACAGCGATATAGAGTTGGTGCTTGAGGCCAGTGAATTTGTATGGCGTGGAATCTCCACGGGCCGGCTAGGTAGCATGGGCAACGGTTTGGAGTTCAAATAGTCAGTAGGTAAGTCCAACATGTTTTGTTCCAGCACGGGTGTTTGAATACGGGGAGCAGCATGCTGAGAATCAACTATTTTGGAGGTCATTTCAGGCTTTTCATCCTGACTGCTGAGCTCTTTGAAAGCTTCATTTATCTGCTGCATCGATTGTCTCTTATTCTGCAACGTTGTGTGTCTGTAGAAGTCGCCGCGGGAGAAGGACCTCACAGAGGCTCTCCTGGTAAATGAGGAACCGAGGGAGTCGCTTGAAGCGTTCTCCTCATAGATGTATCCAAACTGCTTCGGGTTTGGCTGCAGCTCAGTCAATGACGAGGCAGAAGCGTTTTCATGTGATGTGGGCAGAGGGATCAGGGATGAGCTATAAGTGTCCTTAGGAGGATCTGGAATCTTTTGTTTCTGTACCCGCTTATCAGTTGTTCTTTCCGACAACCACTCTATTGACATGCACTTGGAGGCCAATTTCACTATTGACTCTGCCTCTTCTGAAGGGTTTGTAGACGCGTGAACAACGATTCTCAGCAATATATCCACAATCTCGCGCTTCTTGTATTGCAACTCATTGAGTTCGGAAAAAAGAAGCAAAGGGTGCGTCACCTTCAAGTAGGTTAGCAAGAGAATATGGCTGTGGTCGGTGTAGTCCAAGTTGTTGAGCTCTCTTATGAAGATGTCGACCAAGATCTTCAAGTCATTAAGGTAGATGAGTTTGGTGGTGGAGGAGGTGGTAAATACTAGGTAAAGAAACTTCAAGATGAGGATCTTGATGATCTGCGACTCCTCTCGGTTGAGGTGGTATATGAGCAAGTTGATGAAGCCGCTGATCTTGAGCCGGTTAGACTGCTCGGGGCACATCAAGCCCTCAAACACCCTGTTGCCAATCTGGGTTGTGTATGTCTTCATGAGGTACTGCTCGTTAATGAGGAGAAGAAGCTTAAAGCCCTCGTACGCAATGAGCTTGTCCTCGTCCTCAAAATCATCGCCGTTGATGTCGTAGTTGTTAAAGTTATCATTGAGGAGGTGTTCTATTAGCGTTGGCACAATCTCAGACTTTTGAGTCATACATGCAAACTCCTCGTCACTCAAGAGTTCCATATGGTACAAGTACTCGAAAAAGATGTCGCAGCTGAACTTGAGGAGCACAAACAGCGACAGGCCCTTGTTGGCCGCCTCCACGTGATTTGCAATGAAATTGGACATGGTGTATACAAACTCGTACTCGCGGAGCAGAAGGAAAAGGTCGCCGCTGCTCACTTCAAGGCCTTCCGTGTTGGCCATCTTGAGCATGAGAAGGAGTACAATACAGAGGAATTCCTTGAAACACTCGCTCTCGTATCGCACCTTGTCACACAGCTCATTTTCGCCAATCTGGTTGAAGGCACTCAAAAACGCAAGAATCTTCCCCACACAAAAGTCGTAGTTCTTGACAAATAGATTCAGCGTGAGCAACTTCATCGCGTATTTGGAGATCATGTGGTACGAGCTGCCGTTCCCGGTCTCGCGGTCCATGTAGACATTGTCCACAATGAACTTGAGGAAGATGGAGAAGTTCTCATTGCACTCGTTGGCGTCGCTGTTGATGAGAAGCCCAATGATTTCTCGGTCGATCGACTGTACGTCTGACAGCTCATTAGATGGCAGTTCAACCAGGCCAATGTCTTCTCGTAGTGGGAATGTGGTGGCCGGGATATTCATTAGACAAGAAAAGACCAGATTAGATTATAACAGAATAAAAAGAAGCATACAAGAATCATCCATGTCAGAGCACAAATGAGCCATCCCAGGCTCGCTCATAGTTAGTACTGAAGCATATCCACATGCTCATCCAGAAATAGTTAAATGGATCCCCATATCTATGTGCTCATAACCTACTGTGGTCATTCGTATAATCGCATCCAAGCACATTAAAGTGATCGCCATAATATATTCCTGGATATCACAAGTATAATTAGTGCATTTGGAAGATCTCATAGTATTCCACAAAGTCGTTCAGTATTTTGTGTACTTAGTTGCCATTAGGTCCCATTTCCGATGAATACATTTGAATGAAGGGTGGCTATTGCCCAGGTTACAAGATGAGTCAAGATGAGTATTGATCATTTTTGATCAGTTTTTGGTATCAAACTACAAAAAGTTACAACTGAATCAAACTGTTATTTATGTGCTTGTGAGTGTGTATAATGCTCAATACTGATGGCTATTCAATTGGAACACTTTGAGAACGTGTCTTCGAGAGGGCAATATCCACAGATACCAAGATACTGATTTTTTTACTCTGCCATATAGTAGTTTCCATTGCTGATGAATGGATTCGTTTTTTGTAAACTCACCTCTCAAGATACTACTACTCAAGCTGCCAATCATATCCATTGCTTATCTTTGTTATCGACTTCACCAAAACACATTTCCCTGAGTACCCATTTTCTTTATACAGTATACCTAAGAGCGAATCACATAGTCTTTTGGAATGTTTCTATTTCTACTCGATATTTTGGTACTCTTGATATTTGACTTCCCTATGCCCTAGATTGTCTGTATGATTCTACCTGTTCTGGCATTCCCATTCTCCACGTCGGTGAAATCGCAATTGAGGTTTGATCTTCCCTTTGTGTCTTACTGTCCTTTGAAAGGTACTCATAGCACAAATCCTGTTTGTACCAGGTAGGCTCATCCTAGTATAAAAAGCCTTATTGTTTTACTCACAAATCCTTTTTCTTATTCTTCTTCGGTGTTTGGTTGTCTGGTCAATATGGGAGTCAGTGGGACGAGGCATGTGGTGATGCTGATACATCGAATCTAGGAACACATACTTGAGAATCATAGTCCCCCCTGTGCTTTTTTTCTCTTTTCATATCCCCACAGTCTTCAAATAAACATCTGTTCCCCAGCCGTAGTATGTTTGTATTGTCAACAGTCCCTTTACCTCGACATCATCATCATTGAATATTTCCACATAGTTCTTCAGCAACGGCAATCCATAGCCCATACCTGCGACGACATTCCCGCCCAATCCGGGTGGTACATTTAGAGTTTTGTAGGCCTCGCCCTCATTCAGCTCGTACGTGGTGAAAGAATAGTCAAATATATGGTCCATGGTACTTTTAGGAATGCCCTTCCCCTTGTCCCTGATTCTGATCTCCAACAACAGCGGATCTTGTGAGGTTGATATGGTAATCTGCACGGGATCCGGGACATTGTTCTCTATATGCGAGCGGAACGAGTTTTTGAAGAGCTCTGTGAGAATGTAGTCGAGGTGGTACTCTATGTATGGGAATGTTATGGGCTGCAGAACCTGCTCTGGCTCGGCCCAGTAGCCCTTGTTAATGACATGGTCGATTTTGATGGCCACGGCCTGGTCGTACTTCATCAAGCAGATATCGTTGACCAACTCTGCGTTTTTCTTGATGACGTCTGCGATGTTCATAGGTTTCACAACCCCATTGTAGTCACTTCCCTTCACTGGCTTGGGGCACCGCGATAACAGGAGGTGCTGGTGAGCTATGAGACGCATTCGGATACGCTCCTTCAAGTGCTGGTCCAAAAAGCCCTTGATGCGGCCCTCACTGAGTAAATGGCTGACCTCGCTGAACCCTTTGGAAAGCAGCGGCAAGGTATCCGCATGAAGCTCAATGAACTCGTCAAGAACCTCAAGAAACTTGTTGTTCTCCTCCATACTGGCAGGGGGGTTCATCAGCGCAATCAAAAGCAGTGACATGGTCTTGAGGTATAAACTGTAGGACTCGGAAATGGACGGATTCAAGACCACCAAGTATGGGAGGTCGCGGAACTCCTTGAGCCGCCGCGCATTGTAGATCAATAGTGACTCGATAGTGTCGTGGGCTCCCAGAATAAGCGACGATTCGCTAAGCTCCCGCGACTGCTGGTATAATTGCGCCATTGACATGGTGGGAAGCGGCTTGCTGGCATAGTAGTAGAGTGGCTGTTCAAGGAGCGACCTAATCTTGTATTCCTCGAGAAACTTTTCCTGTGCGGTGGAGTAGAAGCGCGCTCGTAAAGAGTGAAGCGAGCGAATGGTAGCAAAGGCTCGTTCGCTAAGCCGGCCTGAAGAAATAGTATGAGCCAACCTATCAGGTCGACATCCATCAAGTGGTTTTGTGAGTCGAAGCATGAGTGAAGTAGAAAAAGAAAACCCCAGAAACATGTGATCTCAGACAAACGACGTTCGAGAGTGGGATCTGGCATATCAACATTCCCAACATAGCTTATAAGCTCTAAATAGCGGATAGATCTCATATCACCATTCTTACAACCTTTTCTTGGTTATATGTCTTGTCTTTTATCTAGCCATTACTATTTCTCATCTGTTCCCCATATTTTTCATTATGAAAGACTACTGCCCTATATGTGCGGACGCCCCTCTCGAGGACTCTGGGACGATAACCAATGTGGAGTGGCTCCAGTGCGAACCGTGCGGCCAATGGTTCCATACGCGATGCCTCCATATTCCCAGTGTGGAGATAAAGGCCATTAAAGACTACCACTGCGCGAATTGTGAGCCGACACAGGGCCCTCTGACCCATAAACGCCGCCTGAAGCGTGCAAAGATCATGGTGGACTATGTGGCTTTGAACGACGGAAATACCTTCATTGTGGACAAGTCAGAGCACCCACATGTGAGTCGATTCGAGGCGATCACAAGTGATATTGTAAGAGGAAAAGAGGATAGAAAAGATGGGATAAATAATGATAGAGATAAGGGGATTGAGATGAGGGATAATATAAAGATTGAGACTGAGCATGGAATAAATGGGGCACCAGAGAGCAGTGAGAAATCTGGTTCGATTTTGAGTCACGTGAAAAGAGAAGGTGTTAATGGAAAAGAGTCAGATATACAAAAAGAACCAGATGGATCAAATGGATCAAATAGATCAAATGGATCAAATGGATCAAATGGATCAAATGGATCAAATGGGTCAATTGAATCATATGGATCAGAAATAAGATCAGATAATGATTCCCCCTCTCTCTCTGTATGCTCATCTATTAGCCGTCTCCACAACCCCACTCTCATTCCTCGCTGCGATCCAGGCTCTCTTGGAATGGCCTTTCCACGGCCCATAGAACAAATCGACCTTGACTACATCACAGAATGTACCGGGGAAGACGAGCCGGTGGAGGTGATGGACGTTCTCTCCCAACAGGGCGTACAGCCCTCATGGAAGATGGGCCAATGGCGCGACTACTTCAAGCTGGATGACCGAGATCGCATCCGTAATGTGATTTCCTTGGAGATATCAGACACCTCCATGGGAAAGGGTTTTCGGCGGCCGCAGCTTGTGAGGGACTTGGACTTGGTGGATAAAGTGTGGCCAGAGATTGAGACTCGTCCCAAGGTGACCAAGTACTGCTTAATGTCTGTGCGTGGGTCATTTACAGACTTCCATATAGACTTTGGGGGCACTTCTGTCTACTATACCGTTTGCACAGGCAAAAAGACCTTCTTGATGTATCCTCCCACCACACACAATTTGGAGGTGTACGAGAAGTGGTGTCTTGAGCAGGACCAGAACTATATCTGGCTTCCAGACTACGGGAAAGGCTTACGCGGAGCGGTTGCGGCCACTTTGGAGGCTGGCGATTTATTCTTCATCCCCAGTGGCTGGATCCACGCAGTGTATACTCCCGAGGACCTGATTGTGATTGGAGGCAACTTCCTCACGTTTCAAGATATGGAGATGCAGTTGCGTGTGGCTGGAATAGAGAAACGCACCAGGGTTCCCCTGCGATTCCGCTTTCCGATGTTTAACAAGGTGGTATGGTTGCTGGCGTGGGAGATGGTGAAGAGCAAGCAGAAACCCCCACAAGGGCTCTGGAAGTATCTTTCTGCGCACTTTGAGTTGAGCAAGTCAAATACCACAGCCCGGAGGAGCGTTCCGGGGGGGATAGGGAACGTTGGCGCATTCTTGGAAAGCTTAAGAAAAGCTGAGTGTGAGCTTCTGTGAGGCGAGCCTGAGCGAAGCGAAGGTGAGCAGTGCTGATGAGACCCAGTGAGTCGATTCAAGAAGTAACTCTTATATGGCCCACTTGTGAAACAAATCAGCACGAAGAGGATACAATAGAAACATTGAAATCTGCCAGGCACAACGAGGCCATATACAGCTTCTTACAGCCACACATTACGCACAACGATAAATGTATGTGGTTTATGTAGCTGATACAACCATAGAACTGTCAAAGCTCGAGAAAACGGTAATCAATTGTACCTTACGTACATGTCAAATAGTCGTTGTAGATGTGTGTCGTTCACGTGGTACTGGTGTTTTTCTCGTCACCAACACAAAGTATTTTACCTGTAGTATATAACTTTTTCTCTTTAGTGGTATGGTGACATGGTACCTTGAAACTCGATTCTGCTTGTTGACTTTCGTTATGATGAAAGTTGAATTGAACGATTATTCGTTTCGCTCATGCTAGCAAATGCAAAGGATGATGGCGATTGGTAAACAATCAATACTGAGGAGACTTATCATCGACGAGACTTATCGTGGTCACATATCCTCTCATTGACGCTGCTTCTTGGCCTATGCCACATTTGGCCATCATTTCTTTCCTTTTCTTGGCATACAAATCTTATACTGTGAGGGTAAAATGAGTTCTTAGAGGTATTTATAGTGGAATAGACCAATAATATAGACCAATGATTTCGTCGTTATTTTTATGATAGTAGATGATGTCAAGTTGACACAGGTGAAATGAGTAAATTTGGAGATTTTCGCTGGATTTGTGGAGATTTTCATTTGAAGGTTGACAAAGCAACAAGACAACGGTTTTCGTACAGTTTGTGTCAGATTGTAACATTTGTGTATTGTATAATCTAAGAGATTCCTGTTATGCAATTTTTGTTTACCCAATGTACGGTTTCTTTCTGTGTTTGTGTTATTTACTGGTCTGTTTTCACCCCATCTTATTGTTGTCTCATAATATGCCCACGAGTGGCCATCTCTCACCAATAGACGTTTTCAGTCTCTTCCCCAAGCTGACGTCTTTTTCTCCGTCTTTTCTCCCTTTGCAGCCGCGTCTATCCGGCTTAGCACACCCCATACTTAAGCGACAAACGTACCGCCACGCATCGACACCGGACAAGACGGCCGTTACTAATAGACGTATTGTAAGCTCAAGTGAGCAGGTCTATTGATTGCCACGGGGTTTTCGGGAATTATATCTTTGATTATGTATATTGGGCACGAAGGCATGTGTGGTCCCAGAGAGTGGCCTATTGTGTATTGCGCAGCTTACGGGCACGGTCCAGTTATTGTAGAATTGCATCCGCATTATTTGCTTGTATTTAATTGCGATAATCCCCACTCTTCCCTATCTCGCAGGGCTCAAAGCTATTAAATATCTACCACTAGCATATTAACGCTAGCTACTACACTAGCACGCTTGCTACTACACTAACTCCACGCTTGCTACTACCAACTCCACGCTTGCTACTACCAACTCCACGCTTGCAAGCTACCATACTAGCCACCGACTATGAGTGACGCTAATGACATGCGACAGCCCCACGGGGATGATCGCGACTCGGACCAGCTCAGTCTCCACTCTTCTGAGGAGAGTTACGATGAAGAGGCCACGGATTTCGTGGCCCAGTACAACTGCTATGCGTGCGAGGAGAAAGAAAAGGGGCCGGCACCTTGGTGGCGCAAATACTGGGCCCTTGTGCGTCCGTACTACATTCTTGACCATCTCACGTGGAAAGACAGCAAGGTGATTATACGCAGCTTTATTCAAATCTTTGTTGGTGTTGTTCTAACCACGATCCATCCTGTTCTGACATGGCTTGGCAATGCCCCGTACTTGCTCCAGATCTTTGGGTTCTTCACTGCATCTGGTGGAGTTCTGACCACTGGAAGCGTTTACGCACAACTCTCCATCTTTATGGGGCTTCTTTACTCGTGGGTGTTTTCTGTCATCACAATGAAGATCAAAAACAGGTTGCACGGGTACATGACCCTGGAGCAGTTGGCGGAATTACTCATCCGGGAGGGGGCCTGTGAGGCTGGGCCTGGCCTTCGTACGTGTATTGTGCACGAGGTGTACACAGGCCGCTTCATCAACGCCAAAGTGGCTGCTGTGTCTGCGCTCACCATCATTGCGGGCAAGGTGTTTTTCGGCATGTGCACGCTCCGCAACGTGTTTCGCAAGCCTGTGTACATTTCTGGGGCCATTTCGTTGATTATCCAGACTTGTTACGGGGTCTTTTGGCCAACCTTCACACCCGTGACCCTTGCAATGGTCTTATTGAAGCCGATCGGGGTATCGTGTGCGCTCGGCTTGGTGGTGAGTTTCACCATATGGCCTCAGACAGCGAGCCACCAGTACGTGGGAGCGCATACGGGGATTCTTGCTGCGCTCGCGGCGGAAAACACCAAGCACACGAACTTCTTCAAGAGTATGCGGCCGTCGCTCCCCTCGTTCCAAAACTACAAGAATTTCAAGAACAATGTGCACAAGATTAAGAACAAGTTGAACCCGCTCCAGCTCCTCGCGCTGATCTTGCGGTACGAGATTGCCTATAGTCGCTTTGATCTCGGCGATTTGGCTCGCTTGGCCTACTTTGTGCGCTCCATCGCCACCTTCACTGCTGGTTACGATCACTTTTACGAGTTGTTCCACGAGCGCAAAGAGGACTTTTGCAGAAGGGCTTCCACGGTCTCGGGCTTCTCCAAACAAACAACACGGCTGTCTGTGTCTACTGGTCACCACGGCCAAAAGCTTTTTACCATGGTGTATGAGTCCTACAAGAAGGTGGGTGTTTATGAGGACAAGAAGCGGGCTCAACTTCTCAAGCAGCGCATAGATAGTGGCGAAACTTACACCTTGGAATATGAGCACTTGGATGTGGTGGCCGACCTCTTGATCCAGCACGGCTCTCCGTGCTTGGAGGCGACCCATGTCGCGTTTGGTGCCATCACCAAGTGGCTCGCAGATGCTAATGCCTACCGTGTATACAGTTTGTTTCTGCGAAAGAAGCACCAGCAGGCACAAAAGGCCAACCACGCCGCAGTTCTCGCTGCCAAGGAGCAGCTTTTAAAGGAGCTTGAGCGTGTGCAGGACCCTTCGAACTTGGAGGAGCTTTTCCGCACTGTGGTGGCCAGAGACGAGGCGTTTTTGTTTGCAATCAGCCAGGCAGCCATTTTCGTCTACTTGGTGCGCAGCCAGTGTATCAAGGTGATAGAGATGATGGATTTTTTGATGGAGATGGATGAAAGAAGGCCTGATCCAACAATAATCACATACTTTACAAAAAGGTATGAAGCAAGTATTGAACACAATGAAGGTATCCATGAAGGGAATAATGCAGGCCAATCCGACGACGCCTCTCTCACCCCCTCTGATCCTCTCTATAGGGCCCCAACCCGCACAGATGTGTTTACCGAGTACATTCTGCGCCGGGACCCCGACGCGGCAGCACCTTCACGGCTCTACCAAAAGCTCGGGCTCTACCTTGTGCGTATCTACAAAGTTCTCCTGCACCACACACTCTGGTTCTTTATCCGGAGTGGAGGGCTCACTGTTCTCACGGCCACACCGTACTTTGTCCGCACTACTGCGGGCTGGTACTACAGAAACAGGTGTGTGTGGGTGGTAGTCATGTGTATGATGACCGATACAGAGCTCACCGGAGACTCTGTCTATGGCTTCTGCTGGAAGCTATATGCCACGTTCGTGGGTGCCGTCATTGGCATGGTGTCATGGTACATCTCCACTGGTAACCCTTACGGCTACGCGGTGGTGAGTGCAGTGGTCTATCTCTTTTGCATCTACTTCCGCCACTTTTCCGTGCACACCACGCCGCTTCCGTGCATTATGATTGGTATTTCGTCCGCGTTGGTGTTGGCCACGAGCTATGTGGACCGGCACGGGCTTGTGAGCAGCAATATCGGGTCCGGGTTCCGCGTGGCATGGATGCGTTTTGTCACCGTCATCATTGGCCTCTCGGTGGGCTTCTTGGGCTGTATGTTCCCACGCCCCTACACAAGCACAGTGGTGAACCGCAAGCGTTTGTCCAATATCATCACACAGATTGGCGATCTCCATTGTATGGTGGCGCGCTTTGCCAACCACCGCATGGCAGAACCCAAGTTCCACATCCGGCTCAAAAACGACTTTATGTTGGGCCGTTTCCAAACCACCTTTGTGCTGTTGGCCAAGGTCAATGCCCTCATGGGCACCCTTCGCAACGAGATCCCCTTGACAGGCTACTGGCCCGAGGCCCAGTACCGCAAGTTGCAATCGCACATCTACGACGTGGCCCTGCTCTACTTTCTTCTCTGCTCCTTGGTGAACCAAGTCCAAGACCCTGTGCAGTGGAACCCCATCATTGCTCGCCGTGTGGGCTGGACAAACTCCTCGGTACAGGCCATTTTGTTCTCAATAGTTCACATGTCCTCCGACGCCTTGTTGACCAAGTCGGGCCTTCCAAAGGTCACCCCATCAAACCTCTCCATGAGGCATTATGAGTTGTTGACCCAGCAGTGGAGAAGAAGCTCGCTAGTAGCTTCAGGGATGCATGAGCTGGACAAAGAGGAGGAGAGAGAGAAAGATACACAGACAGACAGAGAGATCGATACACAGACAGATGATGCACAATACTCGGCAGAGAAGGATACAGACCCAGAGAAGCGTCTGGGTGACGCTGGCGACGAGTTGGCTGACGGTGCGGAAAAGTACTCGCGCTCGTCCCTCCTGAGCTCTGTGAACTCAAGCTACAGCGTCGACCCGGTGGAGCTCACGTCCGCAAACTTCCATATCCTGAAGCAGAGCAGTAGGGTCCACACCTCCATCCTCGCCAACCTTGACTTTGAACGTGTCCTCAGCCACGATGGCCAGCTCGCCACCACCAGCTTGTTGTTGGCCCATTTGATCTACATACGTTTGGACCAGATCATGTTGGTGGTGAAGCTGCTTGTGGGTGAGAAGTACGACATGGACATGAGTTTGTTAGAGGATATGTAAACGTAGTTGGGTCATGTTGCATGCAACCCCTCCATGACCCTCGTCAGCAAGAACGATATCCCCAATAGAAGGTGAAGGTTTATCTTGAGGCGACTGGTTTTAGATACAGTACATTTTATGCAAGATTCATAAAGAACCTGAGCGATAGCGAGGGTTCTTTGCTGTAAAGAAAAGAAACTAAAAGTGAGAAAACCCGAGCGATACGAAGCAAGTATGGCACTCTCATTGTGGTTCAAGTCTCCCAAGATTATTGAACTGATATGCATGACTTACATGTTCTCGTCTGCATGACAAAGAACCACCTATTACTATCCCTGGTAAAGGTCCGTTTTTCCTGATCTTTTTTGTATTATCTATTTACTCTTTCCTAGATTCTTTTTACTTACAACGTCAATGTCTGGCCCTTTTCCCTGGCAGCCTCACCGTACTTCTTGATTCTAATGCTCTGGACAGCAATGAAGCCAGAAGTGTCCTCTGGGGAGAAACCGGTAAGCTCGTCCATAGAAGACTCGGTCTCATCGTACAACTTCTCGGTCTCGGAGGATCTACCCAAGATGATCAAGTTACCCTTGTAGCATCTTGCTCTGACCACACCGTTGACGGTTTTCTGGGAAGGAGCAATCATGGAACGGACATACTCGCACTCTGGGGTAAAGTACATACCGTTGTAGAGCAACTTGGCGTAGGTGGTGGTGACAAACTGGTCTCTAATGGCACGGACTTCTCTGTCCAAGGTCAAACCCTCGAGGTCGACGTGGGTGGATCTGAGGATCGTCAAGCCTGGGGTCTCGTAGCAGCCTCTGGATTTGATACCAATGAATCTGTTCTCCACAATGTCGATTCTGCCCACACCATTTCTTCTGGCCAAGGCGTTGGCCTCAATGAACAACTCCACTGGGTCCGTGACAACCTTCTTACCGCCGTCAAGCACCAACTTGACTGGCAATCCCTTCTCGAAGACCACAGAGAAGTCCTCAGGGGTGTTGGGGGCATCGGTTGGGTCCACAGTCAACTTCCACATGTCTTTTGGTGGGGTGGTGTCTGGGTCCTCCAAGATACCGGCCTCGAAGGAGATGTGGGCCATGTTCTCGTCAGTGGACCATGGCTTGGCCTTTGTCTGAGCAACAGGAATGTTCTTGGAGGCTGCGTAGTCCAACAAGTCTTTTCTACCAGCGAATCTGTTGAAGAACGCAGGGTCCCTCCAAGGAGCAATGACCACCACATCGGGCTTCAAGGCGTAAAAGGACAACTCAAAGCGGACCTGGTCGTTACCCTTACCTGTGCACCCGTGCGAAACAGCAAAACACCCATTGTCCTCAGCAACCTTGATCTGGGCCTGTGCAATCACCGGCCTGGCAAGAGACGTGCCCAACAAGTAGACATTCTCGTAGATAGCATTGGTCTGGATGGCAGGGAAGCACACATTCTCAACAAACTCCTTTCTGACATCAACAACAACAAACTTGGTGGCACCAATGGCCAACGCCTTCTTCTCTGCAGCCTCAAAGTCCTCCTCCTGACCAATGTTGGCAAGGAAGGCAATGACTTCGTAGCCTTCTTCCAACAACCACGCAAGAATAACAGAGGTGTCGAGACCTCCCGAGTACGCTAAGCAAACTTTTCCTTTAGACATGTTGAAAAATTTATGGATTTTCTCCTCCTTTTATATTGAAAATTTTTCGGCCAAGGGCGATAACGAAGCGCGCTTAGCTCAGTTACCGGATTGGGTGAGTCATACTCCACAAAATTACTTGCATATCGTTGGCCCACTTGAACTTGCACCAAAGTCACATCATCAGTCTCCACACTCATATAACAGCACACTGATGAATCATCGCTTATACTGTACACATGTGTTTCGTTCCGGTCCTCGTGGCCGCCACGGTAAGGGGGAGTGAAATGGACACATGAAAAATACACAAAACGATTTGTGACACAATCGTGCACCGACGACTAGACAGACCCAATTGAGCTGTGGTCCTCAGAATCACAGCTTGTTTTGAGTGAGTGGACCTTACGTCATGTCAGTTTACCGCGTGATGCTAGATCGGACTCCGAACCCTGAGAAGCTGTGTGGCATGATTATGTAATACACGGCTTGAGTGTACCTGTTCAAAGTGGAAACCGTGTATGTTTATGTAGTACCGTGGTAGCTACGGGAACATACTCGTCTATTTGGACCAACATCTAGATTCTCGAAACATTTGGCCGCTTTCTGGGGACTTTTTGAATCTTACAGAACTGGCAGAAAAATTAGTCTCCAGAATGACAAGGAAAAAATTAGGCATTACATGGATTAACAAAAGGGCAATTGAATTACAATAAGGATGCGGTGGGTTAGACTAGACCGATATGTTCTATTCTAGGTGCATTGATCACCGAAAATGTTTCCCCCGTGAATGCTGGGTATAATATGAATTACTGATGGTGATAACACAATCGGTCTACATTATGGCTGGAAATATTCCAATGACGGGATACGTCGTAAAACATCTTCTGTCAGAAGAAGATCCCCAGTTACGTGTAGAAGAATATCAAAATTAATATGAGCAGATATCGAAAAAATTCTCATTACGCCTACGTTCCCTCGATTTTTGTTGGATCTACTTGACACATTGGATCACGCTATTATAATCTTACCCAGCCTCATAACACATCTCATTCCATCATACTGTCATAATTCAACGTTCCCATCTATCAATTGTGTTGTCTATCGTTATTATCGCTTGATTATTACTCGCTAGTCTTTAATCACCATATCTGCTCATCGCTTGGAATTCCCTTCAATTTAAGCTTCCATATGATTCTTTTTTCAGCCAATCTTGAGTCATCTATTTTGAGTCATAGTCACCCGACTCATTTGACATGTAATGAAAACTCAGCAGAAAATAGATGTGAGTGGCTGTGCTCTGCTGTCACTGTTCACTCTGGTATAGAGAAGTTTACTTTTTACACTCTATGACATCTCCCCAATCTCTCCACTTTCTTCAGTCCACATCTCTCATGTACATCTCATCTACATCTCATCTACATCTTATCCATCTCATCCATCTCATCTATCTCACATTATCCACATCTCCAAATTAATCTTGATCTTTATGATTTTTTATGATGGGCGTAACGCACACCATCCGGGCCAGGCTCAACTTTCTTGACGAACGGCTCTGGAAACGATTCTCTGCGCGACGGCTTGAGCTTATTGATACACTAGACCTCTCGCTTCGGAAAGCCCTGGAGCAGGAGGACCAGATCCATCGCGTGGCAGAGGCTTTGCGGGTGGAGTTTGGCTACACAGATGAGTACAAGCCTGATTTCGACAAGTTGGTACGAGCTGCCGTTCAGTCGGTGCGGCGGAACCGTAAGCGATCACTGCGAGCCAAGCAGCACGAGACCAAACGGCCCAAACGAGAGAGCGATGAGGACCACACAGACCATGAGGACTTTTTAGCCGAGATCACTAAACTTCGAAGTGACCGTTCACAGGTCTACGACATGAGCTACCCGCGGGTGGTCCACTTTAGCAACAGCGATCGAGCCAAGCAGGCCATCGAGGATATTGTCAAGAAGCTTCCCAGTGACTCGCCTCTGCTCCCGCCATTGGCGCAGCTTCATGTTTCCGAAGTGCCCGCACGTAGTACACTCGTCAACTTGATTGAGCGGTCCAAGAGCTGTAACGAGGTTGCAGCCAGTACGAACCTCCAGGAACTTGGCCGGGCCGTAGTGGCAGCGTGCACGGCGTATCTTTTCGAGCACTCACTTGCGGTGGACGAATCACTGCTCGAGTACTTGCGGGAAAAGCTCCGTGGCGATGTGTTCCTCTGCCGCGTGGTACGAGCATTGGGTATGGGCAATTTGGAGGCCCCCGTCGCAGCCATTCTGCTCCATGCCTTACTCGGGGGCTGTGTCAAGGACTTTGGCTTCGATGCGGTGCTTATGCCGTTGTGCGATGTCTTTTACGCAATGGTATTGCAGGAGTATCCGTTGTTAACAAGAGGGAAAGAGACAGATACTCGAGGCTCCGTAGATGGTGCGGCGAAGATCAAGGATGATAAATGCCAGGTAAAAGAAGAAAGGAATGATATACCGTATGAATCTGCGGACCCTTCAAATGGGTATCCTGTGAATAGCATTGACAACACTGCAGCTCTTTCCAGTCTTGCCACCATCGCAGCCCACCTCCGTAACCAACAGAAAAAGAAGGTCACAGTCCGCTTCCTCGCCTCGGTCCTTGAATTCCTCTACCCCATCCACAACCTGGCCCCTCCCCGCTACCTAGAGCTCCTCGAGAACGCATGCACGGCATTCAAACTCGACCCAGACGTTCTGATGGTGCGCTTGCGCTGTGCCGACGGAACAGACATCCTGTGTGACCTGGACGTTGAGCGCGTGTTCCGCACCCATGACTGCATTCTGTTGGAGGTCTTTACCGAGGAATCGAAACCCGTGCCCGTCGACAAGCTCACCTCGTTACTGGTGCCTTCCAAAAAGCCCATTATTCTACCCCCAATCACAAAGTACGTGGGGCCTCGAAAGGACGAGGGGCCCCGCTTCCAACCATTGCTATAGAGAAAAGAGAGAAAAGAGAGGTGAAGTGAGGAAAGAGAGGTGAAGTGAGAAAAGAGTTAGTGAAAGGAGAATAGAATCGAGGAACTTTGGATGCGTTAGTGAGATTTTGACTGATTAAAAGGGACGACAAGTATGGCCCCATTGAGCATGGGAAGAGTGCCACCAACATTGGCTAAGGATCTGATTTGCTTGTCAGTCGCGTTTTCGGCTCAACGTTTTTACAGAGAAATAACATGGAAAACGATGATGGACTGGATGTTGGCTATTATGAACATGTGGATCATCTACGACGCTTCTCCTTATTCCTTCTCGCTTCCCTTTTCTCATTAACTCTGTCCTTGACTGTCCTTATCCTCGCAGACAATCCAAAAGCATCCAGCATGTAATAGACCATTAATACTACCATATATAGACCATTATGCTACCATGTAATACTACCATAAATTAATACAACCATGTAATAGAGAATACCATGTATAACTAAATAGTGTAGACCCATGTAGGTTTTAGCCATACATGTATTTTCAAGGACGCACCACGGTTGCTCCGTATTGGTGATTATAAGGATATGTTCAGTTTCAGCTAACCTCTAGAAGCTGAGTGATGTTCATTGTGATTGCACGTACTCTTTATCAGACTTACCACATGATGATTCCTACCCTTCTTCCATGCTATTATTTCCGATTCTCATCAATTCCCAAACTGGCTGCCTTATACTAATCACACTCATTAAACTTGCCTTGAGTTGTGATAGCTGCTCGAGGAACTTGATTATTTTTCTCTCTCTCTCCAAAATCCACAACAGAACTAATTAATTATAACTCTGGGGGAACTGCTTTTCCGTTTTTGCTATTCCGGGTATTTTCTCATGTCAGTTTGTCACTATCCTTTGTGCTTGTGTTTGACACTCAACTTACAATCGTTATCCTGTACTCCGCCACTTCTATTAGGCAACTTTTCAAATTACTTTGCCAAATTCTGCCAATTCTTAAAGACACTCAAAGTGTACCTATCCAGATCTCCTTTCACACGACCTTATCGCTACTCATTTGCAGTCTCATATTTTATAGATAAGGCCTTTAATGCGCGACCCTAGGTCCAACAAAAGTAATAATTTTCAACTTGCTCTATTCCGAGAATTCTACAAAATATACACACAAGAATTTCTCAACTCATCTCAATCATAGTCGGATTATACCGCACTCATTCCATCTACCACCATTCCATCTATCCTCTTTCATCATCCCTCTTTTCCTCAATCCTCGAGCATCATTTAGACTTCAACGGTTTTTTTCTGCAGTACCAACTCCGAGGTCCGTCCCAACATCTAAGCTGACATCACCAGCCAAACAGCACAAAAGCATGTAGACGACGACGGAAATAGTGGGTGCTCTACATACCCATTCTCTTTGTGCACAGAGGGTGTCAGAAATTACGTCAATGGCCACGCAGGTGTTGGATCAAGACACGGGTGAAAAGTAGTGCGCGTCACCAAACCAATTTGATGGTTCTATTTTTTTGGGCCAACAATAATTGTTGAGAAGTATGAGTGTTGGTATATGGGGCTCTGGAGGGAAGTGGAGGGTTTTACATGTATTACAATGCTACAGGGATATCTGCAACATCCCACAGTCCAAGTTTTTATTAATGTAGGACCGGACTATGCCGGGCTGCTAATTACGGACATTGCCATTTTTGTTGTATAGGCCAACCATAAATTCTGCGCGTAAAATATATATCGTGTCAATCCCTATCGATTTTTACTCAGACGTATTTTGCCAATCGTAACTTGCGATTGCCAGTGTTGAAGCACCTTACAAGGTATGTGAGAGAGAAGAGAGAAGAGAGAAGAGAGAAGAGAAGAGAGAGACAAGAGAGGAGACAAGAGATGGAGAAAATGAGAGAGATGAGAGATGGTGAAGCAGAAATGAATACCAATTGGATGGAGCCATAACGACTTGATTGGAAGGGGCACTTTTGGGTACTTTTGGGTACTTTAGGTACTTGGGGAACTTTTGGGTCTTTTCACTTTGGGTACTTGGTACTTTTTGGTTCTTTTTTTCAGCTTCGTCTTGTCTTCATTGTGTCCCATTTCTTCCGGACTAGTGTTCTCTATGCCCTCAAGCATAGTACTAACCTCAGACTACGAAACCTCACTAGATATACCCCAATTATTAGACGCTCATTTCACAACTACAATATGAGCGAAGAGCAAAAAGACTACAGTAACTTGCATAGCAAGTTGGCTGACCACTTCAAAGGGTTGAACTCTGTGCAAAATGCAGAGCCCGGTAAGATCACAGACTTTGTGAAGCAGCTGCAAGGTCACACGGTCATCTCCAAGGTGTTGATTGCCAATAATGGTATTGCTGCTGTGAAGGAGATCCGTTCCGTGAGAAAATGGGCCTACGAGACGTTTGGCGACGAGAGAGCCGTGCAGTTCACTGTGATGGCCACGCCAGAAGACTTGGAGGCCAATGCCGAGTACATTCGTATGGCAGACCAGTTTGTGGAGGTACCCGGAGGAACCAACAACAACAACTACGCCAACGTGGACTTGATTGTGGAAATTGCAGAGAGAACAAACGTGCACGCTGTGTGGGCCGGATGGGGCCATGCCAGTGAGAACCCATTGTTGCCTGAGCGTTTGGCTGCTTCGCCCAAGAAGATTGTCTTTATCGGCCCACCAGGCTCGGCAATGAGATCTTTGGGTGACAAAATCTCCTCCACCATTGTCGCACAGCACGCTTCTGTCCCATGTATTCCGTGGTCCGGTACTGGTGTGGACGAGGTCGAAGTGGATCCGACTGGATTGGTGTCAGTCAGCGAATCTGTGTATGCCAAGGGATGCTGCACTGGGCCAGAGGATGGTTTGGTTAAAGCCAAGGAGATCGGGTTCCCTGTCATGATCAAGGCCTCGGAGGGAGGTGGTGGTAAGGGTATCAGAAAGGTAGACAGCGAGGAAAACTTCATCTCCTTGTACCAGCAGGCCGCGAATGAGATTCCTGGTTCGCCCATCTTTATTATGAAGTTGGCGGGTGACGCCAGACACTTGGAGGTGCAGTTGTTGGCGGACCAGTACGGAACCAACATTTCTCTTTTCGGCAGAGACTGTTCTGTTCAAAGAAGACACCAAAAGATCATTGAGGAGGCGCCCGTGACAATTGCCAAGAAGGACACCTTCCACGAGATGGAGAATGCCGCAGTGCGTTTGGGTAAGTTGGTGGGCTATGTGTCTGCCGGTACGGTGGAGTACTTGTACTCGTATGCCGAGGACAAGTTTTACTTTCTCGAGTTGAACCCCAGATTGCAGGTTGAACATCCCACTACAGAAATGGTGACTGGAGTCAACTTACCTGCTGCCCAATTGCAGATTGCCATGGGTATCCCCATGCACCGCATCAGGGACATTCGGACATTGTACGGAGTGGACCCACACACTTCGACCGAGATCGACTTTGAGTTCAAGACAGAGTCGTCCTTGGTGAGCCAGAGGCGGCCTGTGCCCAAGGGCCACACCACTGCGTGCCGTATTACTTCGGAGGACCCTGGCGAGGGTTTCAAGCCCTCTGGTGGTTCTCTTCACGAGTTGAATTTCCGGTCCTCGAGCAATGTTTGGGGTTACTTCTCTGTGGGTAACCAGTCGTCGATCCACTCGTTTTCCGACTCGCAGTTTGGCCACATTTTCGCCTTTGGTGAGAATAGACAGGCGTCGCGTAAGCACATGGTTGTGGCGTTGAAGGAGCTCTCGATTCGTGGTGACTTCCGGACTACTGTGGAGTACTTGATCAAGTTGTTGGAGACACCTGACTTTGAAGACAACACCATCACGACCGGCTGGTTGGACGAGTTGATCACAAAGAAGTTGACTGCGGAGCGGCCTGACCCAGTGGTGGCAGTGGTGTGTGGTGCTGCCACCAAGGCCCACATCCAGTCGGAGGCTGATCGTTTGGCCTACATTGCCTCTTTAGAGAAGGGACAGGTTCCCAACAAGAACTTGTTGAGGACCATCTTCCCCGTTGAGTTCATCTATGAGGGCCAGCGGTACAAGTTTACCGCCACCAAGTCGTCCAACGACTCCTACACCTTGTTCCTTAATGGAACAAGGTGTACTGTGGGTGTGAGACTGCTTTCCGATGGTGGTCTCTTGTGTGCTGTGGGTGGAAAGTCGCACTCCGTGTACTGGAAAGAGGAGACTTCGGCCACGAGGTTGTCTGTGGATGGCAAGACGTGTCTTTTGGAGGTTGAGAACGACCCCACGCAGTTGCGGACTCCATCTCCTGGTAAGTTGGTCAAGTACCTTGTTGAGAGCGGCGAGCACGTTGTGGCAGGCCAGCCATATGCTGAGGTGGAGGTGATGAAGATGTGTATGCCATTGATTACCCAGGAGAATGGTGTGGTGCAATTGATGAAGCAGCCTGGGTCCACTGTGAATGCCGGTGACATTTTGGCCATTTTGGCGTTGGACGACCCATCCAAGGTCAAGCACGCCAAGCCATTCGAGGGTACTTTGCCAGAATTGGGTGAGCCTACCGTGCAGGGAACCAAGCCCGTTCACTTGTTTAGACAGGGTACTGCGACGCTCAACAATATCTTGGCTGGGTTCGATAACCAGGTCGTTATGAATAGCACTTTGCGCAACCTCCTGGCGGTGTTGAAGGACCGCGAATTGCCATATTCGCAGTGGCAGGAACAGGTTTCGGCGTTGCACCTGCGGTTGCCTCCCAAGTTGGATGAGGCATTGACGGCCTTGATTGAGCGCACTGCTCTGCGCAATGCTGATTTCCCTGCGCGCCAGATTCTCAAGTTGATCCAAAAGGTCCAGAACGAGCCGGAAACGGACGGACTCTTTGGAGCAGTCGTGGCACCTTTGGTGGACATTGCAACCAAGTATGCCGGTGGGCTTGTGGAGCACGAGTACAATTACTTTGCGGCGATTCTCCAGCAGTACTACGAGGTGGAGCTGCTCTTTTCGGGAGACAATGTGCGTGAGGATGATGTGATTCTTCGTCTTCGTGACGAGAACAAGTCGGACCTCGGTAAGGTCATTGGTGTTGCCTTGTCCCACGCGCGTGTTGCCGCCAAGAACAGCTTGGTGTTGGCCATTTTGGAGACTTACCAGCCGGTGTTACAGTCGTCGTCGGGTGTGGCCACGTCGATTCGCGATGCATTGCGTAAGATTGTGGAGTTGGACACGCGCGGATCTGCCAAGGTGGCCTTGAAGGCGCGTGAGATTCTTATCCAATGCTCGCTCCCCTCCATCAAGGAGCGTTCGGACCAGTTGGAGCACATTTTGCGCTCTGCTGTGTTGGAGACGTCGTACGGTGAGATTTATGCCAAGCACCGGGAGCCCAAGCTCGATGTGATCCAGGAGGTGGTGGACTCCAAGCACACTGTGTTTGATGTCTTGTCGCAGTTCATGGTGAACTCGGATGAGTGGGTGTCGCTTGCGGCTTCTGAGGTGTACATTAGACGGCTGTACAGAGCGTACTCGCTTGGCCCCATCTCGTACCACTTCCACGAAAAGTTGCCAATTCTCCAGTGGAAGTTCCAGTTGCCTGCGTTGAACTCTGTGCACCTGAATGCTTTGCGTCATCTCAAGGGCGATGACTCGCACAAGATGAATAGGGCTGCGTCTGTTTCAGACTTGTCGTTTGTCGTGGGGCCCAAGCAGGAGCAGCTCACGCGTACCGGTACCTTTGTACCATGCAAGCACTTGGACGAGGCTGACGAGATGATTTCTGCGGCATTGGAAAAGTATGGACTGACGGATG
The DNA here is from genome assembly GCA_015708815.1 of Kodamaea anthophila. Taxonomy (NCBI): domain Eukaryota; kingdom Fungi; phylum Ascomycota; class Pichiomycetes; order Serinales; family Debaryomycetaceae; genus Kodamaea; species Kodamaea anthophila. The sequence continues at coordinate 190,308 of JACFYR010000027.1, forward strand.
GTATTTCCTTTGCTGCAGAGGGTACTAGACCCCAGTTGACAAATGTCTTCAACATTGTTGTCACCAGCAACGACGGCTACGACACTGAGGAGGAGGTTTTGGCCAAGGTGGCAGACATTCTTGCCGAGTTTAAGGAGGACTTTTTGGCCGCTGGTGTGCGTCGTGTCACCTTTGTGTTTGCCCACAAGGTGGGTACTTACCCCAAGTACTACACCTTTAACGGGCCCGAGTATGTGGAGAACAAGGTGATTAGGCACATTGAGCCTGCGCTTGCGTTCCAGTTGGAGTTGGCACGCTTGGACAACTTCAACATCAAGCCTATCTTCACCGACAACAGAAACATCCATGTGTATGAAGCAGTGGGCAAGAATGCGCCATCTGACAAGCGTTTCTTCACGCGTGGTATTGTGCGCACGGGAGTGATTCGCGATGAGATCAGTATCGCCGAGTACTTGATTGCCGAGTCCAACAGGTTGATGTCGGATATCTTGGATGCATTGGAGGTGATTGACACTTCCAACTCGGACTTGAACCATATCTTTATCAACTTCTCCAATGTCTTCAATGTGGTTCCTGAAGAGGTTGAGGCTGCGTTCGGGTCGTTCCTTGAGCGTTTTGGCCGTCGTTTGTGGCGTTTGCGTGTTACCGGCGCAGAGATTTCCATCAACTGTGCGGACCCAGCCACCGGCCAGTCCTTCCCGTTGCGTGCCATCATCAACAATGTTTCTGGTTATGTGGTCAAGAGTGAGTTGTACATGGAGGTGAAGAACAGCAAGGACGAATGGGTCTTTAAGAGCATTGGCCAACCAGGCTCCATGCACTTGCGCCCCATCTCCACGCCATACCCAGCCAAGGAGTCGCTCCAGCCCAAGCGTTACAAGGCCCACAACATGGGTACCACCTACGTGTACGACTTCCCTGAGTTGTTCCGCCAGGCCACCTTGTCGCAGTGGAAGAAGCACCCCAAGTTGAAGGTTCCTCGCGACTTTTTCACTTCGTTGGAGCTCATCAGAGATGACAGCGATGAGTTGACAGCCGTTGAGCGCGAGCCAGGTTCCAACAAGATTGGTATGGTGGGCTTCAAGGTCACTGCTAAGACTCCAGAGTACCCTCGTGGCCGCCAGTTCATTGTTGTGGCCAACGACATTACTCACAAGATTGGTTCGTTTGGTCCTGAGGAAGATGACTTCTTCAACAGGTGTACGGAATTGGCTAGAAAGTTGGGGATCCCCCGTATCTACTTGTCTGCCAACTCCGGTGCGCGTATTGGTATTGCAGACGAGTTGGTGCCATTGTTCAAGGTTGCTTGGAATGTGAAGGATGACCCTGAAAAGGGCTTCAAGTACTTGTACCTCTCGGCTGAGGACATGAAGGCCATCAAGGCGTCGGAGAACCCTGACTCCGTGGTGGCCGAGCGCATTGTGGAGGAAGGTGAGGAGCGCTATGTCATCAAGAGCATCATTGGTGCCGAGGACGGTTTGGGTGTTGAGTGTTTGAAGGGGTCGGGTTTGATTGCCGGTGCAACCTCTAGAGCCTACAAGGACATTTTCACCATCACCTTGGTGACTTGTAGGTCTGTTGGTATCGGTGCCTATCTTGTGAGATTGGGCCAGAGAGCTATCCAGATCGAGGGCCAGCCCATTATTCTTACGGGTGCCCCAGCCATCAACAAGTTGCTCGGTAGCGAGGTGTACTCGTCCAACCTCCAGTTGGGTGGTACGCAAATCATGTACCGTAACGGTGTGTCTCACCTCACGGCTTCTGACGACTTGGCCGGTGTGGAAAAGATTCTCGAGTGGTTGTCGTATGTTCCTGCCAAGCGCGGCATGCCTGTGCCCACATTGCCATCGGAGGACCCATGGGACAGAGACATTGATTACTACCCCACCAAAAACGAGCCTTACGATGTGCGCTGGATGATTGAGGGTAAGGACACTGATGGGGTGTTCGAGTCCGGTTTGTTTGACAAGGGCTCCTTCCAGGAGACCTTGAGCGGCTGGGCCAAGGGTGTGGTTGTTGGTAGAGCCCGTCTCGGTGGAATTCCTCTTGGTGTCATTGGTGTGGAGACCAGAACCGTCGACAACTTGGTCCCTGCTGACCCAGCCAACCCAGACTCGGCAGAGTTCATGATCCAGGAGGCTGGTCAGGTGTGGTACCCCAACTCCGCCTTCAAGACCGCTCAGGCCATCAACGATTTCAACAATGGTGAGCAGTTGCCGTTGATGATCTTGGCCAACTGGAGAGGTTTCTCGGGTGGTCAGAGGGACATGTACAATGAGGTCTTGAAGTACGGTTCCTTCATTGTGGATGCCTTGGTTGACTTTAAGCAGCCCATCTTCACCTACATCCCCCCAACTGGTGAGTTGAGAGGTGGTTCATGGGTCGTCGTTGACCCCACCATCAACTCAGACATGATGGAAATGTACGCCGATGTTGAGTCTAGAGCAGGTGTCTTGGAGCCAGAAGGTATGGTGGGTATCAAGTACAGACGCGACAAGTTGTTGAGCACCATGGCCAGAATTGACCCCACCTACGCAGCCTTGAAGAGCAAGTTGGCTGACGCCTCGTTGTCGCCAGAGGAGCAGTCGGCGGTAACCGCAAAGTTGGTGGCCCGTGAAAAGGTCTTGTTGCCAATCTACGCTCAGATCTCCGTCCAGTTTGCTGACTTGCACGACAGATCCGGTAGAATGTTGGCCAAGGGCGTCATTCGCAAGGAAATCAAGTGGGTCGACGCCAGACGTATCTTCTTCTGGCGTCTCCGCCGTCGTTTGAACGAGGAGTACGTCTTGAAGTTGGTAGGCGAGCAAATCTCCTCCTCCTCTCGTTTGGAGAAGGTGGCCCGTTTGAAGAGCTGGATGCCAACGGTTGACTACGAGGATGACCGGGCTGTTAGTACCTGGATCGAGGAGAACCACGCGGATATCTTGAAGAATATCGACCAGTTGAAGACGGAGTTTACTGCTAAGAATATCCAAAAGTTGTTGAAAGAAAGTGACAATGGTTTGGAAATTATGAAGAGTGTGCTTGGGAGTTTGTCGGCCGAGGACAGGCAAAAATTGTTGAACATTAAGTAGATGTCTAAGTAATAAAGTTAATTGATGAAGTGAATGTACAAAACTGAGAAAAAGTTGAAGAATAATAGAGAAAGCAAGAAATAGCTATGATTTCGATGCATGTGGGTTCATATAAAGGGAAATGATGATGCATGAGAACTGTGGAAAACAAGAGGTACAGTTGAGTTGAAATGTACAATAGTGTAAACACGCAGTACAAGTCCTTGGAACTTTAATCAAGCAAAAGGTAATTGATACCTTCTGTTATTTTTTTGATTTGGACACACTCGAGTAGGGATCAACTTGACGACTACCTTATTGATGGGGAAAATGCTTATGTAAAGCCACTGGTGTGTTTAGATGATCTCTTTTTCTGGGTGTTATACCTCTATGAACTAGTGCTTAGAATTGTCTGAGGTTTATAAAGTTGGATGAATAGAATAGGTGATAGACTTATGCCCTTTGCTGCAATAGAGGCCTAGTTTTAGAGACGTGAATGTTTTCATTATATGCAGTATTCGCAGCCATTTTCTTTTGTACACTGATTACAATTTTTGTACACTTCCTATTGCATTTTTTGTACACTTTGCATCTTAACAACCCTTTGCTTTGAACTTGCAATGAAAACACTCAGTATTGCTATCTTTCTCGAGGTAGTTCTGGCTTTTAACTACCTCGTCTCTTTGAAACCTACTGAGAAATTGGAGTCGTTGATGAACTATGAGTGGGCGCTTCCTAGCACCCAGGACTTCAAGTCTATGGTGGACCATACCTTCAACTTTGGGAATTTCAGCGGCTTCTCGGGAAATTTCTCTGAAGCGGTATTGGAAAAGCTAGCGCGCTGTCCTTTGGTCGCTGAGGTTTCCCCCAACATTATTCTCAAGATGTACGACATCCAAGTGCAGAACGACTGTCCAAGACATCTTGCGCGCTTGTCACAAAGAGATAGGCTAAGGCCTAGTGAATACTACGATTACTTCTACAATGAGGAGGCAAGTGGCCAAGGCGTGACCGTTTATGTCATTGACTCTGGTATCGAGATCGAGCATCCTGAGTTCGAAGGAAGGGCTAAACGCGGTATTGACTTGACTGGGGAAGGATTCGGCGACTCAAATGGACATGGAACCCATGTCGCCGGTATCGTTGGATCTAATCAATATGGTGTGGCCAAGGATGTCGAGATCATTGAAGTAAAAGCCTTGGACATCACCGGCGCTGGGTCTTTAAGCACAATCATAAGTGCTTTGGAGTTCGCTGTCACTCACCGTTTGAGAACAGGGAAAAAGGGTGTTGTCAATTTATCTTTGGGCGCTGCAAAAAGCTCGGTATTGAATAGAGCAGTCAGTGCTGCAGTCGACACTGGTATGGTGGTGGTGGTTGCAGCCGGAAATTCCAACGTAAATGCATGTTCCACAAGCCCAGCGTCGTCTCCAGAAGCAATCACCGTCGGGGCAATTGATGACTCGAATGATACCATCACTTCATTTTCAAATTGGGGCGAATGTGTCGATATATTTGCAAGCGGATACTATGTTAAGAGTACAAATGCTAGGGATTTTGAGAACCCACAATATTTCTCAGGCACCTCAATGGCATCCCCCATAATTAGTGGGTTGTGTGCTAATTTGATGAGCAATGGGACTAGTGCTGAAGATGTCAAGGATCAGGTATTGGCTTTAAGCACCAGAGGCAATATCTCCAGAATCAGCATCTTCTTACGTCCGAAAAGTCCAAATAGGATTGCCTTCGGCGGAGTGTCAGAAGAGGATTGGGAACTTCAAGAGTTATTAGCGTAAGTAAATTCTGTTTATGGTAAAGTGCTAATGTAGAGATTAGGCAAGTGGCCAGGATTCATTCACTTAGTTCAGGCGTAAACTTACCTATATCTTGGTATCTCATCAAAAATATACCTTCTTGAATATTTGCTCAGTTGAATGCCACCCAAAGGGATAAGGTCGTATTATGTGCAGTACAAGTCTAACCCTTACGTAAGCTCTTTTTTGCAGCCATAATTTTAGGGGCCAGTTTTTACGAGGAAGCGCCTATTTTTTATCTACACTACCACACAATGGATGAACTGTCCTCTGGTAGAAGAGGGAAGAAAACGAGGAAGGTAGAAGACCCTACCAACCCAAGTACACCTTTCAGTAAGTTTTATGTCACAGCTAATCTCAACTAACAGCAGGCTTTTACAATTTGGATACTGGCCGCTTGAAAACCGCCCTTCCATTGAGTGGGTTTAAGACCCCATACATCGATTCTGAACGCTGGGCTGAGGTAGGTGACATCATTGGACCACAGGCTGAGAGAAATAAGGGACCAGGCGAACTTCTTGCTGAAACTAGCTTTTTTCAAGCCTTTCGCAAGAGTTACGACCCATATCCTGAATGGAATAGTCTGCAGGCTCCAATTTCGTGCGTTGATATTGAGTCCATCTTTATTCAGCTCACCGACCTATTTGGCTTCCAAACAGATAATAGTCGTAACATGTTCGACCACTTGATGCGCTTGCTTGACTCCAGAGCGTCTAGATTAGGCGCCCCAGCAGCCTTGAAATCTCTCCACGCTGACTATATCGGGGGTATCAATTCTAATTTCAGAAAGTGGCACTTTGCAGCACTGCTTGATGTTGATGATACGGGCAAGTCGAGAAAGAGCAAAAAGGCTGCCCAAGACGTCAAATTGTTGGAGGATAACAGAATTAAATGGGGGGTCAAGATGAATTCTTTGTCCTCTGCAGATCGGATCGTGCAGTTGGCACTTTACTTGCTTATTTGGGGAGAGGCAAACAATGTGAGGTTCATGCCAGAATGTATTTGCTTCATCTTCGAATGCGCTAATGATTACTACTACTCCTTGAAGTTGGATGAGCCTGTCAAGAATACAACTGGCAGCTTTCTTGACCACGTGATTACTCCCATCTACAACTTTTACCGGGACCAATCATATAGACTTATCAACGGTCAATGGCAGCACAGAAACAAAGACAACTCATCAATAATTGGCTACGATGACATGAACCAATTGTTTTGGTATAAAGAAGGCCTCATGAGGATCGTTTTGAAGGACAAAAAGACAAAGCTCATGTCCCTTCCTGCGCAAGACCGCTACCAACGCTTGAATGAAGTGTCTTGGGAGAAAACATTCTACAAGACCTTTTACGAGAGAAGAAGTTGGACACACGCGTTGTTAAACTTCAACAGGATATGGATCATTCACATCTCAATATTTTGGTACTATACAGCTGCAAATTCACCAACACTTTACACCAGCAATTACAAAATCAGTATTGATAACCAGCCCACCCTCCAGACCAAATTGACTGTGATGTCTCTTGGCGGCGCCATAGCAACTATTTTTTGCTTGTTGAGCACATTGATTGAGTTCACATTTGTTCCCCGCGAATGGACGGGGGCACAGCCTTTGTTTAAGCGTATGTCCTTGCTTTCCATAATTCTTCTTTTGAATGTTGCACCCACATTCTTTTTGCTACTGCGCTACGGTTTGGTCAAACAAGACACGAGCGGCGTTTTGATTGCAGCGACGCAGTTCATCTTCTCGCTTGGTGTTGTCGTGCACCATTCGTTGGTCCCCTTAGGTCATTTGTTTTCGGACTACCTCATCACAGAAAACAGAAAGCATTTAGCAAGCAAGACCTTCACGTCGTCTGTGTTCAAGTTGAAAGGATACGACCAAATGGCTTCTTATGGCTTGTGGGTCTCGATTTTCGTTTCAAAGTTTTCGGAGTCCTACTTCTTCCTCACGCTTTCACTCCGTGACCCAGTCAGAGAGTTGAGTATCATGAAAATGACCAAGTGCGCTGGCGAAGTTTGGATCGGGAATCTTTTGTGTTACAACCAGGCCAAGATTGTTTTGGGTTTAGTCTTAGCAACTGATTTGGTGTTATTCTTCTTGGACACTTACCTCTGGTACATCATATGGAACACAATATTCTCTGTTTGTCGCTCCTTCAACATTGGTGTTTCGATATGGACTCCCTGGAGAAACATCTTTTCCAGACTACCCAAACGGATTTTTTCCAAGATTCTCGCCACGTCTGGAGACCGAAGTGCCAAGGGAAAGTTCCTAGTTTCCGAAGTGTGGAACTCTATTGTGATTTCCATGTACAGGGAGCATCTTTTGTCGATTGATAGTGTACACAAACTTTTATACAAGCAGGTACCGATTGCTGGAGTGGAAGACGAGCTCAGCCTTCAAGAGCCTCATTTCTTTGTGTCACAAGAGGACCTGTCTATGAAGACGGCGCTTTTCTATCAGCAATCGGAAGCCCAACGAAGAATTACTTTCTTTGCGCAGTCTCTTTCGACACCCATGCCCGACGCGTGCCCGATTGGATCCATGCCCTCATTCAGTGTTCTAATCCCACACTACTCTGAAAAAATCATGCTTTCCTTGAGAGAGATCATCAAGGAAGAGAAGGAATACTCACATTTGACCATGTTGGAATACCTCAAGCTGCTCCATCCACTTGAATGGGCCTATTTTGTGAAAGACACCAAGCTTTTGGCAGAGGAGTTTGATTCCGATTCATCCTCTGTTGAGTATACCAAAGAAAAGTATGACGACATCCAGTACCACTCTGTTGGGTACAAAACCGCAGCTCCCGAATACATCATGAGAACCAGAATATGGGCCTCTTTGAGAACGCAGACATTGTACCGTACCATTTCTGGCTTCATGAACTATTCCAGAGCCATCAAATTGCTTCACGATGTGGAATTGCCCGATTCAGAGACTAGCGATGAGTACGAGAAACTAGAGCAGGCGTGTGTGATGGCGTTGCGCAAGTTCAGAATGGTTGTGTCGATGCAAAGGCTCAAATTCTTCAGTCCCGAGGAGATGGAGAGTACCAATTTTCTCTTGAGAGCTTACCCTGAGCTCCAAATTGCGTACCTTGATGAGGTACTCGATAAAGAAACCGGGGAGATCACATACTATTCTGCCTTGATTGATGGTTCGTGTGAAATACTTGAGAATGGGGAGAGGAAGCCCAAGTACAGGATCAAATTATCGGGCAACCCAATTCTCGGCGACGGGAAGTCCGACAACCAGAACCACGCATTGGTTTTCTGCCGCGGAGAGTACATCCAACTTATTGATGCCAACCAGGATAATTATTTGGAAGAGTGCTTGAAAATCAGAAACATATTGGCGGAGTTTGAAGAGACCATAGTTCCTGTGGACCCGTATGCGACTCAGTTGCACGATAATGAGTTTTCAAGCCCCGTAGCGATCATTGGTACCAGGGAGTACATCTTTTCAGAGAATATCGGAATTCTCGGGGACGTAGCGGCCGGTAAGGAGCAGACTTTTGGGACGTTGTTTGCCCGTACGTTGGCGCAGATTGGGGGCAAGCTTCACTATGGGCATCCTGATTTCATCAATGGTATCTTTATGACAACACGGGGTGGAGTGTCTAAGGCGCAGAAGGGGTTGCATTTGAATGAAGATATCTATGCCGGGATGAATGCCATTCTCAGAGGTGGTCGCATCAAGCACTGTGAGTATATGCAATGTGGCAAGGGAAGAGACTTGGGGTTTGGGTCCATATCCAATTTCACCACCAAGATTGGGGCTGGTATGGGTGAGCAGATGCTCTCGCGGGAATACTTTTATTTGAGCACGCAGCTCCCACTTGACCGGTTCTTGTCCTTTTACTATGCTCACCCGGGGTTCCATTTGAACAATGTGTTTATCATTCTCTCGATCCAGTTATTTTTGCTAGTAGCCATCAACCTTGCTGCACTCACGCACGACACCACTATTTGCGAGTACGACAGGCACAAGCCGATCACCGACCCACGCATTCCCAAGGGATGCTACAATTTGACGCCCGCAGTGAAATGGCTCGAACGGTCAGTGTACTCGATATTGATTGTGTTCTTCATTGCGTTTGTACCTTTGGTGGTGCAGGAAGTTACCGAACGGGGCGTGTACAAAGCAACGACGCGATTTTCCAAGCACTTTGCGTCGTTTCTGCCATTGTTTGAGGTATTCATCTGCAAGATCTATGCACAGTCCATGATGAGTGACATCTCGCTCGGAGGAGCACGGTATATTGCGACAGGAAGAGGCTTTGCCACGACGCGGATTCCGTTCTCCATATTGTATTCGAGGTTTGCGTCAGAGAGCTTCTACTATGGGGCCTTTTGCGGGCTTTTGATTCTCTACGCGAGTATCACGATGTGGAAGGTGCCCTTGCTCTACTTTTGGTTCACTGTGTTTGGCCTACTTGCGTGTCCGTGCATTTACAACCCAGAGCAATTTGGGTGGAATGAGTTTTTCCTCGACTACCGTGAGTACTTGAAGTGGTTGAACTGCGGCAACAGCAAGCTGCGGAAAAACTCATGGATCTGTTTCAACCGGTTGGGGAGAACGCGGATGATAGGGGCCAAGAAAAAGCGGATCAACCTGACTGACGAGGTGCGTTTGGTGAACGAGATCAGGCCCAACCGTTTGCATGTGTTTGCATTCGACACGCTTGTCGACCTTTTTGTAGCTGCATTTGTTGGGTGCGCGTACCTCTTTTCGAACGCCCAAAACGAGAGCAAGAGCCGGGAGCCAGTCAACAGTCTTCTTCGGGTGACAATTGTGGCTGTGGGCCCGATTGTGGTGAACATGGCAGTGTTGTTGGTCTTTTTCGTTGTGAGTGTGGTGCTTGGTCCCCTCGTAGGACTCGCCTTCAAGAAATTCCCCGCTATGATTGCGGCCATTGTGCACACTCTCGCCATAGTAAACTATGTCTTCTTTTTCGAGTTGATGTGGTTCTGGCAGAACTGGGACTTTTCTCGAGCGATTCTTGGGTTTGGGTTGGCTGGGCTAGTGCAGAGCTGGCTATTGCGCTCGGTCACTGTGATGGTGTTGTCGAGCGAGTTCCGCAACGACCGGAGCAATTTGTCGTGGTGGTCTGGTAAGTGGCTCGGAGTGGGCCATGGTTGGCACGCAGTTTCGCAGCCGTTGCGTGAGTTGATGTGCAAGATCTCGGAGATGAGCTACTTTCCCTACGATGTAATGCTTGGGCACTTGATATTATTTGTGCAGATCCCCATCTTGATGGTGCCACTTTCGAGCAAGTGGCACTCGTTGATGCTTTTCTGGTTGAAGTCAGGCAGCGAGAGCCGGGCCGTGGTACTTCAGAAGAAGCACCGGCGCAGGCGGCGCATTATTGTGAATACCTACATGGTCGTGTTTGTGCTTGCGCTTGCCATGTTTGCTGGTATATTTGTTGCGCCACTTGTGGCAACCAAGGTGTGTGGGGTTGATTTTGGGGAGTACATGCCGGATGTGATCAATTATTTGGTACAGCCTGAGAGTAGAAAAAGGCGTGGGTAGTGCAAGTGTATGTAAACGGAATGCAAAGAAAAAGACAAGCCGTGTAGAAAAATGGTTCAGGTACTGATTGTAGGGAAAGAAGATATGAAATGAAGACTTGGACGATAAGAATAAATACATCTCTTTGATGCAATGAAGGCCTTCATCTTTCAAGCCGTTTCAAATACTCTAGTGTTTTCGTTCCCATATTCTGTCCGATGCATTCACCTTTAACTTTCATCAGATAAAACCTTCCTGTATCTTTCAGCAAGGTTGTCTGGAACACGAGCAAGGACCTCTTTCACAGAAGCCGGCTCGCAAAAGTCTAATGCAAGATGATACCTTTTGGATTGGGCTAAGGTTTCTAAAGGCACGATGGCTTTATGCAAGATGTTTGGGTCATTTGCAGACTCATGGAGCAAAGCATCCAAAAAGAACTCCAAGAATTGCGGGTCTACACCAGAGGCGGAAAAAAGGTCCAGATACACACTGGGGTCGATCAGAAGCACGTACTTGTATGCAGCCGCCTTTTTGGAGTCGGGAAGCGATTTCAAGAGCGCAAGGTGATGCATCGATGGCCTTTGTGCGAAATTCTCAGTAGAGGACTCTTCTGTAGAGGGTTGAGGCAGTGGGTTTTTTGCTTCTTCCTTACGATGGGTTGGTTTGGCCGGTGTAGTATTCATTGCGCTGGTGAATCTGGAGGATAACCTATCAACGGTGAGAATAGGAATCTCCTTTGATTCCAGCTTTTTGGTAGTTTCATTGACAGACTTATCCAACTTGGGCTTTTTCGGGAGCTGGGCTAGCTCGGTCTGAGCAGGGGCATTGTTGGGATCGAGCTGGAGGACCTGCAAAAAACACTGACGTGCGGAATGTATGTCCCCCAAGTGTTTCAAGGCCATTCCTTTGCGGTAGTGAAGCTTGGCCAGCATTTTGGGGTCGTCTGTAAGTTGTAGGCCTGCAATGGTGTCTTTCAATGCTCTGTCGTAGTCAGCCAACTTTAAGAAGGCCTGGGCCCTATTTGAATAGAGCACGGCATTGCGGGGGTCTTCGGATATCGCATCCCGGTATATCTTGGCGGCTTTGGTGTATTCTCCGCGTGCAAAGGCTTCATTTCCGAGGGCTTTCAAGGACATGGTGAGGAAAAAGGAAATAACTACACTAACAAAATATGTACATATTACAAGAGATCGCCCAAGCTGTTTCTTATGGCACTGATGGAACAGTAGAGGGTTCTCAATAGGTGTAATGAAGCATCCGAATTGAGTACATATTGAAAGTTCACTTTGTCTAGTCGAATAGCTCTTTTGCATCTATTTTATTTATGCTCCAGGAGCTCTACGATGAGATCAGCGCCATCGACGCTATATACGAGGGCTCGGTAGAGGAGGTCGCCCCTCAGATATACAACCTCCAACCCCCCGACCACCCCGGAATGCGCATCCAGATGAGTTTTCCAGCAGAGTATCCCGAAGTTCCCCCAGATGTCCTTCAAGTAATTGCCCACGACCCTCGCACGTATACTGATGTCAATTATCTAGAGGGAAAGGTGCGCGAGCACCTTAAAAGCGTGTACCATGAAGGCGAGGTGTGTCTCTTTGATTTGTTTGCGGAAATGGAAGAGTTTCTCGCGGCGTATGTAAAGGAACATAGGCAGAAGGAGATGGAAAAAGAGGCGGAAAAGGAGTTGGAAAAAGAGGTGCGGGAGAAAGAAAAAGCACAGCTCAAGAGAGAGGACGAAACCAAGGAAAAAAGCAGGCGCGTGCTACCGGAAAATGAATTGTCTGACCCCACATCTGGATGGATACAATCTGAGCCTATTGTGGACCGGGGATCCACATTCATCGCGTACGCGCGACACGTAGAGTCTGTAGAGGAGGCTGAAGGACACATAGGTGTGTTGGTGACCGATAAGCGTATTCTGCGGGCCACACACAATATCAGCTCGTGGAGGATACGGCGAAATGACGGGATCCAGTTCCAGGACTGTGATGACGATGGCGAGACGGCCGCGGGAGGTCGCCTATTGCATTTACTTACGGTATGTATACTCACGCAGGTTTTACTAACAGCAGATGATGGACGTGTGGAACGTGGTGGTGGTGGTGAGCCGGTGGTTTGGGGGAACGCATTTGGGGCCAGACAGGTTCAAGCATATTAATTCTGCCGCACGCGATGCTGTGGTCAAGGGAGAATTCATTCAAAGTGATCAGGCCAAGAAAAAGAGAGGGTAGAGAGACATAGAGTTACAAGACAATGAGCGGAGTTGAATCTAGTTGGAAAACATGATACAGCATGGGTGTCAATTCATGTTCAAATATCTTTAGTACGAAGCAGTACAAGAATTTACTTTCACAGATCTTGCAGCTTCCTAATTTACTGAGTAGAGTGTGGCATGATAACCAAACGTTAAAAGATCATTCTAGGTTTTTGTACACTGAATCATTGTTCACTACACAGCTTCACGTTTGTAGCTGTATACACTTTTCTGATATATTTGTATTAAAGTGTTGTCCACGTTTCTGTTAGGGAATTACACTTTAGTTGGGGCTATAGCTTGATCTAACCGGAAATATCAATATTATTGCCAGCAGCTTGACAAAGTCTAGCTGCCGGTTTGCACTATACCTGAGCGAGCGAAGGTTTATGCTTGGTTAAGGTTAAATCAGTCATTCACTTCACTCAGGTTTATACTCAGGTTTTTGCAACCTTGACGTACATGCAGTCTAGTACTCCCAATACCTGACAGTTCATTCTTTTTTTTAGCTCTTTCTAGACTGGCTTTTAACTTACCATGCCGTCCTCTTCATACGTGAGGTTCCTGTTGTCTTTCCTTTATTGCGTTTGAAGGCCTTACGTTTCTTTTTTTCCATCATCTTCTCCAATGCAGGTACCAATAAATTGTCAGGCCCCAAGAGCCGAAGGTCCTTTGCGTAGAGGCCAGATATCTCGTACATTCTGGTGATAATAGGTTCAAACTCCACATGGTTGATACCCGCCGTATATTCGCGATACAATTGAAGCAAATATTGAATGATTTCGTCCTTCTTATAATAAGGAGTAGCCAAATAAAGCTTCATGACGTAGGGATTTAGGTAGTACAAACCAAAATTAAACCCTTCCTTGAGGATTGTATTCATTTTGATTATGGAATCGTGTATTGTATCCATGAACAAGATACTGTACCGTCTGACGTAACCGATCAACTTTCTGATGCCTTGAATATCACGAACATTGGCTTCGCTTTGATACCTGCGCCAGACGTATGCCATTGGATCAGGTACGCCTTCATCACGCATATACTTGTGCTCGATGGCAGTCTTGTTCCATGCATCAATTAGCATGCGAATATGATTGCGGTACTCCTCCAATGTTAGGCCTTCCATATCGGGACTAACTTCGTCGACACATGTTGGATCGCACTTCATTCCAGACGCTGCGACTGCTTTTTTGAGGCCCGGCACTTGTTTGAATAGAACTTCCATTTGGGAGCCCCATTTTTCCCTCGAATCAACCGACTCAGTGGCTTTGCCAAACCACTCCACCTTCATGAAGAAGGAACGAAGGACATCTTTTCTCACTTTTTCACAGTACTTGTAAAGCTCATTCTTCTTCAATTCATCTTTTTCACTGCTTGTGGACGTCATACCCAGAGGAAGTTTTCTCGTAGACAGGCGAATATAATTTGAACTCACGTTTGAGTCTGACTAAATACTTTGAGTCTGAATAAATACTCTGAGTCTGACTAAATACTACCTGTGGCCCATGACCTGCTTGATTCAGGAACCCGGCATAAAATACCTTTGTGATCTAAGCGATAAGAAGGTTCATAAAAAAAGCATGTTATTTGCCTTCATATCCAGTTGTGCTCATCACCTCATCCTACCACACCAGCCTTGTGGCTGTGCATTCCGAGTTACAACAGCGAGACAATAATAATGAGCCACAAATTCGGATTAGTACCCGAAGCCTAAATAGGAAAATACTACAAATAAATGTATCCGTGGGCTCACATAAAGTCCTGGAAGACATGTCCTTGTGACTGGCTTATGAGCACTAGACAGTTAAACTCTACCTCATTCCCTTTCCACAGACCACAGTTGGCGCAGTAGTAAATATTAGATATGAAGGCATCTACTACAGAGATCACCGTGGCAACGGTAGAGCATTGACAGATTAGTAGTCATTTTAAAAAGTCTCATGTCTTGCCATTTTGCTTGTGCCCATTATTTTTGATTGACGTGATTGTAGTTACATAAAAGTTTATAGGAGTCTCCATAAGCAAAGTACAATAAACAAGTATTATATAAAATTAAAAACCATTCAAGTCTTTACAGACGTATGATAATAAGCTTAGTCCATATCTACAAGTACAGGGTTATTCAATATTCCAAGTATATAGTATATGGTTTAAGACACTCAGAGAAGCCCGCTTCTTCCTATTTGTAAGGCTACTTGAGATGCCCTTTTTCACTACACATGTCTAAAGCCATATATTAGCAAAGTATGTTGGAGCTCGCCAAGTTAAGGGTCTTCCATTAGCTAATGCATATTTCTTAATCGCCATTCTCATCGAAGCTTCTACAATGAGTGGTTGTCTACTTCTGTCTCTTCAAATTATCCCACATCTCTGCGAGTGATGCTCCATCGTTCGGACGCTTAGCAGGTGGTTTTGGATATGTCCCTTTTTTACTGGGATTACGTGCTGTGGGCTTTTCGTAGGTGTGTCCGGATCTCTCTGGGTGACTAGACCGACTCAGCCTCTCAGGACGAGACCTATCTGAGTAGTCAGACCCTGGCCGACTGGACCTCTCTGGGCGTTCATACCGCTCATTACGATCAGATCTCTCAAGATGCTTGGGGGATCTCTTATACGGTGCAGATGTCTCATGAGACTTCCCCGATTTGGAGTACGTGTTTTCTGTAGACCTGCGAGGCCCATAAGATGCTTTCAGGTAGAATCCCTCATAGTCCTCATAAGAGTCTCGGCGAGGTGACTTTGGTCTGTGCGAAAGTTTTTCCGATTTTTGCTCTGTGTGCTCCAGCCTTAACGCTCTCGGTTTCTGTGATGGTCTTGCAGTATGCAGAGTTTCAGAATTGGACGTTTCCTCTTCATCTTCGGGCTCAAACATGTTTATGCTTGCGTAGCCAACCATAGGAACGGTGGAATTACGTGCGATAATGGCGTGCGCGTCGGGTGAAGCCCACTCGGACGTGTCCCTGACTTTTTTCTGGGGTTCTGCTGATGTTGGCGAGTTCTTCATGAACTTCATGTTCATAACACGAGAGGATAACGACATGATGTGAAGTGCTCAAATGTTAAGTAATCAGATAGGTAAAGGACTAGATGACTTGGACTGTGTGTTCTTCTATAAGGACTCAAATATTTGTGCAGTTTGAATACTCAGGTTGGGATTCTGTTCTTGAACTCGTACTTTAGTTTTTTGGGGTGAGTACTGAAATGAGTACAGTATTAGATTTATGAACAATGGTGACTGTTCAGTCGACTTTGCTGCTTTGATAATGTGCAATGTCTCCAGTTTTCTGGCGACAATCTATTCTCTTCTTTGATATGGCAACTGTCTTTCAGTTGTCGGTAAGGTTTATTAAGTATGCCAGTCTCTATTATGTTGACTGTCCTGGGTTGTTGCTTGCCTATGCTGAGTATAAACTGTAGTATTGTACAGTTGAGATTAATGAGTGGTAGTGGTAAGTTATTGTTCAAGTCCAGTTGATGGTCGTTGGTTGATAGGTATGTCCTGTTTGTTGATCAGTAATGTAGTCGAGCTGTTTGTTGGTCAGTAATGCAGTCTAGCTGTTTGTTGATCAGTAATGTAGTTGAACTGTGTGACGTTCTTTCGATCTGCCTTGTACTTAGATGTCTGTTTCTGTAGACAATCTATAGTGGGTATTTTTCGTACTTTTTTATTCTTCCTCATCTCATGAAATCCGACTTTAGATTCTCGAATCTCCTCGGGACAGTCTACAGCCAGGGCAACCTAGCATTCAGCGAGGACGGAACGAAGCTCCTCAGTCCTGTGGGAAACCGCGTGAGCTGCTTTGATCTCGTAAACTCCCGTTCCTTCACATTCAACTATGAGCATCGCAAGAACATTGCCCGCATCGCCCTCAACGCAAACAACACCTTGCTTATTTCTGTCGATACTGACGGGAGGGCCATTCTCGTGAACTTTGTGCTGCGCACGGTGCTCCACCACTTCAACTTTCGCGACACAGTCCATGACATTGTCTTTAGTCCGTGCGGACAATACTTTGCAGTGGCTTGTGGGAGAATTGTGCAAGTGTGGCACACGCCCAAGGCTGCTGAGCGCCAGTTTGCGCCATTTGTACGCCACCACGTCTATGCCGGGCACCATGCGGACATCACAGGTGTATCGTGGTCCAAGGACTCGCGCTTTTTGCTCACCAGTGCCAGAGACATGTCTGCGCGTGTGTGGTCTGTGAGTAGCGAGGAGAGCGGAGTCGCCACGGTATTGCTGGGACATAGAGATGCGGTGGTGGGCGCGTACTTTGATAATTCTCAAGAAAAGATCTACACAGTGAGCCGTGATGGTGCGATTTTTGAGTGGGAATACAGAGAAAGGAATGAGGAGGAGCAAGATGAAGAAAATGCCATTTTTGGCTGGTTCATTTCGGACCGTCATTATGTACGTGCTGATGCTCGGGTCAGGTGCTGCACGTTCCATGCCCCACTGAATGTTCTTGTGGTTGGATTCAGCAGCGGGGAGTTCAGGCTCTTTGAGCTTCCCAACTTTGCTCTCCTCCAGCAGCTCAGTATGGGCACTCATAGCGTGGCCACGGTGTCGGTGAACAGTACCGGCGAGTGGTTGGCGTTTGGCAGCACGGCTGGCCAGCTTCTCGTGTACGAGTGGCCACTGGAGCTGTACATTCTCAAGCAGCAGGGCCATTATGACCTGATGAATGCCATGGCCTATTCTCCCGACGGTGCCCGTGTAGTCACCGCAGGAGCCGATGGGAAAATCAAGGTCTGGGACATGGTTCTGGGCTTTTGTCTCGCCACCTTTACCGAGCATGTGGGTGCCGTTACAGACGTGCAATTTGCCCGCCGTGGCCACGTCATGTTCCTGGCCTCCCACGATGGAACAGTGCGTGCCTGGGACCTTGTGCGGTTCCGTAATTTCCGTACATTCACTGCTCCGTCGCGTGTGCAGTTCTCTTGCCTCGCTGTGGATCCCAGTGGTGAAGTAGTATGTGCTGGGCTGCCCGATAGCTACGATGTGTTTGTGTGGTCTGTACAGACGGCGCAGTTGCTAGACTCGTTGCATGGCCACGAGGCCCCCGTACTGTGTGTAGCCTTTGGTGCCGAGGGCCTGGTATTGGCCTCCGCATCGTGGGACAAGACTATTCGGCTCTGGAACGTTTTCGGGCGCAGCCAGCAGTCGGAGCCAATTGAGGTGAGTAGTGACGTCCAGGGCTTGGCCATGCGCCCTGATGCAAAGGAGGTTGCCGTGGCCACGTTGGACGGCCATATTACAGTGTTTGACGTGGCTTCCGCCAAGCAGGTCCACACTATTGACGGCCGCAGGGACATGCTCGCCGGTCGGTACCTCCAGGACCGCTTTGCGGCCAAGAACTCGGCCCGTCTGCGTTTCTTCACCTCTCTCCACTACCTGTTTGACGGTTTAACCTTGGTGGCTGGTGGCCGCCACAATGCCATCTGCTTGTACGATGTGCTGAATGAGGTGCTTTTACGCCGCTACACAGTCTCGCGCAACATGGCCTTGGATGGTACTCAAAAGTTCCTCAACAGTTCCAAAATTACCGACGCAGGCACCTCCATCGATTTGGTTGATCGCGACGGCGAGGCCAGTGATGTGGAGGACCGTATCGACCATTCTTTACCAGGCCTGCATGCTGGAGACCCCTCTGTACGTAGTACAAGGCCTGAGATCCGCGTCACAGCCGTCCGCTTCTCCCCCACGGCTCATGCCTTTGTGGCTGCCTCCACAGAGGGCCTCCTCGTGTATTCCACAGATGCTGCTGTGGCTTTTGACCCATTTGACCTCGATTTGGACGTGACCCCAGCAGCTGTGCGTGAACTCCTTGGGGAGAAAGACCTCCTCACAGCTCTTGTGATGGCTTTCCGTCTCAATGAGCAATACCTCATTCACGAGGTCTATGAGGCAGTGGCATACAAGGACATTAGCCTCATTGCCGCAGCCCTTCCAGCAGTCTACGTGGCTCGCCTCCTCACGTTCATTGGAGAGCTCATGGCAAACGACTCGGCTCATATGCACTTTAATCTCCTTTGGATCAGAGCTCTTTTGTCTGCACACGGAAAGTACATAAATGAAAATAAGCACGAGTTTGCTCCGGCTTTGCGCTTGGTGCTGAGGTTCTTGGGCAGATCTGCAAAGGATATCGTGGGGACCGCAAAGAAGTCGGTGTATAGAGTGGACTACTTGGAGGGGGCGTCGAAGTTGAAGACTGAGGATTATATGGATACAAAGAGTGATAATGAGCTCAACCCGAGCGATAGCGAGGGTGAGCTGGATATGGGTGGCTGGATGGGAAATCCGAGCGATAGCGAGGATGAGAATATGACGAACCCTAGCGACAGCTAAGATAACTGAACCCAGCGACAGCTGGGGTGAGGTTAATTACGAACCCTAGCGACAGCTAGGGTGAGATTATGAATATATTCCAGCGACGGATGAATGAGTACGCTGTCGCTAGAATAATCAGTGTCGATTAGCTTTCGCCAGGGTGAGAGTGAAAACTAGCTAGTTCACGAACATAATGAATATGATATCGTGCGGGCTTAAGAAACACGATGGTATTGAGTATTGAGTCTGTCGGGAGTCCCAAAATTCTGGAGAACACAATGAAGGACGAATAGCAACCCCGGATAGGTGGATGTTCCACTCAGCATGTTTTTTGGCGGCCTCCATATGCTCCTCAGAACGGGCGTGCCAGGTACCATTCAGTCAGCTGTGGCTTGTGCTGTTCAGCTTCATAAAATCGAATAGCCCAAAAGGGTTTAATAGACTATAGAGCATTTTGATGTAGGCAGCAACCAGATTGGGAGTACTTTAGATATGCTCTAGTTCAACAGTAGGAGATGTTATTATATTCCATATCGAATGACTTTTCGTGTTCGTGTGAAAGTTGCACATATTGGGACTAAGAGAAGATTCACCCGATGACAAGATGTTGGTGCAAACGGGTAGGGGAGCTTTCTAAATATTATGCGTAGGTACAGGTTGCATGTTTGTAGTTTTATGTCAAACCAGCACTGTTAGAGTAAATATGTTCATACCTATGTCTATCCAGAGTCGAATAACAGTAAGGTGCCATTATGCAACTTTTATGAATACAAACATAGTCGCAGTCATCCTAGCCTATGGAATTCCTAATTCTTGTTGACATTAGCTTATTTAAAGTGAATCAACTTTTTATCTGTGTATTATGAGGTAGAAGGCTCTGAATTTGCTGTCATCGATCTCTTCTTGTATGCAGTATTTCCACTCGAGGTGATGGAGGTGCAGATTCTGCCTGCACTACGACCCAGGAGTCAAGAATTACCGACCGAATGGCAATAGTAAAAGCAATTTATTAGCGAGATCCGTAGACTGGAGAAGGGACCATTTACCTGTTCCAATGAGGCCAGCTCATTGGTCTGATCCACTTTTTCAGAGCAGTAAATGTTCTGTTGATGTTGTCCAGTTGTGGTACATCAATGAACTGAATTCCTCCTTGTTGAGCTTCCTCAGAGAGTCTATGTCTCAATGTCTACAGAGAAATAGGATAATGCTCATGGAAACTCACTCTAGTATTTTTGTGTGGTCCATTCTTCTTTGTTGGGTTTTTCTCTGATTCTCTCGCAGGCTAAATTGTTGGCTTTGTGCTGGCGGAACATCAATCCCCCAGTTTGTTGACTACAAGCTATTATTCTATTTTCAAGACATCCCTATGGCCCTTTGTTTTCTATTTATAAGCTTGTCGCCAATGCCTATGTCAGTCGTCGTCCAGACAAACATTCCATTCCACTTGTGCTTTGTGAAACTTGCACAAAACCCTGACCCCCCACGAGGCTTGCAACCCCACAAATAAAAGAAATAGGCTACTGTGTACTCTGCTTTGACAATGATGACGAAGACGAGGTGAAAAAAGTATATCAGTAAGCCTATATTTGGTCAAAATATTTGATGGGCCTATGGTTTTATTCCGTGATTTGTCTCGTGATGTGCTCGCTTGGCCTTGACTCACTTTAATTTTAGTGGATGGCTTCCCCACTTGTCGCCTCAAACCCCGCTACGGAGTTTCTCAGTCCGGACGGCTGCAGTGCACATTATTTATGCCAGTTTGTTCTTTAGTCTTTTTGTGCTGGTATGCCAGTTGTTCTTTGGTCCTTTTTGTGCTGGTATGGCGAGTGTTGGGTTCCTCTTGTATGTGTTTCAGACATTATAGTGTGATTGCAATTTTCCATAGTCCCATTATAAATCGTCAGTTTACCCGCACCGCAGAGATGCCTTTTTTTTCCGCCGGATTAACGTGGGGGTATCTGCTGATACCGTCACACCACGGCTATCCCAGGCCTTCTGCATGACTTACCGTGCAACTCTATTTCAACCCCCTATACCCCACATGACACAAAACGATTGACCAGCAAAATACAGATACAGAGGCATCATTGACACAGATAATGCTAGTGTACTTCTGATCACCTAGGTGGGCGTTTTTGTGTATGTTTTTGGCTTGTGTGTAACATGTTTTATATTTTTTGGTCTCCGCATACTTAATTGGAGTGTTTCCAATTTTATTACTCCTTTTTATTCATGACCAGAGACATTGAGAACCACCTCTTGTTCGAGGTTGCCACTGAGGTTGCCCACAAGGTGGGCGGAATCTACTCCGTGCTTAAGAGTAAGGCCCCCATTACTGTGGCCGAGTACCGCGAGCGCTACACGCTTATCGGACCCCTCAACCACCACTCCGCCCTGATTGAGGTGGAGGAATTGCCGGTGAAGGACGACAAAATCAAGGCTGCGTTGGCCTCCATGCTGGAGCGGGGCATCCAGTGGCTCTATGGGCGTTGGTTGATTGAGGGCGCCCCTCGCGTCCTTCTTTTCGACATTGGGCTGGCAGCACACAACTTGAATGACTGGAAAGCGGATTTGTGGAACACGGCGGGTATTCCTACCCCTGACCATGACCAAGAGTCGCATGACGCCATTCTTTTGGGGTACCTTGTGGCGTGGTTTTTGGGCGAATTGGTGTACCACGACCGCGAGCGTGCCGTTATCGCCCATTGCCACGAGTGGTTGGCCGGTGTGGCCTTGCCATTGTGCCGCAAGCGCAGAATTGACGTCACCACCATCTTCACCACCCACGCAACGTTGCTTGGACGGTACTTGTGCGCGGGAAGCACGGACTTTTACAACAACTTGGCCAACTTTGACGTGGATGTGGAGGCAGGGAAGCGCGGCATTTACCACAGGTACTGCATTGAGAGAAGCGCCACTCACTCGGCCGACGTCTTCACGACAGTGTCGCACATTACCGCGTACGAGTCAGAGCATCTCCTCAAGAGAAAACCAGATGGCGTGTTGCCCAATGGGTTGAATGTGGTCAAGTTCCAGGCCGTGCATGAGTTCCAGAACCTTCATGCCATCAAGAAGGCCACCATCAATGAGTTTGTCAAGGGCCACTTTTACGGCAACTACGACTTTGACCTCGACAACACCCTCTACTTTTTCATTGCTGGGCGCTACGAGTTCCGCAACAAGGGCTGCGATTTCTTCATCGAGGCCCTCGCCCGTTTGAACCACCGCCTCAAGGAGGCTGGCTCCAAAATGACCGTCGTGGCCTTCATTATCATGCCTGGTAAAACAAACTCCTACACAGTCGAGACCCTCAAGGGCCAGGCCGTCATCAAGCAGTTGGAGCTGACAATTGGAGAGGTCCAGAAGAAGGTGGGTGAGCGTCTTTTCGAGCATTGCGCCCGTTTCCCCAACCTGGGCCACGGCGCAAACCAGGAGGTCCCCTCCATCGACGACCTCATCAAGCCCGCCGACCGTGTGCTCCTCAAAAGACGCATTTTCGCCTTGAAGAGAGAAGGCCTCCCCCCCATTGTCACCCACAACATGACGGACGACGCAACAGACCCCATTCTCAACCAGATCCGCCGCGTGGAGTTGTTCAACAAGCCCGAGGACAGGGTCAAGATTGTCTTCCACCCAGAGTTCCTCAACTCCAACAACCCCATCTTGTCGCTCGACTACGATGAGTTTGTCCGTGGTTGCCACTTGGGTGTTTTCCCCTCCTACTACGAGCCTTGGGGGTACACCCCAGCCGAGTGCACAGTGATGGGTGTGCCCAGTATCACCACCAACTTGTCTGGTTTTGGTTGCTACATGGAAGACTTGATTGAAAACACCAGTGACTACGGTATCTACATTGTGGATCGTAGAATGAAGTCCGTTGACGAGTCCATCAACCAGTTGACCGACTACTTGTTTGACTTTACCCAAAAAACTCGTAGACAGAGAATCAACCAGAGAAACAGAACAGAGCGTCTCTCAGACTTGCTCGACTGGAAGAGAATGGGCTTGGAGTACATCAAGGCAAGACAATTGTCCTTGAAGCGCGCATACCCTGACAAGTTCAAGAATGGCGCCAATCCCTTCAACTCCTTCCAGCAGAACCTCAAGTTGACCCGCCCGTTGAGCGTGCCGGGCAGCCCAAGAGGAAAACTTGGTTTGATGACCCCTGGTGACCTTGGCTCCTTGCAGGAGGCCCAGGAGAGCTTGAATACCGAGGATTACATTGGTTTCAAGTTGGGTGGCGGTGAGGATGAGGACGAGGAGGAGGACAAGTACCCCTTGACTTTAAGGGGTAATTCTGTGGCCCCAGAGGAAAAGTAGACGTCGACCTGACCGATCTTACAAGAACTTGGGGGTTGTTGTGCCTTAGGGGCGGCCCTGTGCGCCCTCGTTTATCAACAAGTGGACTGCGGCGAGTAAGTGTACGCCTGGTGGCGGGAACGTGGCATCATTCAAGCAAATCGTTGCGCTGTAGTGACTAGAAGGTAATTCGGCGTTGGAGCAAGTGAGTTATAGTTTCAATGTGTTAATACTCTGAGGTTATTCTCGTTTGCTGGGAGGATTAAGTGTTTAGATGCTTGTGTCTAGTCATTGGCGCATGACAAGTGCATGCAGAATAATATGATATCTGTTGATGTGTGTAGAGGTCTGGAAGGGTGGAAAACTTTGGTCTTGAAGTGACTAGCGAAATAGTGGCTAGCAATGCGGCAGACACAATAAGCGAAGCAGACCATTTATGATGAAGGGAACCTTAGCATAATGAGGCGAGCTGAGCAGTTTGAGGGACAAATAGGAGCCTAAACGAATTAAAGAAATGAGCTCATAAACAGATTAAGAGAGGGCGGAAAGGAGAGTGATCAGGCATAACAAGGAAAAGGAAGCAAATTAACCCTGAGTGACTGAAGGAACGAGGGAGTTTAATTAACTCGACGACGAACGCTTGTCATCTATTATTGAAATGTTTGTCTTGTATTTAACCTCATTTACCTTAATGAGGTGTGCTAATCAATGAATAATCCTATTATCTGTTGCCTATTTAATTGGTCGCTCAAGCTAGATTGCCTTTGATTTAATAAAAGTGTACTTCACACTTGAACAAGTTTCCAGACTGTAGATGTAGGTGGATGAATATCGGTGTAACTAGCAACTAATAGGGTGTAAGACGTTTTCGAGGTATGATTTGCTTTTTCTGATTCTACAAGAATCTTCAACCTGAGACATACCACAGAATATAAATTCCAACTTGAGACATACGAAGCTCAGCTCGAGTCATGGCAGTTTATTAGTAGAAGAACTTTGATAAAGCTTATGTTAGATTTTGTAGGCTTTGAGAGCTTCTCCAGTTTTCGCAAATCTCATATTCAAGAATTCAATACCATTTGGTTAATTTTTTATAAATTTTGAGAATCCGTCAATATGATATGGACTTGCTTTCACTCAATCTGCTAGCAACCCTGCCAAACGATCCAAACACCGGCAGACGTTTCACTAGCCCCTATGTTAGCATTACACCTTTCAATTTTCACATCACCAACTCCTAAATGAGTTCATCTACGCCTTGCTATATCGGGTAGTCGGATCGGGAACTTACATAATCCTGCCAAGACTGCTACAAATGGAGCGCAATGCACACGACTAATAAATTAGTCATGGTATAGCAAGGCGCAAAGTGGAGATGACCGTTGCATAGACACCGAAATGCTTAAATACGGGCTGGTCCGTTCTTATAGTGTCGTTTACGCAAGGTTTCACAGTTTATAGTTTATTTTAAAGAGTGTCTGAAGAATTCTGGGTTTAGTGTTATTTTACGAAACCTTACCTTGTTCTGATCTACAGGCAACGTAGAGGCTTCAGAAAGTTAGATCCACGAATGGCGCTTGGCCATCACGTTTAAGCTTACCGTGGAAGCCTACACAATACAGCAATGGCAGGTTGCCAATAAAAGAGTGAGTGAGGTTTAATTGAGCAAGTTGGTATTGTAAAGGTGGTATTGTAAGAGTCTTTTTGGAATATTTTGTGGGTTTTGTTGCAATTGTCGTAGATGAGTAATTTATTTTGAGGCGAACCTAGTAGTGTTGAGGAAATGAAGTATCTCTGATGGCTGCGAACTGGATATATGGTCTTTCTATACAGGCACATACCCGTCAATGAGTTTAGTTGACGTGAGCGCACCCCATGTGGCGGAAGCAGGGTGGGAGCCGGTCACGAGCCTCGCCCGATGTACCCACAAAAAAGAAAAAAGTTGAAAACAAATCTATATTTATCAGCATAACTGGGGCGAACCCCGATAATACAGAAACAAGGCACGATACAGCCTATTGCATAAGGATCTGACGACAAACAACAAACAAAAGCATATAGGGACAGCCACGAGTGATCACGACATCCGTCGAAGAGGTATAACCAACGAGAAGCAGACGAGTCCAAAGTCATCTTACACAAGAGACAACCAAACAAACCTAATAGAGAAGCTTGATTCCACCTCTTTACATCTCACGTTCACTTTAGGATGAAAATGAGGCGCATGAAGATTGGGATTCGTCCACAGCTCATCATCCTTGTGTGTTTCTCGTCGCTTTTTTCACTTCTCATCTTGGCCATTACAACGGGGGTGTACTATAGCAATAATCTTAGCAACACACGACTGGAGAGGCTTGAGGTGATTTCGCAGCTCAAAGGCACCCAGGTACTCCAGGCGTTCCAATTCACGTACTACCAGGTGTATTGGGTGGGCACGCGGGACGTGTTATCACAACCGCTTCTGCTGTACCGGGCCGGCAACTACTCGCTGGGGGTCTTTTCCGATGCACAGAGCACACTTGATCGACTCGTTTCACTGCTGGAGCTTTTTGCGAGCGCAAGGCTCTACAACCTCGATCAGCATGTGGTGGTGGAGAGTTTCAACAACATCACACAGATCAGCAATGCAACAATGGACGCCTTGTATCCCATTCGTGAGAATGCCGTCCTCCCAGATGTAATCAAAAACTTGGATCTGTCAGGATACTACACAGGACCCGTGAGCAACTCGCTGGACACGTTTGATCGCTACTTTATGGGGCTCACGCTCCCTGTGTACGCCAACATGTCTGTTGTATTCCCGCTGCCCACGTTGGCAGGGTACTTGACAGTGTTGGTGAGTGCAGACAACATCCAGAATGCCATTAACCAGACAAACACCACCACACAAGACGACTCATTGACCAAAACAACAGACTATACGGTGGTGTGCTTGCGGCCCGTATACGGGGACCCGATCCTTGGGATCAGCAACATGCTGGCTAGTACCTCGCTGGACCGAACACAGTTGATTGGGTACGAGGCAGTATTGCCTGTTACGGGAAGTGAGCTACAGCCCAATAACTTTTACAACATTAACCTGTCGAGCGAAGCCCGCGAAGCGTTGACACGGACGCTGGGAGCGGCCAAGAACGTCAAGCTGTCCAGTAGAGAGAAGGTGAGTATCGGCTTCACACGCATCAAGATTGATCTGCGAAACAGCTGGAGCATCATTGTGCGGCAATCACAGGGGGTTTTCCTTGGCCCCATCAACAGGCTTCGCAACATCATCATTGGCGTGGTGATTGGAATCGGTGTAGCAATGTGTTTGATCACCTTCCCGTTGGCCGTGTACTACGTGCGGCCCATCACCAAGTTGAAGAATGCCACGGAAGCCATCACAAAGAGCAAGAAGGAAAAGAAGGCGCAAGGTGGCGTCTCCGTCAGCTCAGCCATGCACTCGCCACAGGGCTCATTAAGCCGCCCCAGCAGCCCCCCAGCATACGAAAAGGGCCTCGCAAAGAGGAACTCGGTAAACAGCAATAGCACAGGGTCTGTTTACTCTACAGGTATATGCATCCCTAACAAGATTCGCAACAGCAAAAAGTTTTTCAAAGATGAGCTCACAGAACTCACTGATGCCTTCAACATCATGACGGACGAGCTCGAGAAGCAGTACACGCATCTTGAGGACCGTGTGCGGCTGCGGACCAAGGAGTTGGAGGCGTCCAAGATCGAGGCGGAGGCAGCCAATGAGGCCAAAACCGTCTTTATCGCCAATATCTCACACGAGTTGCGCACACCGCTCAATGGTATTCTCGGTATGACGTCCATTGCCATGGACGAGGAGGAGCCCACCAAGATCCAAGACTCCCTCAAGTTAATCCACCGGTCTGGCGAGCTCTTGTTGCACATTCTCACGGAATTGCTCACATACTCCAAAAATACCCTCAACCGCAGCAAGTTGGAGAAGAGCAACTTTCAGATCCTCGAGGTGGTATACCAGGTCAAGAGCATCTTTGATAAGTTGGCGCTCGACCAGCGCGTCAAGTTCCGCATTCTCCTCAAGCCCAACGCTCTCCGCAAGTTGATTTTGTACGGCGACTCCAACCGTATCATCCAGATTGTCATGAACCTCGTCCTGAACTCCCTCAAGTTTACTCCGGTCGATGGCTCCGTTGACGTCTCCTTCAAACTTCTTGGAGAGTACGATCTTGACCGGTCCGCGGCAAACGACTACGACAAGGTCTACATCAAGCAAGAGGAGCCGCGCCACAAGTTGAACAAAGAGAACCTCGCGAAAAACGACTCCTCGAAAATTGATCCCGCACCCAATGTCGCCTTAAGCTCCAAAACCAACCGTGGTTCCTCTGATGACACCTCATTACCCTCGCAAAAGGACTACTTTGCAAAGAAGGAATATTTTGCAAGCGACCTGGATACCCACAAGGCCAGTAGTGACCTGACTCCAAAGGGCGCGAAGCGCCACTCCACAGCAAGTCTCTTGTCTGTAGCCACGCTCTCCACCACCGAGTACGAAAACAAAATCTTTGAGAGTCAGTTCCTTTACAACAAGAACCTCCCCAGCTTGCCGAGGACAGACACGCGGTCCTTTAGCGATGATTTGCGCGAAAAGAGAAGAAACGGGTTGCCAGACAAATATCCCCCAGTGCCCCCAAAAAGGTACATTAGTGATGAGTTGGTGGATGAAAAGAGGAAGAATGGAGAGCAGAAAAAGGAGACTGGAGGAAGTGATACAGAAAGAAGTAAGAAGGAGAGTGACACAGATAGGAGTGAAGAGAAGACAGAAAAGGATGAACATCCCTGGCGCCCAACAGGAAACCCAAGAAACAACTCAAACAACTCAAGCAACGGGAACAATAATCAATCAAACAAGTCAACCAGCTCAACCAACATCCATTCAAATTCCAACTTGAGCACCTCCAAGCTTGCTGACCCCCTGATACCCCCCTCTGTGCCAATTCCGTTCCACCTTGAGCGCAACCCCCAGCTCGAATCCAACATGTCGCAGAACGAGCTCGTCAAAAACAACAAGGCATACAAGATCCGCAACATGTACAAGCCCAAAACATGGGCGATCCAGATCGAGGTCCGTGATACTGGGCCCGGTATTGAGCCCGTGCTACAAGAGAAGGTGTTTGAGCCCTTCATCCAAGGTGACCAAACACTCTCACGGAGTTATGGCGGAACAGGTCTCGGCTTGAGTATCTGTAGGCAGCTTGCCACAATGATGAAGGGTACCTTGACGTTGAAATCGGCTCTTGGCCAAGGTTCCACCTTTACATTCACTGTGCCACTTCCCCAGACGGGAGAGATTATGGTGAACGAGGAGGACATGGCGGAGTTTTGCGAGGACGAGTTCAACCCAGCCGCACGCGTGAACCGCAAAGTTGAGTTTGCGGTTGACGAAGAGGAGGAGCTGCTGAAGCTGGACAGCTCAAACGTGCCGCGGATCGTTGAACCAAACACTCTGGACCACCGCGATTCCAGCAGCAGCAACTCGCCCAGTGCCCGCAAGCATGTCTTGAAGTTGGACATGCCGTCGCGCACGTCACTTTTCGAGAAACCCCACTTGATTGCACGCTCATCCACGGGCACAGCATCCTCCGGCGACCGCAACGAGACGTCTAATATCATGGACCATCTCGCGGAACTCAAAATCTTGGTGGCCGAGGATAATCTCGTTAACCAGGAGGTTATCAAGCGCATGTTGAAGCTAGAGGGATTCAGCGACATTGTTATGGCCTGTAATGGTGCCGAGGCCGTAGAACAGGTCCAGCAGTCTATGGAACAGAATGAGCCGTTTGATCTCGTCTTCATGGACGTGCAGATGCCCAAGATTGATGGTTTGACGGCTACCAAGATGATTAGAAACAACTTGCAGTACCAGCGGCCCATCATCGCCTTGACTGCGTTTGCAGATGAGAGCAACATGAAGGAGTGCCTCAATTGCGGTATGACAGGTTTCTTGGCAAAACCAATCAGGAGAACGAATTTGAGAAAGATCATAGTGGAGTTTAGCCCAATCATCTTGAGTGAGGTTGTGACCACGCCCCAGACAGTGGGCGAGGAAAAGAGATTGGGGTTCCCCAAGGCAATGTCGCCGTAGATAGAACAACTCGCCCACAATAGAGGAAGTTGCAAGGTATTATCATAGAAGGGAAGAATATAGAGAAACCACACAAACAGTGTTGGCAGTAAATACTAATTAATAAGAATGTAGACTGTGGGAAGATGCATTAAATGGAGGAGCAAACTAGATCGAATGCAGACACCTTCGGTAATGTGATTGCTTGTACTAACCATCCACCCTAGGGATGGACAAATAACTTCTCCGGTTGCCTTGATAGTACGTATGTGTCTGTTTCGAAATAGATGTTTTCATTGTGTTTTTGTAAGCTATGACCAGTCTTCGTCAAGTGATCAGTGCAGCTCTATATATTTCAGTGTATGGCCTTTATCGCTACCAATATATTTCAATGATGTGCTTACAATTAGACTAGGTCTGTCCTTTGAACTATTAAAGATCAATACTTTGAAACTGAACAAGATGAATTTCGTTGAACAAAAGGCACCAAGACACTTCAAATGAGTATACGTATCTGAGTGAAATCAAGACAAGAATTTACAGTTCGATTGGGTTGGACAAAATTTACAGCTGAATTACCGTTGAGAACAGGTCGTCTAAACTGCGAATAACGTCTTCATCCAACTCTCGTACTCCTTATTCTACATGTGTCGCACAATCTGAAGTCTAATTCGGTGAATTTATGATTTAGCCTCATCGTCCATGGTTCTCGTTAAAAAGTCTCAGAACCACACCAATTCAGGTATCTAATCCTCTAGTATCTAGTCAGTCACTCTAGCATCCAGGATTAACTATTCTTCATCACTCTGTATCTAGTTAGTATTATCTACCTAGCATATAGTATTCAGAATGGCTAATTTCTAGTCAGTGTTTTTGTCGTCTCTGGTTATTGTGGCTTATTAGATGCAGGACCACCAACTGCCCACACGGCACATTCCGAAAAGTTGAGACGAGAAGATAAGAGGGATGAGATGAGCATAGAAAAGATGAAATAAGATGTATATATACATTCATGTCCCGCTATTGTTACATTTTCGAGACGGTATTCTGAAATTTTAGTCGATTTCTATTTTTATTCTTGTGCTGGTTATGTACAACTCACTTCGACGCAAGAACTCACGCAAACTAATGGAGGAATTCGACCAGGGCACCCGCAACTACACACGCACGTTCTTTGTTGGCGGAGCACTTCTCTGCCTTCTCATCTGGGGCTCGTCGTTCCTTCTCCAGAGCATTAGCGCCTTCCAACAGCGCAAATTATCCGACGCCCAGATTGGCGAATACTTACGCAACAAGGCCCCACTGATGCTTCACGACAACCACCGCAACATGGACTTTGGCGGCCGCACTGTATTGGACTTTGCGGCTGTCAGAGATGACAAGTTTGTGGCCGACATTAAGAGCGTCCAGTGGATAAAGGATAGCGAAAACGACAAGGGCACGTATTTGGTGAAGGAGGTGGATGCGGAGGATGCGGAAAAGGTAAGGTACGTGATCCGCAGCATCGTGGACGAGACGTACGAGCGCACGTTGTACGCTGGGAAGACGATTGAGCACGGGGGCACGAGCCACGTGATCGAGGCCCTTGTGGCACTGCCCGATCTCCGCAAGGCCATCATCCGCACGGACGACACGCACAACTGGCGGTGGTCCAAGTTTCTGTTGTACTGGGTGTTGGACATTGAGACGAATGCGATTGTGCCGTTGGTGGATGCGCTGACCAAGGTTTCTGCGGCGTCGTGGTCGCCCAAATCGACACACATCGCCTTTGTCTTGGACAACAACGTATACGTGCGCGATTTGGCCGCAGGTACGACCGAGCAGGCCACGTTTGATGGCAGTGCACAGGTCTTTAACGGCCGGCCCGACTGGGTGTACGAAGAGGAGGTTTTTGGCCAGGAATTGGTGTTGTGGTGGTCGCATGCGGGCGACAAGATTGCCTACCTCAAGCTCAACGACTCCAACGTACCGGAGTACCCAATGCAGGGCTTTGTAGACGACGAGTACCCCGACTATCCCCGTGAAACACGCATCAAGTACCCCAAAGCGGGCCATACGAACCCCACGGTGAATGTGGTGGTGTTTGAGATTGGCAAGGATGCTAAAGAGCATGTGTTGGACTTTCACTCGGACCGTATCGCCTTGGAGGACCGCATCGTTGCCGACGTGCTGTGGTTCAACCAGAGCTTGCTTGTGACCACCACCAACAGGGCCAGTACTTTGCAGGAAACGTACTTGTTGGAGGGCACATCTGCGCAGTTGTTGCGGAGTGACTCGTTCGAAAAGGGCTGGTTCGAGGTGAAGCAGAATAGCTTCTATATCCCGCGTGACCCAGCACGCGGCCGCGAGCACGATGGTTATGTCGACACCGTCTTGGTGGACGGCTACAGCCACTTGGCCTACTTTGCACCCCCCAACAACCCCAAGCCGCACATGCTCACACAGGGCAACTTTGAGGTGATTCGCATCGCTAGCGTCGACTTGGAATCAAACGAGGTGTATTTCGCAAGCACGGCCCAGGGCCCCATCAACCGCAGCGTGCAGTCTGTGAATCTCTTCAAACAGGGCATCAAGACCATCAACAACGGCGAAGGAGTCTTCTCGGGCTCCTTTTCCTCGGGTTCCCGCTACTTGTTGTTGACCTACTCTGGGCCTGATGTCCCGTACCAAAAGTTGATTGACTTGAAGGAAGACCGCACAATCAAGACCCTCACCACAAATGACAAGTTGCGTGCCACCATGGCCGACTACGCCATCCCCCAGCGTGTCTTTGGCACGCTCCGTTTTAAGGACCATGAGACCGGCAAGACTCTCGAGGGGTCCAGCGTCGAGATTCTCCCACTCAACTTTGACCCCAAGCGCAAGTACCCCGTCTTGTTCTACGTCTACGGCGGGCCAGGCTCCCAGGCCGTCTCCAAGTCCTTCCGCGTCAACTACGACCAGGTTGTTGCGGCCCAGTTGGACGCTATTGTGGTCACTGTCGATGGCAGAGGCACAGGCTACAACACCCATAACTCTATTGGCTCCCAGTACAAGTACTGTGTGCGCAACCGTTTGGGATACCACGAGGCCCACGACCAGATTGCTGCGGCCCGTGAATACGCCAAGAAGCCGTATGTGGACTCGAGCAGAATCGCCATCTGGGGCTGGTCCTACGGAGGCTACTTGACCTTGAAGACCCTCGAGACCGATGTCGAGGAGCCGGTTTTCTCCTATGCCGCGGCCGTCGCCCCAGTCACAAACTGGAAGTTGTACGACTCCATCTACACTGAGCGGTACATGGGGACGCCCCAATCCAATGCCCAGGGGTACGCTGAGGGCGCGATCACCAAGGCAGACAACTTTAAGCATGTGAGGCGCTTCTTTGTCGCCCATGGCACCGACGACGATAATGTCCATATCCAGAACACGTACCAGTTGCTTGATAGGTTTAGTCAGGCAAGTGTGGAGAACTTTGAAATGATGGTGTTTCCGGGAAGCGACCATGCGATCAAGTACCACAATGCGAATGTGGTGGTGTATGATAGGATGTTGGATTTTTTTAGAAGGGCTTTTAGGGGGGATTTCTAAATCCAACACGAAGTGTTGGGTTTTTGATAATTAACTTGTGGTTGATTTGACTGTGTGATATATTCATATAACATGAACTAAGTACATTCACATGAAATGGACTTTGAGATTCATATAACATGAACATTAACTTGTTTGAGCATGAACTTGACTATGTTCATGTCTGTGGATATGGTTGTTTTTGGTACTTGGGCCACCGGTGTGGTGATAGCATAATAGGTAATGGGATGGTGACAGTATAATAAGTATGGGCTGTCGAAGCTAGAAATGCTGATCAGTAATAATAGATAGTATGACAAGGAAAATTTGAGTAGATAGAGGTAGCCATTGCATATAAAGCATTGACTAGGCAATGAGAGAGCCTGATGTTAGTGGGTAAGAGAAAGCGATAGAAAAATTTGAGAAACCGAGTTGATTTGGGAAGCCATTCAATGACTTGAGTTCTCACTATCTATCAGAGAGGAATTTCCAACTGGAATTCATTCTCATACCTCCTTCTTTTCCCCCTCAAATCTCTGCCAATATGAATCACTAAAACACTCTACGCTCTGGAAGATCAATTGACACTTCTTTGGCTCTCACGTAGTCAATCAATTATATTAGCTTTGTCTGAATTAGGAAACAGTCTTCCATTGTGCAGGAAAGGCAATTCAAGAGATGTGTATCTGAGATAGTACGCAGACAGAGAGACGTTAATATAGCTAGAACATTCGACAAACCAGCACTTCACTCTTGATAGTGAGGGAAACAATGAGGGAAAACACGATAACTGACTATGAACGAAACGTTCATATGTATTGGAACACAATTTCCTTGTTGGATGGAAAACTTGAGAACGAAATTTCTCAGTTGGCTAATATGGTTGATGTCCCCTTTCAACTGCTAATCTATGTCGATATCTTTTCACTCTACAGCCTCGCACCTCTCATCGCGCTTACCTGCAGTACCTCATCTTTTCTTTTTTTTCTTTTTTTTTTTCCTTCATATAAATATAAGGACCACGGGTTGAAAATTTTTCATCCAAATGATTATCTACACTGACGTTATTTCTGGTGACGAGTTGTTGTCCGACGCTTACGACCTCAAGGAGGTCAACGGCGCTGTCTACGAGGCCGACTGTGCTATGGTCACTGTCGGTAACGGCGACATCGACATCGGTGCCAACCCTTCCGCTGAGGGTGGTGACGAGGAGCTCGAGGAGGGTGCCGAGACCGTCAACAACGTGGTGTACTCCTTCAGATTGCAGCAGACTGCTTTTGACAAGAAGTCGTTCTTGACCTACATCAAGGGCTACATGAAGAGAGTCAAGGCCTACTTGTTGGAGAAGGACCCAGAGTCCGTCGAGGCCTTCGAGAAGGGTGCCACTGCTTACGTCAAGAAGGTTGTGGGCTCTTTCAACGACTGGGACTTCTACACCGGTGAGTCCATGGACCCAGATGGAATGGTCATCTTGTTGAACTACCGTGAGGACGGTACCACCCCATACGTGGCTATCTGGAAGCACGGTGTGACTGCCAACAAGGTTTAAACCAGGTAGAATATTTAAGGTTGATTAGTGGGTAGAATAATACATTAGTTTCTAGTACAAGATCTACAGGAAATAGTATGTACAAAGGGATTAGTAAAAGAAAAGGCCGAGATTGCTGGACTTCTTGTAACGATATCATGACTGAGGGATCCAGGCACGTATGAGTTTGGTACAAGATGCAAGCTCAATGCCCTAATTGTGCCCAATACGACAAATCTACAAAGGATTCGTCATTTCTCAGACGGACCTCAATCTCACTATCCCGCTATCTCACTCAATTCACTAATTTCTCAATCTCACTCATTCTCACATTGATATCGTTAGTTTCATTCAATTAGTTCATTGGTGTTGTCTGATCCTCTCCTATTCTCTATGATATTCTGTATCGCAAGCGAGTTTGTATGGTATTCTACGCTTCTATTACTGCTGATCATGGTCCGACATATGTCTTCTTCATCCGCTAAACACCCAAGATATCATAAACTATACGTTCATCTTAGGGTGATTCGTTATCGTGATCTCCTATTCTCTCCTTATAAAAAGAGCAACGTTTTCTGGGGTCGTTGCATAATCCGTATAAGAAAACATATCAACCTCGTACCCCGGGAGAAGCTTCTTCATCGCATGTCTGCGGCTCTCGTCAATCAACCTGCGTGCTTTGAGTCCAAGCTGGACCCGCTCTTCAAAGGTACCAAATGGATTAGTGCTGGAGGAAGAATCATTGTGTATCGAGTCCTCCGTATGTTGATTCTCTGAGCTTTGTTCATTCTTTTCCGTGCTTTTTTCTCTACCACTTCCCGAGACTGCCCAGGAAACCATCTTCCTCAAAGCAAGGAGACCCTCCTCGTCTATCCCATGCGATGCTAAATAGTCTCTTGATTCGGGAAGAAGATGTTCATACTGACAGACATGCCTGCAGCACATGGCAATTAGAACTCCACTGAGCAGACCTTTGGGAACGGATGAATTGATCAATGACCGGAGCGTCAAGTCTGTAGCTGCTCCACACAAGTGCTTAGAAATCACTACGATTTTCTCTGGTTTTTGGCCTTCAATGTCGAGAAAATCATCGAGAACGAGGTCCTTGATATCGATTCTACTACGCCGCACAATGGGCGTGAGGCCAACGGCTTCACAATCGCGTATGATTTTAGAGTCCACCTTCATGCGGTTAACTCCACGATCAACAAAGCCGAATCCATAAAGATTGGATTGAGTATCCTCAGCCTTCGTTTCCTTTTCATTTATCACAGCATAATTAACACACCTTGAAAGTTCCCCTTTTCCACATCCGTATTCCATGTAGAAGTACTCTCCAAGGAGTCCAGTGTCACGAAGGTGCCCCACTAAGGCAGACTGCTGAATGATATGCTTCTGGTTTTGAACCTCCTTTAAAAGAGGGTCCATTGCAGGGTGGGTTGAGTTCCTCTGGGCCAATGGCTCGAGATTAAATGCATTTACGACGGGCAAGTATTTGAGAATGAGGCTGGTGTCGGAAGAGGAAAGCTCTGTGGCTTGTCTCTTTGGACTCGACTCTTCTGATTCGCTCTTTCTCTTTTCACCTTTCTTTACTTGAGATTCTGTTGAATTGGTAGTTTGTGGGGTGTTATCTTGAGTCTTGTTTTCCGTGTTGTAATCAAGACTATACCATCTATCTCTTTCCTGTTTCCCTGCGTTACACTTCTTCACATGCGCCTCAACCTCAGACTCCCACACCGTGTGCGACGGATCCAACGGGCATGGTATTCTTTGGCCCAGGGTGTGCACCATATGCTCCAGACAATAGTCATTGCCTTTTTTTCTTTGCATCGAGCAGTACCGGCGCTTTTTTTCGAGATAATACCCACAGCGGTCCGGTCTGGCGTCTCTGGCGGCTCGGCGCTCCTCGTGCTTCTTTCTGCGGTCGGCTTTGCCCATGAAAAATGCGAAAAATTATTTGGTGGGGAAAAAACCATGAGCGATGCCTGGAAGTTGGATCTATTAGAGGCCCGATTCCTCAACCACAATGCCCGGTACGCGCGTACAAAACGGCTTCTCACCGCGAAAAGCTCAAGAAGTAACGCCAAGCTATGGCGCAAGCTCCCACAGACCCGTGAAGAGGCCGTTCCTCTCATCTCATCGCTCAAGGCTCAGCTCTTTGAACGCAAGATACATGCGGCGGTTCGGAGGCTCGAACGTGAGGTAAAACACGTGCTAGACGAACGGGCTCGCCGGGCAGATGCCTCTGAGGCACTCAAAAAAGTCCAGGGTCTAGCAGGACTACTAGTTCGCCTGCGCTTGGTAAAGGTGTTGGTGACTGTGTGTGGAAATGAAGCCAAAAAATCCCCTCCAGACTACGTGTCGCTGGAGTATCGCCAAGGTCTCACAGACAAGACGTGCGAGATCAACCCCCTGCATTTTTTCAAGAGCTATTGCCAGGATAACCCAGAGGTAAATGGAGTCATTTCCAGTGTGTGGAACCACAAAAATGTGAAACGGACCCTAGGGGATGTCGAATGGTCGTTACGTTTGGTCAGGGGTAACGTCACATCAGCAGAAAAGAAGGCTAGAAGGGAAGAAAAGGGTGAAAAGGAAAAGAAAGAGGGTGACAGTGATGATGACAATGATGAGAGCGATGATGAGATTGGAGAATACGATATTGCCGGCAGTGAGGACAGTGAGGAGGAAAATGATAATGAGGAAGAGGGTAGTGATGATGAGAATAGTGATTTTTTCAATAGTGGAGAAGACAATGCAAGCCACGACGAGTCAAGCCCCCCCAGAAAAAAAGTCAAGACTGTGGCACTTCCCCAGCTTGCCTCAGGCTATTACTCCGGTGGATCTGATGACGAGTCTGACCCCGATAAAGACGAAGTGGTCCGTGCAGCAACACAGCCCCGTAAAAACAGACGTGGGCAACGAGCACGCCAGTTGATCTGGGAGAAAAAGTATGGCCGTGAAGCACGCCATATAAAGGAGCGCAATGCGCAAATCGCTTCCGAGCGCCAGCGTAAACAGGCCGAGTTTGAGGAGCGCCAGAGGAAACGTGAGGCCCGTGCTCAGTCAGGCGCAAACGTGGTTCCTTTGGGTGTACGCGGTAGTGCAGAGCCAGCTGCACTGGAGGCTGATAAAGCAACTTCTGCTGATAAACCTACTGCAACAGCTCGCATGCACCCATCATGGGAGGCAAAGAAGCGTGCAGAGGAGAAGCAAAAAGGTGCAAAGTTCATGGGTAAAAAGATTACTTTTGATTAAGGCATTCTGCTTGCCACTAGTTCGTTATCGGATAACTCACTTCTTTCGTTATTGAATCGGGAAACCATAGAGAATACACACAATTTGAAGGACCAACAGTACGCACCCCATTTCACGGTACATTTGTAAACTTATGTCGTACTTCATGTTTTTCCAATAGTGGTAGCTTTTGTCCCTCTAATAAAGGTGTTAGTGTCTATTTTTACAGTATTTTCTGGTTGGTGCTTATATCCAGAACCAAAAGCTTAGATCAATTGGTTTAGTTCCTTCTGTTTTCTCAAAACGAAGGTTGAATTTTCAGCAATGAGGGTGTACTATTGGCCTGATAAATCACTAGCTCGCATACGTTAATCTTAAGACTTAATGAAGAGTACAATAAAACAATCCTGAATCTTTTGAAGTCCTGTTTATTCAAATACTGTGCGCAGTCTAGCAGTGCCTACAGCC
This sequence comes from Kodamaea anthophila, assembly GCA_015708815.1. Taxonomy (NCBI): domain Eukaryota; kingdom Fungi; phylum Ascomycota; class Pichiomycetes; order Serinales; family Debaryomycetaceae; genus Kodamaea; species Kodamaea anthophila. The sequence continues at coordinate 228,447 of JACFYR010000027.1, forward strand.
AAAGCTAGTATTCAACTGTGTTTACCTGGTCAGTCACAGCTCAAAACTTCCTAATCCTATGCTCAAGCTACTTCGTGAGGGAAATCAACATAAAGGCAAATCACTCAGTATATTTATGGGGCACACTCCAAAACTTGACGAGACTGTCAAAAAATCATCCATGGCAACAAAGTTGAATTTATTACACCAGTCCTTATAGATATTCCCGTGTACCTCGGGTTGATATAGGCATCTCCAAACTAGAGATTTCAAGAATTATAGCTCAGTTGATGAACGAGGCACACCACTGCCCAATGAAAAACAATGAATGCTCGGGAATTGTAGTGTATTGAAAAGATGTTGGCACAAAGCAATTCCAGCAAAGCGGGACGACCTCGCTTTTGAATTTATGCTCCTCTTCAAGTGGCATTTGTTAAAGCATCGATAGTAGACACTAATGACGAATTTGGTCAGGTGTGAAGTTGCAAGATATGGTTTATGAACGATAATTTTTGGAGTGGCTCAAAGTATTTTTGTGCTTGTAGACTACGCTATTCGGCTGTACTTATTTAGGATGGTTGTAAAGCCTTGAAGTGATCAAATTACTATAAATTGTACTAGCTCCGGGTAGTCTTGTGTAAGAACGCTACCCAGCCTGGTGTAGACTCTCATGAATGTTAATTCATGAGAGTCAGTCTACATCTCATAAATGTTAATTACTATGAACAGTGTATTGAGTGTCTCTCGCCTTTCCTTCCTTACCTGTAACCCCGAGCTCCACTAACTGGTAGCAATTTTGTCGGCTTTTGCACGTTTAACCCCTTATGCCACAAACAATAAGAATTCGCGCATTATATGATCACTTGTTGGAGTTATCACCTGAGCTGAATACGTATAGCAATCATGCATTATTTGGGCAACAGTTGCGCCTGTAACCTCGATGCTTCGTGGTCATATACTTGCCCGGGTCTACTGTGGGGTGAGGTCCAGTTTGAGCTGGCTCGAGAAATAAAGGTTTATAGGCAGTGGGTGGCTACAAAGTCTTCCTGAGACCACTTGTAGTAGCTGCCTGATGCTAGAGAGAAATAAAGTCGTTGGCTAACTCCGAAGAAAAACCGCCGTACACCGCATTTTGTCCCTCTTTTATTGACGTTATTGGGGTGTATAGATGCAGAGAAGAGAGCAGCAACGCTCTGGGGACGAATTTTTTCAAGCGGGCTTCGGATATCTCTTCCGAGAGTTGCCTCTAAAGATTTCTTATGCCATCTACTATTGAATGCCGCGCTTAAAACAAGCGAAAAGAGGCTTTTGTAAGCCTATGTTAAGCCTCGTTCCAAACGTGGGTTGGTTTGATGCGGGTGAGAACTATACCACAAAATCGAGTTGTATATTATATCAACGTATCCTGCCTATTTCATATTTTCTCCGGAATACCCGTCCAGTTACCCGTTGATAACTTGATATAAGTGGCTATATAATATCAGTGAACAATCAAAGTACTTGCAGTCACTTCAGAGCATTATCTAGTTAGTACCACCGGGAACGTTATTCTCAAAAACTAACAGAATGCCTTGTCAAGCATTTGAGCGGGTGAGAGGGTTTCACCATCAGAAACCTCGCAAATCTTAGACAGATATCTACAAGGAATTTCTGCAACAAGATATGTGCTAGTTATAAAGTGGGCATGTCAGATTGCGTCATTGATTTGTCACTGAAACACCTTCCCTTTTCATCTAAGCTGAAAATTTTACCTCATCTGATGAAATGGAACGACGAGTCAATCATTGAGTGATCTTGACAATGTGATTGGCCTAGTCCGTGAGAAACGCCTATTTCTCCTTCTGTCTATGTCAGTATCGTGCGATGCACTACAATGACTTGGGATAAATTTCTCATTGATGTGGTAGGATGTTCGCATCGTCTCTTTTTCTTGCGTGCAGGTTCTCATCAAATTTGCAGCCAAACGTACTGCATATTACCTATGAGCAGTACATACACGACCCCCTTCTCAAGCCACGATGTACAAGCCTCCACTCACAAGAAGTCGCAAGGATTAGTCTCAAGCCTCTTTAGTTCCTGATTTTAGAATATCAAGCACTCTTCCTGAATATTTTCGGGTTCTTTGCACTTTCTACAAGAACAGCATCGACTAGGACTCACCGAGGTGTTCAGTATTCATACACTACCGTAGTCACATGTTATTTTCTCTATAAAGCATCGTAATCAACTTTAAAGTTCCCTCTGATGTCTTCGTCTCTCAATTCCTCGCACACAACTGGACTGCTCACCTGAAAAAGATAAGCACACTTTTCCGGCTCGCTTACGCCCACCAAATGCTCCTCAGTCCCACAAATGAGCTCCACGACTGCCAGGCGGTTTGGTCCATTCCAGCACTTGCGCCCATTACTAAAGTACAAGCGGCCGTCTTCATACCGCTCAAAGCTGCCCACAAGTGTGTTATCTTGATAAATGGCATTCCTGAGCCCGATTCTGTATGTGTAGTCACCGTAGCGCTCTGTAAGCCACGAATTGGCCACTGCGCGGAAGATATCGGCCTCGCCGTAGTCTGCTTCTAGATCCGCTTCATATATGCCTATTTCGCGTGTGAGTGAAAGAAGCTCTGTGTCAGGAGCCAGTTCTGTAGACTCAGACTCGTCGACAGTTTCTTCCTGTACAGGTTTCGTACCCCAATAGTACCGTACCATGTTGGAAAATGTGGGAGGCTGGTTCAGGCCCTGCAAGTCGGTTGAGCGGGCCTCCACCTCCTCTAATTGGGCAAGCAAATCACTCGACCGTGCCTCCACGTCCTGTTTATTTGACACGTAGTCTTGGAAGTTTGCCACGGCTTCCTTAACGCCCGCGTCATTGAAGTTGGGGTTGTACGATTCCGCGAGGCGAGCGAGAATGGCTTCGAGATGGCGCAGACGCGATTGTTCGGCCGCTAAGCGGTTCTCGTAGTCCTCTACGAGCGCGGTTGCAGACATACGAATGTCCAGAAGGGCATTGGAAGACTTTTTTGAGCTTTCCTTCTTTACCTGCTGGTTTTTCACCTCGAGCCTTGTTTTCAACTCTTGCAATTTTCGGCCAACCTCTTTTCTTGCTCGTGCAGCCACTTCCACATACTTTTCTTTTGTCTTTAACGCTACACGCATATTTTCAAGCACTTCACTCTTGTATTTTTCATACTGCGCGTTTATTTCTGCGCACCGATCTGGACATACCTCTGTGAGGTACTCGTCTGAACCGTCACAACACGCATCGTAGTCGCAAACGCCATCATTGAGCTTGAAGTTCTCTACGTATCCAGGGAAGTGGCCTTTGTTCTCACAATAAAAGAGGCTATTGCTGTTGCACGCGTTTGTGCCAGGCTCGTCTGATCCATCAGGACAATCGCAGTAGTTGTCGTTGATTTGGTCGAATGAGAGGACAATTGATGGGTCAGACAAGCACAGCCACGTTCCGTCTGTTTGGTAGAGGTGCTGGTCTTCGGGCGAGACCCCTCGAACGGCACCATGGGCAATGGCGAGGAGAAATGGAAAGTACTTCATAAAAAAACACAACTGGGGAATGAGAAGAAATAGACAGCCAAAAGAGATGATCGGTAGATGAAGAGCGAGATGTGTTTCGAGATTGGTGGTCGATTTGAGTTCCTGTCAGTCGCTTATTCGATTTGTCACCTCCCAGTCGCTTATGCTCAGATCATACATTCACACCATGATATAAACACGATCGTTCATTCGAATTTTTATCTGCATGTTGAGTTGTGCTGGTTTTAATGAACCTAAAACGACTCCTACGACCGCTTCTCTCCAAGATACACCTGCTCAACGACACCTTTGCCAAGTGCCCGGACCTTCTTGACTTCGATTTCGACTCGCTTACCATCCCCATAGACTCAAATGACCGTCTCAGCAACCTTCGTCACCATGTACCAGAGCCCTTATTCCGGGCCTACACCGAGATCTTTCAGATTGTGCGAACAATCTTAGCAGCGCTAGACAAGAGAGATAAAGAAATGAGCGCTAGAGCTGACAGAAGTGGAAGAGCCTTAGAGAAAAAAAAAGCTCACAGACAGGATTTACCCATTTCCCTCTCTGCCCTCTGTGCGATCCATGTTGGATCTGCTGCGGTTTTGTCAACCAAATCTACGTACTATCGGCTCAGCCAGGCCTTGTTGTTTGACCAGGACGGAATCGAGCCACACCTCCAGCTATTCAGCGAAGGGCTCGCTAACGACTTGGATGACTGGCTCGATATGGACCATATTTCCTCGCATAGCTCCCACTTCGTTATAGGATACCTCGTGCGGCTTCTCGCGACATACCTGAACCTGACCTTGTATTTGGTGGTTCCTGTATTAATCCAGTGGGCGTGGGAACGCAAAAGTAGCCGTGTCCATTTTACCTTCTACCGTGCGCTTTTCCACGATTTCTGGTTGTATGACGACGCCGACCTCTCCGATACTCTTGTGGGGCTCATTTCTTTACGACGTAGGCTTTTTTGTCATAGAGACACGTTCTGGGCTCTTCTCCACCGTGGCTACTGGGATTTTGTGGGCAATTTGGGCGTGGGCACTTTTGAGTCCTTGTTGGTAGCTACATTGGCTGTCAATGGAAAGTTGGACGATGTGTGTTGGCATGGTTCTCGGATAGATTTTGTTTACCGCGCACTCACGGCTGTGCCGCAGCATCGAGACGCTAACACGGTCCTAGGGCTCGTTTTACAGCTGATTGTACGCGCACGGAATGAGCATTTTTGCGCACTGAGGCTCGTGGAGTTTGCTTCGTTCTGGTTGTTTGGCCTGCTATATAATTCAGTTTACCCTGGTAATGAGGCAATATTTAATGGAGTGATTAAGATGCTGGAATATTTGGCAGACGAAGAGGATGAGGCAAACTCAAATACAGAAACAAATGATTCTGATGGCTTTGAAAATGATTCGGGAGAATCTACAGATACAGATTATTCATGTACAAGAGATCCTAAAGATAATGGACGAACACCAAATCGCCCAAATGTGGATTGCCCTACCAAACTGCAATCATACCAAAAGGTGAGCCTCTACAGGCACAACAACAGCATTAGCGTGGAATTCCCTGTAAACATGTACAATTTCGGACAGCTTGTGCGGCATTTACGGCTGTATTTTCTCGATATGACCTGTGAACGCGTTAGCAATGTGGCTTTGATGAGCGAGCTCTTAGTGGCAATCCAGCGCGATAAGAACAATGATTTTGACGGCTATGTGGAGTGGTTGTATATGAATGGGGAGGTGGAAATGGCAGAGGCATGTTCTGAGAGGTATTACGAACGATTCTAAGGAAAGACTAGAAAAGCTATTGAAAGCAGGACTTCCAATATCGGGTCATTGAGAGTCCTCACAATCCTCATTTTCACTCTTTTTGTGTTCACATGCATTATACATTAACATAGGCCACTACCACTTTTCTATTGAATACTAATCAGCACCATTGAAATTGTATTATGTATTCATTTTGTGACATTAAAAGCCTTCTATAGCTTCTCAAGTTGACTGAAGGCAATTAATGGAACGTAATGTTTGCTTTGATACTTTCCATTTGAGTCACCGGGATTCCTGAAGCGTTCATCACATCTGGCATATATGGTAGGCCCAACTAGCGCTAACAAGCTGGTATTTATTGATTCGATTGAATTAAAAGTTCTTGCGAGCCTTTTTTGTAGCTTTATGGGATTAAGTAAGTTCACGTCTGGAGTCTTGTTCGTCGCTTTGCCAAACCGAAGTCCACCTTGGTTAACCGCCCTCTCTACACGATACGCTATGACTTACACCAAGTAAAACCTCTATTGTACACTTTTTACTTTTGTATGCTTAAAATTTATTGTTCCTCTACAATCTACCCACATTTTCCCATTTCCCTACTCGTTTATTAAGATGGTCCTTAGTCCGTGAGTTGTGGACTACTATCTATAGTGTAGCCTTTTGTTCTCACCTAATCAGCTTTTGCTGCTTGTTTCTCTGCGACCCTTTTGATCGCTCCCATTGCTTCTTTCTGCATTTCGTTTATTTCCCTCGTTAACTCGTCCACGTTTTTGCTTTCCTTGCTCCTGATCTTCTGCGCCAAGGCCCTGACCTTGGCGATGCACTCATTGATTTTTTGCACCTCCTTCTCCTCCATCATTTTGCCAAACAGAAGAACCGCATTTTCGGTATCTGTACAGAGGATGTCTGCTCTTGAGGCATGTTCAAAGAGCTTGACAGCTTCTTGGTCATTCGACCTCTGTGCCTCGCTTTCAGCCACCAACTTGGCGATTTCCGCCTCTGACATGCCCTCCTGAGCCAACTGGATCGAGACGGTGTTGTTAGAATTGTAGTATGGTGAGTCCTCCGGGTACTTTGTTTTATCAGTAGCACTCACATTGATGATGCCGTCTGCATCAATGGCAAAGTGGACGGCAATTTGCGGTGTCCCCTTGGGGCCCGGGGGGATGTTGCTCAATTTGAAATGGCCAATCATCTTGTTGTCACTAACAAGCTGTCTTTCGCCCTGGAAAACCCTGATTTCGACTCCTGTTTGCGAGTCTACGGCCGTCAGGAAAATCTGCTCCTTTTTGGCCGGCACGGGAGAATTGCGGGGGATCAAGGGCGAGAAAATACCACCATATGTCTCGATACCCAACAGAAGAGGCGTCACATCGAGGAGAAGAACATTCTTCACCTCGCCAACAAGAACCGCGCCCTGGATGGCTGCACCTAGCGCCACTGCCTCGTCGGGATTCACAGCGGTCGAGGGCTTCTTCTGGAAAACTTGTTCCACCACTGACCGGATTTTGGGCATCCGTGTCATCCCACCAACTAGGAGTACCTCGTCAATGTCCGAAAGACGTACGTCTGCATCGCGAATGCACCGCTTGACTGGCGCGACGGTTTTTTCAATCAAGTCCATGGTCATAGAATCCAACTCGTCCTCAGTCATTGTGAGCTTAAAGTGCAAATCATCACTGAGAAACGGAAGATGAATCTGCGTCTCCTTTTTGTGCGAGAGCTCTATCTTGGCCTTTTCTGCGGCCTCCTTGATGCGCTGAACCGCCGCCACGTTGTTCAGCAAGTCGGCGCCCGATTGTACACGAACGTGCTCCAACACGTGACGCACAACGACGTTGTCAAAGTCCTCACCTCCCAAATGTGTGTCGCCATTGGTAGCGCGCACCTCGAAAACACCATCCTCTATATCTAGTATCAGAATGTCAAAGGTCCCTCCGCCGAGATCGTAGACGGCCACCATGCCGTTTTTCCTCTCACTGCCGATTCCGTAGGCAAGCGCTGCCGCAGTGGGCTCGTTCACCACGCGCAAAACGTCCAAGCCCACGAGCCGGCCAGCATTTTTCGTGGCCTGGCGCTGCGCATCGTTGAAGTACGCGGGAACGGTCACGACGGCGCTGGAGACCTCTCCCACGTGACTCTCGGCCACGTGCTTCATCTTCTCCAAGATCTTGCTCCCGATTTCGGCGGGCGTGTGTTGCAGAGTGCCCTCGAGGATCGCTTCGCCCTCGGCATTGGGTACCACGCGGTACGGGAGAGTGTTGAGGTCCTTCTGTACCTCTGGATCGGTGAATTTGCGCCCGATTAGCCGTTTGGTGGCAAAGAATGTGTTGAATGGATTGATTGCAGCCTGTCGTTTGGCTGCGTTTCCCACAAGCACTTTGGGCGTGTACGCCACAATTGAAGGTGTGGTTCGCTGTCCCTCTTCGTTTTCGAGAATTCGCGGTTGCCCACGGATGACCAGAGCAACTGCCGAGTTGGTTGTGCCGAGATCGATTCCGATTGTCCGTTTCAACATAGAAAATTAAATCTTACAGTCACTAACACAATAGAATACAACTGAGTAATTCTGAGTAACTCGCTATAGTTCCTGATACCTAATATGTGGTAAAAGTTCTTATCAAACTTGATTGAAGCTGAGGGGGAGGGGGAGGCTACCTCAAAATGAGGAGGAGGCTACCCCATGAGGCACTGACACCAATCTAAGCGCACCCACTAAACCTTTTGGCTCATAGATGCCATAGGGGTTAAGGAGAACCCCATAGCTAGCTTGATTGCCACCAATTCGAGTGTACCATATTATGTGACGATGCGAATAGCGAGGGCCTCCAAGAAATACGTACAGTAGGAATCCTAGGTGCAAGGATAATGCCAACGAATTTCCGGCTACCAGCGTGAAGCGACGTATCAAGTGCTATCTATACAAGATCCAATGAGGCGTGCTTGGGTGCTGCAAGAAATGGTAAAAAGAAGGATTGAAAATATCATCGTCTCCGCAATGACTATAATTGGAATATATTCTAGGATTGGAAATTTTCTTCTCGCTCGCAAGGTTGGGTGGATTATGTGATTGAGCATGTGTTCTCAAGGCAGTTGGCCCATGTTTTACCAGCAAAGGTGTAATTGGAGGGTCCACATGGGCAAAAATTAGCCTAACGGGAAGGTATACGAAAATACATTGAGACACAATTCTAATATTCTTTTGCGGTGCCGGGGGTAATTGGTATCCACGTTTTCAACGGACATTAGGGCCAATTCATATGACCAATGCCACCCCGTATTTAGGTTTTGGTTTAACCTTATGAGCACTGACTCAAAAATGAAGATCTTTCATCAACTTGGGTAAAGAATGAGTGAATGAACGAAGTGGCCTAGACGTTTTTTCGAGCAATAGGACGGTTGAAGAAAACAGACCATCATTAAAAATCCTACCAATTAAGCCCCAATGTCGTATGGTAATCTACATCCTTTCTCGTCTCTTTTCACTATCAGAGAAATGCTGGATCTCATAAAATTGCCTGAGATACCTTTGGCAAATCGTTGTTTTCGGAAATATTGGGGTCCACAATTTTTTTGAGAAATCAGTCAAAATGATAAATATTGAAATGCACAGCTTTTAGCATTTCTGCAATTAGAGATGTAAGCTTTGCAAACTGCTTATGTATATTTTTAATCAGCTTGACTGTCGTTTTTGAGTGATAGCTGTTAATTGCGCTTGTATTTTTTAAGTCAACTGTCTAGCTTGTTGAATGTCCTCACAGGGGCTGCAACGTCATAACTAAGCCTTAGCCTCATAATAAAATGCCCAAACTCAGAAGTCTGAGATAACCATTTTAATGTACCATTTTGTTGCCCAATTTGAATGTTTTGTTTTCAATGCAGTACTGACAGATATTTTAGTTAGATCTCGTTGGTGGTCTTAATTATTTTACCATTTATGGCCATCTATTATGACCTCCTATAGTTTCCGCTTCTTGTCCCAGGAAAAGTGTTATTAAAGTACCTCTTCAAGAAGTGAAATTAAAGAAGTGTACAATTTTTTGCAACTGTTACCGAAACCAAAACAAACCGATTTCCACTATTACCAAGAAACTATTACCGGCATGTAGATAAGTGAGCTGGTCAAGCTGAACTACTACTTTAGTTGGTAGGTATACAACAAGTAAAATTTCTACTTTTGGCTGCGAATTCCCTATGCACAGATGTTCTTGGCGTGCCAATTGGCGCAAATAATTCCCTGACGTGGGCCCGTCACACCTAAATACTGTAGCATCTTTAGACGGTTATCGGAATCCGAGGGGTCCTTATGAACCCATTGTTTTGCGGAAATGTGTGTGCGTCAAAAATCAAGAAATGAGCGCAATCCTGAATAACCCGTACTCAGTGATTGTAAGTGCGCTCAACAGAGGAAGGCGGTCTGCGGTTTTGAGCCTCTAAAGATGATCATCACAGTTAATCTTACAATTTAACTTTTCTTTATACTTTGCGGTTGCTGCGGAGATGTTGAGTGCTTTTCCAATTCTTGCACTTACGAAATCCGCCCACAATTATTGGCATTGGTGAAACTTTACCCTTCATTGTTGAAACCTTGGCACATATAAGCGGATGTAACAAGTGCACTTGGACCGTTTGAGTGTCATGACTGTCACAACGAGCTGGCTGTTCAAGTGCTGCTTCTGCCATTAGTTTGAGAATTGCTAAGCTAAAAAGTATTTGTACATGGTTTACAAAGCCACAGAAAAGGGGGTTGAAAGAATACCTGTCCCTAAGAGAAGTTTTTCTCTCTTGGCAAATGAGGGCTTTTCAGCAACACCGCCATCGATCGAACCTTCAAATATGCACGCAGGGTTAAATATACAAGCCAAAACTCAAAATCATAAAAAAGTAGTTGGTACAAGTTTTCTTTCATCAGGTCCTCGTACATTTGGAGCACATCTTTGCAAAGGTGAATAGCCATGTACTCACCAAGAGAATTACGAGGACCTTTTCTATTAACTTGGGGCCTGATATACGGAATTTCAAGGTGGCTCACAAAACCACTAGTCATGATTTCAAGTAAATTAACCCACACAACATTGTTAGTCAGGCTTAAACTCTTTTACAGGTTATGGGCGCAGAGCGGGTCTATTATTAGCTAATCTGGTGATCAGCCTTCGTCTACCATCTATGGGGTGTACTCAAGACAGGGATTGAGAGAGAAGATCTAAACTCCGTTTCTCGTGACGTAGTTCTCATACATATTTCCTCAACACAAACACCTGAGCCAAAATATGCAAACGTTGTTCGTTTTTTGTGTATTGTTGATTGTAGTCTTCTTCAGGGAGTTTGAGTCCTGGGCTATTATTACCTCAAAGTGAATTGGGGGAGGGGGTGAGATAGACTTGATAGCGCAAATGTGGACAAAAGAACCAACGCTTGAAAGGTACCCCCGCCTCCGATACTGTAGAAGGTGGCAAATGGTTCGCGGTGATTCCGTCTGTACCGCTCTTATTTATTATGTGTTTTCTGATGTGGGATTTTAGTTTTTTAATGTAGGTTTTAGTTGTTTTTTAGTATGGTTGTGCATGTACACAGCTGGCTCTCTTAATGATCATGAACCGTTGGCCTAGAGGATAAAGTCCACTTGGAATTGGCAAAAAAAGCGAAAAACTTATGCAAGGAAGCGGGCTTAACTGATGTGGAGTGCGAAATGTTCTACAAAAATAATTGTGGAAATGCCACCGTTGACTAGGATCGGTACAAGTGCCTAAAATGCCTTGAAAAAGAAATTTCATTTTTCGCAACCAAATCAAGGGAGTTTGCTGACAAACATTACAGTACAGAAATGGCATGTAATAAGCCATTTTCACTGCAAAAAGAAGAGGGGGATCACAAGTGACCAAGCCTTTTTGTCTCTCTTATAATTACAGGGAAAATACATGCTAAATAATTTTTCTTTTTGAGTCGCTATACAGTTGAGGCTTGGGGATGCTGCCATACGGCGTCGTCTACTCACAGTGTGCTAAATAAAGAAGGGTGCATTAGGGGATACCATACTTAAATTGAAGAATTCCAAATTTGCGTAGCTAGTAAATTAAGATGCGAAAATCGTGCCTGGGCCCCATTGTCTTGCTTTTGCTATTGCTTAGACTAGCATTGGCCACCGATATCACAACCAAGCTAGCTTTTAATGGTACGGTCAATGTTGCTTTGGATAATTTGCACATTTTCCCCAATGCGTACCTCTCCATCTTTGACAATGCCTTGTCATTATTAGCTGGGTCAGTCACCGTAGACAGAACCGGTGGTCTCTATGTTACTTCAGACATCGACACGGTGGCGTTGAATATTGGGCAGAACGGATTGATCAAAGGCATCAACAATCAGGGAATAATCAGTTTGAACTCGCTCAAGTCGCACACAGCCCCGCATTATGTACTCACCGGTGCAACATTCTACAACCTGGGCGAAATGTACTTATCTGGCGACGGTACGGGGGTTCCCGTTATGTCTTTGGCAACAGTTTCGTTTCAAAATGATGGTCTTTTGCAGTTTACACAAAATCAAAGATCCCAGAGTACCGTTACCCTTGGCTCAGTAGGGGTGCCTATCCTGAATGATGGACAGATTTGTCTCATTAACCTGGCATATGTCCAGTCAACCATTGTGTCAGGCTCGGGATGCATCACAGTGGGACTGAATTCCAATGTTTTCATCTCAAGTTCCCTCCTAAAATTCGATCCATCACAAACGATTTATCTTCAAACACCCCTGTCCTCCTTGAAAGTTCAGACAGTCAGCCTGCCTCAAACATTTACTGTTGCTGGTTTTGGTAATGGAAACATCATTGGCCTCAGCTCTTCGTTATTTGCCGTTCTTGGCAACCCTTGGAGCTACGATGAAAACACAGGAATCTTGACGTTGCGTACCACTGTTTTGTCGCAAAGTTTCAACATTGGAATTGGCTACGACCCACTGAAATTTCAAGTGGTTGATGGTATTTTCGGTCCAGGTGTCAGTACTGTTGTTAACGGCGGGTTGCGCTACACTGACCCTCCTCCAAGTGTGGCCCCGGCTATATGCTTTTGTGGAAAGGTCCCAGTGGCACCGACGCCCACCTCGACTATTTCATCTTTACCTTCCCTGAGTATGCCCCTGTCACGTGCATCCTCAACTTTCACGTCCCTGAGTATACCCCTGTCACGTGCATCCTCAACTGTCACGTCCCTGAGTATTCCCCTGTCACGTGCGTCTTCATCTTTCACGTCACTGAGTATATCCAGTTCGTCCCCATCCGCCAGTTCCTCTAGTTCTGCCCCAGCATCCCTGTCAAATGCTCCAACTTCTACCCTGTATACCACCACATTCACCACTAGTGGCACAACAGAAACAGGCGTGGTTGTAGTGGGCTCTGATTCCACTGGATGGTACACCTCCACAAGTGTATTTCCCACTCTTACAAAATACACAACTACCTTAACAACCACAAGTTCTGGCAGAACCATCACCGAGACTGAGCAAGTTGTGGTTTCAACAAACTCAAAGGGTTCTTTGTACACTTCCACTAGTGTGTTTCCAACCCTTACAGAGTATACCACCACTTTTACTACGTCAAATTCTGCTGGTGATGTCACGGAGACTGGGAAGGTGATAGTCTCAACTGACTCCGCTGGTTCGTTGTACAGCTCTACTAGTATCTTCCCAACTTTGACGGAATACACTACAACTCTAACAACTACGAGTTCTGGTACTACCTTGACTGAAACTGGAAAAGTGATTATTAGTACAGACTCTGCTGGTTCGTTATACAGCCTGACTAGTTTTTTCCCTACATTAACTGAGTATACTACGACTATAACAACCTCAAACTCTAATGGCGCGGTTACTGAAACTGGAAAGGTTGTGATTAGTACGAATTCAGCTGGTTCTTTATACAGCCTGACTAGCTTCTTCCCTACCCTTACTGAGTATACGACGACCATAACCACATCAAATTCTCAGGGTGCTGTTACTGAAACTGGGAAGGTTATTGTTAGTACAAACTCTGCTGGTTCTTTGTACAGCCTGACAAGCTTCTTCCCGACGCTAACTGAGTAT
>JACFYR010000044.1:0-122410 GCA_015708815.1 Kodamaea anthophila
CACCAATCTTTCCCTTTCTATCCATACCAATGGCTAATCTGCAATCACGTACAGCACTATCCTGCACAATATTCCGGAATACGCAGTAATCTAACATCATATCTTCCGAACGCTCTTATTGAGCTCAAAGATTTAAAAGGCTGCAATCAGCTAGCTTACGGTGCTTTCTACATGACGGTTGTTCAAGAATATACTCTGTATCCATTTCTTGGCACTCCTTCTCACAGTCTGTTCTGATTGGCAAGAATTTACCTCCGATGTCAATTGTGAAAGCATCTAGCCTTTTTCTTAGAGACGCCAATTTCGGTAAATATTTGTAGTCTCCAGAAATACCTACTTTTAAGGATACCAACATTTGGATTCTCCACTAGTCATTTGTTCTATTCGAAAGAACCCAACAAATAAGTACTTCCTTGTTGTTCTGAATACACCTGCTGCTTTTATGAGCATTTTCAATGTTTTCCAGCACAATCAAATATACGACGGTCTTTTCGGCCTATGGGTAACCAATTGCAATGGGTTCAGATTACCCAATTAAAATCATTTGTACCTATGACTTTTCGGAGTTGTATCAACCAAGTGTCTTGTATAAGGTGATATTTGCGCTCTGCATCCCGCACTTGATTGGTTATGTATTGTTACACAAATACGACACGGTATACTTACCTTTCTATCGTAGGATCCAAATCACATCATTCAGTGCTTCCTATCAAGTATATATATGCAGCTTGGTTAAAGCCGACCGTTTGATGCAATCGTTGTTTGTCAAACCTTAAATTTCCAAGTGCCGGAGATTTGCCAAGTCAGTCTTGTTATTGTCTAGTCCGTTTCGGCTTTCGCTTAATCTTTCCACAAGGAATGATGTTAAAACCTGGTATACCTAGGAATTATCGGTCTGGGGATATCGGCGCCCCACCAGTAGTCAAGCCTATATAACAAGCAAGTTGTCTCTGGTATTCTTCATCACAAACCCACAATGCAATTTTCTATTCTCCTCGCTGCTTCCACTGCTTTGGCCGCCACCATCACTACGACCAGCACTAACCCATACGCAACCTACCCATCGGTTGCAAAAACTGCTACAATTAACGGTTTTGCTGACAGAATCTACGACAAATTGCCCAGCTGTGCTCAGGAGTGTGTCAAGAAGGACACCGGCGTCACCCCATGCCCATACTGGGACACTGGATGTCTCTGTGTCATGCCCAACTGGGGAGGGCCTGTTGCGGAGTGTATTGCCTCCTCCTGTAAAGGAACCAACGTTCAGTCCGCTACCAGCTTAGCTACCTCTGCCTGCTCGGCTGCTGGTGTTTGGGATCCATACTGGATAATTCCGGCAACTGCGAGCCTGGCTTTGGCTGCTGCGGCCACCGGTGCCTAAGATGTCAATGGCTGCGAAAACCGTTGAAGGTGTCAAAAAAACGTCACCTCGAAAATGTAGTGTATAGACAATATTTGAATATCCCTACTAATTTCACACTGTATTTACCGGGGGTTGTAAGGTAGTGGCATGTTGTGGTCGTCACCGCACGTGATGGAAAAATAAAGTATTGGGCATGTAAGGGATGTACCAATCATACAGTAGTTCATACCATCATAATGGTCCATCTGGACGGCGGTTATAGCGTGCAATTCTACTTGCCTGCGGCCACCCCTAAAACCCTCATATCCGCTCTTGCATAAATTATCTGAGTGGCATTTTTAAGATCGGCTAGAAATGTTTACGTAAGACAATTTGTTAAATTCGCAACTCCACGTTTCATGCTTGGCCGTCTATTCAAGAACCAGGCTCAGCAGCCCATGCTGAACACCCACAACCCCCCCAACACTCCCATTGCAACAGTGTTGCCACAGTCTAATACCTTTGAGGATTCATATACCCGCGAAATCCTCTACGCAACACTGGCCCCATTCAAGCCATTTCAACTATCCCCGAAAGCATTCCGTATTATGGTGTCCCAGGACGCCGGGAACTTACGTCAGAAGCAGGTCTTATTTGACAGTGCTTTGGATAACAACAAACGACACCGTTTCCACAGCGATTTGAACGACTTCATGTTTGGAGCTGGCCTTCCACTGAATGAGATCAATGACCAGATAAAAGTACACCTTCTACACAACCTGGTGCTTATAACTCGATTGTTTCTGATAAAGAGAGACGACGATGACGACAGGAATGAATCTACCTTGGATGCGGAAGACGACGACTGGAATCCGGTGGCAACCATCAGGGGCGAAATCAGAAAAAGAAGGGGCTCCAATGAGAGAAAGGATCACAGGGACAAAAGTAGCAACCCCTTGTCGATAAATATTGAACGAAGTGACCGTGAATCACGAAATACGAACTCTTCCCCATGTGACCACAACAATCATCACTCGCTATCTTCAAAGGCGTTCTTTGACGAAGAGTCTACAAACTCAGACGATTCCTGTGCAAAATGCAAACCCTCAAAGTTGAAGTCGGTCCATCTCATGGGGTTATCTCCTGTGAATCTGTTTGCGATAGGAATAGTGATTCCCGTAGACTCGACTTCCGATATATATGAAGTTGTCATCAATAACTGGGAAGAATTCTCCCTCTTCATCTACGGGTTTCAGAAAACTGTCTCAAAACGTCTCCTTGAGCATCTTCTGGCCCATCTGGGCCAATACATCACCAATCGGAGGATCCAGTTCCCCAACTTTATTCTCCAAAACGACTCAGACCTACACAACTACGTCATAAAACTAGCCAAACTAGCACACTACGGCGCAAATATACCCCGTTTGGCACCCACAAAGGCTTTGTTGCTCGATAAGGAAAATAGATCAACACTCATCAATTGGGTCCTCGAGGTTATGAACTGGATGGAATTCAAAGACGGGAAACTGGGCTTCCTTGCTTCATTGCTAGCCATATTGCGAATACACCAGAAATCGCTACAAAAGAAAACTTACGATACCGAGCCACTCACGACCAAGGACAGGGAAACAACGAGAGTCGTCATCATGACAGGCAATCCTGTGGTGGCCAAAAAGTTGGTTTTCATCATCAGCGCGATTGTGGGCTACGACTTGGACCAGGTTGTGGACGTTGTGCAGAGGAAGCTCCTGGGCTTATCTTTACCCCTGAGCCCAATCCTGGATATTAATATAAGCCCTGAAAACCTTGCGCTGAGTTTGTGTCTGAGCCCCACAAATGATTTATCGGTGAGTCCGCTGTCAAGGAGTGATCACTATACGAATGACCTTCCTCGAAGCCTTGGTGGTCAATACAAGTCGGACTTCCGACCTGTTGAATACAAAAACGATGAAAAACACGACTTTTCAAACTCCCTAAACATGTTCTCCCTGAGTCCCAAGAGTATCGTCAATCTGCACAGGGCCCCGCCTAGGCCTGGATTCCATGAATCGCCTCTGAGGATGAAAAAGGCCTCTTCTTTTTCCTCCTCTTTCTCCCTGGATCATTCCCTCCCTTCAATCAGGGGCTGGGAGGTCCCTGGGAAGCTGGCAGCGCTGACTATGGGCGTACTTGATGGCCCCATCCTTGATGCTGGCAAACTGACCCCGCAAACGACAGTCAAGGGAATTCCTATCGCAAGACCCGTGACATCGACGACAACAGGCAACATGCTGTTGCTGAAGTCGTCCTCCATGAATTACCTTTCTCTGTCCCTTTCTCTGTCTTCCAAGTTTGGTAGCAGCTTTTTTGACAAATGGAAGAGTTCTTTCGGAAGCACGATGGATGACTACGGCGAGGAACTGTCGTCTTTAACGCTCTCCAAGCGCAATTCAGTCAAACTGTTCCGCACCCCTTCGCCTGCAATTGAAGCTGATGATTTCTACTGGGGCCTGCTGTTAATGGATGACGTAACAAACAGAGACTCCTACAGGTGGGTGGAAACTAATAAGTGGGCCGATAACTCCAACAGGCTCTCGCGCACTCAATCCATGTTTGATTTTTGCGACAAAAAGCCCACATCTCAGCAGATACGCAGGACCAAAACCAGCGTGGGCGTTCCTATCGGAGTACAACGGGAAGCCTCCGCAGACATGAATAACGAAATCATACAGAAAAAGTGCGAGGGTATCTTTACGGGCGACGTTTCCTGGATCGGTGCAGATGACAACTCCATGGAGGTGCTGTTACCGGAGCTGGATACTCCGATTCTTCACAACCAACCCCTTCTTCCAAATGTTGCCTTTTCGGACGAGTTCCGGCCTGAATATGGCCTTCAGTCGTGTCCCATAAACCCAAAACTTGAGTCCCTGGTGATGTGTGCAATGAAAAACGACTTGCTGTTCTATCAAAATAGGTACTCTCTGGTGCTTATTCGAACCATTTTCGTTTCTTTGCGTGCCCGTGAGATCAAGTTCATTGAAATGAAGTTGGACGGCGATTATGGGCAATACAAGACAAAAATCAAGAAGGTATTTAGCGGAGGGAGAAATCTAGGAAACCACGAGGAAATCGCCAAGGTGGAAAAAGATTTGAGTGAGATACACAGATTGTTTGCTGACCAGCAGGTGAGAAAGGCTGACGCAGAAGAGTTTGAACGACGGATGAGAGGGGTCGTCAACAATATCATTTGTGTATAATTCATCAGGGGGCACATGGCAAGTTGATTTATTTAGCATGAATGGGAAAAATGGAGATCCACTATAATGTAGACTTTTTTTTGTGTACCTTCCTGATTAAGTTGGTAACGACTCAAGCGCATCAATCAAAGGGGTTTTTTGTATTTGTGCCTTTAAATCGACAGGGCGTGACGCCCTATCGTTGTACAATACACCCCACAACAATTAAGTTTAGTTAATACGTTTTGTGGATTACTTGTTGGTCAGGTAACATCAATTATACACTAAGTTTTAAAAACTCTAAATCGCTGCAACATTCCACCGCGCATTAATCGGCTGATGTCTTCTCTTGGTCCTGTCTACCCTTTGTCGTTTATAAGCGTGAGTGTTCTTCACTAAAAACACTCAACACTCTTTTTCCTTACAAGTTCACCTATGTTGTAGATGAATGATACACAGCCCACTTCCCAAAATTGTCGAGGGAAATATGATCGTTTTAACTTGACTTAAAAAATGTCATGGTGAAAGGTTACCCCCAAAACTTTCTTTACTGATCGAAATCATTCAATTTGCAATTGAATTTGAACCAGCTGTTGTGTTGGAATTACAGCAAAGATTTCTTCATCTATGCAAACCATACACATTAGACGTACGTTGAAATACGAAAATAAGCTAAAACTTTTTGATTCATCCGAAGAATGGTATTAACTTGGTATGCTTTGCTTGCTATTGATCTCCCGGCTTCCAGTACTCGCTATATTCACTGTGTGGGTTGCGGTGAAAAAATATTTGCACCCAAAGGTCAAAAACAGCCAGTCGGATATTTCAATATTCTACTGTAGCACATCTTCACAAGAAGACCTTTTAAGAAGACCTTGTGAACACTTTACACGTATGTTAACGAACAAGACAAAATAGTTGATAGGCAGTCTACCGAAAGAAATCAGAGAGTACAGTAACAGACTCTGTTGAAACAAACCCTACGATGATGTAATTCCGATATATTAATTCGGGTGACCTATTAAGAAATAGTTCCCAATTTGAAACTGATGACGAAATAAAAAAAAAACGTATGAGGCTTCCAAAGTCAGGTCATACTCAAAATCAAGTGCTGGGCGCGGACATATGCCGAATGTGATGTAAGGAACACATGTTGTTATAGTGGTACCCATGATCGGAAAACCGCAGAAGGGGCAAAAAGTTGTTATGAGGCTATGTGGCAAGCTCCATGACTATTGTATCAAGTCTTGAATGTGCTATCCTTTTTCATGCACGATTACACATCTGAACCCTTATACCCCTTGTTATTCGATGATGTAAAGAATGTGGTTCTTTTAGGCAATATGACGTAATTATCGATGGTTTTGGAAAGCACTCCTTATGACTTTGAATGCATATGACCAAGTCCGTCAGACGTTGTTCAACTCCGTTGTCGGTGACCTATTGTTAAAGAAGATGGTGGCCCATCTTTGTACGAGCTATGATAAATATAGAACTGGGGAAAAAAAAAACAGCTATCGGTCTAGAACATAATTATACCAAATGTCTTCGACTTGGATATTTTATTGGTGTGCATGTAAACAAAAAAAGAAAAGGTCTAGATTTTGACAATTAAATTTGGGTTTACCAGGGCTCTTATATGCCGGCTCCACTTTCTATGAATTAGCCACGGAGAGTAGCACGTGCATTGCAGGCCGATGCACGTATACAAAAATAACTCTTTTCAAGTTGAAAGGAAGGTGAGGCGCTTCTATTTCTAGCTTATCGGAAAGATTTTACCGATTGATGCCATTCGCCCATCTCGCAAACGGCTCAACAGTTTCTTGCGGTGCAAGTCGTCATCTGTTTCGGAGTATTATTGATTTTTATCGTCAGACAACCCATTCGGAGACAAAAACACGAAAAACTCCCAACCTGGCTTATCAGGGTGGTTTCGCTCGTCCGGATCCCAATGCCTTGAATATTCTGCTGGACTTCCATAAGTTTCAGAACTAAAAGAACCTTCATCACTGTATCTCTCCGATCCGCAACCGTCTCACCAGCCCCGCATAACGCAGGTGGAATTCTCACCTTGTTTGCACATGTGGCGAGTAATAATTATTTTTTAGGCACAAGCATTTTGTCTCGGACTCTGACAAATGGCATCATATGCTCTGTATACAGGATATATCTGATAACGAAAGCAGAAAACTATCCTTCTTTGCTGATGGCTGCTGGAGTGGAACTCCGGCTATAATTGAACTCAGGACGTTTTAATAGGGAAGAATGTTCCAGAGGATCAATTAGACGAGGGCAAGAATCCTAGACATCAAAATGAAATGACGCCTATATCTTCGCATCTCTGATAGTCATAGTCAATATCCTTACCCTACCTGAACTGTTTTTTGGAAAATGTTACCACATCGACGGGATTCATGTTGAAAACATTGACGAGGCTGTTGCCATTTCAGCATCGAAGCTTATTGGGATCAATCTTCGAAATGTCAAAAGTCTATTTGAACCCTTTTATCTCAACTATTTATTTCAAAGTTTACTATTATAAGATTATAAGGATAAATATATCTTACCACTCGGTATATGTCTTAATTATACTTTTATCTTATCGTAGTACCCGAGAAGAGTATTTTCGAGGCTTATCAAACTCCACTATTTTTATGAGGCTTATCTTACAGTCAACTATTTTTTGCCAGTATCCTTTAGTGTTAAGCTTAGCTTAGTTTCTGCTCGTCATTCTGTCATCATCGTATAATCCCTTAAAAACATAAAGACTAACCTCCTGTCATCAACGTATAATCCCTAATAAACACAAACCCGTGGTAGTCTTAAAAACATCACTGATAAAGACTTACTCACTACACGTACTAACTGAAGTTCATTTCCCATTAATCTATAACCTATAACGCAACATTGGCACCCAACACATCGTTAGTGAAGGAAAATGCACCGTACCCAAGATCCAGCTGTAAATCGTACTCCGGCTGGAACTGAGTAATGTCTGTCTGGAACTCAGGCAATTCCTGGAAGTATGCGTTGACATCGTATTCCTCCGGCTGCATCCTGTAAGCTGGGTCGATTAACGAGAGGTCAGTCAATGGATCCAATTGGAATGGCTGGAATTGCATCAGAGGCATCATCTGGAGCGGCAGGTCCTCAAGAGGAGATATAACGGACTGTGACAGTTTGGGGGTCTTTATTCTCTTGTTCATTTCGAATTCAGGCGATGTGGGTTCTGAAACATCATCCAAGGATGTTATTGATGATGCGGACGAGGATGTGTATTCCAATCTCCTCTTGCGTTCATTGGCACCATTGGCACCTGTACTGTTCTTTTTAAGGTAGTCCCAACACTTGTCACCGTAAGTTTTCGGGGTAATACCAGTTACCGACTTGAAAACTCTGTGAAAGTGCCATGCAGAAAGTTTCGACTTAGCTGCGAGTTCTTTGAACCCCAATACGCCTCCTCTCCTTCTCTTCTTGCGATCATTGGGCTCGTCCAAAGACCCATTGTTGTATAAGTTGGATGCAGCAGCAAGGGCAAGGTGTCTACATGCCAAGTCCACGAGTCTGTAGTGATCCGAGTCATTCTTACTCAATGGGGTATCCTTTTCAAAGCTAAGAACTGGTAATGACATGCGCCTGCCTTTGTTGGACTCGAGTATGTTGGCTTTTATCTTTTCATTGTTCAAGTCCTCATTGTCATCCAACAAGGGGGACATCAATCCAATCAGCCTGTTAATGTCAGCCACACACTTGACAAGTAATCCAACATCCACGGTTGGGGTCTGTAAGGGGTCACACGATTCACATGGTATGAATCCAAGATTGATAGCAGCATTGGGATCCTCTAAAAACTTGATCTCCAGTTTGATTGTGGTGGGGGTATGGGCCTCGCAGTCGGGGCGGCAGAGCATCCTTGTTGCCTCATTGCACACCCAGAAGGATCCAGCAGCGAACGGGTCGCTAAATTCATATGCTTTCCACTTAGCAGCTTCAGTTGAGTAAACCATTTTTGTTGTGGTCTATAAAGTGGGTGGATTGGCCTTTTTATATATCATTTGGAAACTTCCCAATGTCCTCAAACGGATGGTGGACATGAGCCATGGACATACAGGTAAATATTTTTTAACCCATGAACTATTCGCAAAACTGAAGAGAGAAAAAAAAATATTTTTTTTCAAGACATTGAGGAATTTTTTCCGCATAATGCTGCAGCTCAGGAGAGAAGGAGGCGAATCTTATCTTTGTCACCCAAAAGCTTACAATGCCCCAGATAAATGCAATGGACTTGTTCAGGTGGTGGAGGCGCTAGTTTGTCTAGTCCTGCATCCACTGCACCCTCAGTGAAGTAATCTCCCGAGGCTAGTTTGCGGCTTTGTTTCCGTTTCACGGATGCATAGGATAGTGGCGCATGGGCACATAACCACCACAACTTGTGGCTGGAGTCATCTACCTTCCACATGTGAATAAGCCAGTTCGCAGGTAACGTCTCCAGCCTTATAGCTATTACCGCCTGGCTTTCGGCCGAAGTATACTTGGGGTGTGCCGGAAGTTAGCGAAAACTAAGGGATCATACATTGGCTTACATGTCTCAAACAATACTTCGCCTCAATCTTCTTGGAGCAACACCGGGCTTCCGTTGGGACATTCCGTGTATTCATCTAGATTCTTTTTTTCGAACGAGGAAATGACGTAGGGCGAGTGTATCTAAATGTAAGCATTATTTTAATGACGTAGGGACAATAGGTATCACAACACCCGTTGATCCCTGCGGGGAGCTCAGTAGAGAAGTGGCTAAGCGTGTCTAGGCCTGTTGAGCTATTGTGTTATTAAATCTAGAAAACCCTGTCTAAAAACCCTGTCTAAAAACCCTGTTGTTATCATTTTGTTATCTCTATCCTTTTGTTTAAAGTCAATGGTTGCCTGAATCCTGTTTTTGTCTGAGTTATCAATGTGTTGATTGTCTCATAATGTTCACCCATAATTGTTGCTTTTGTCTATGATGTAATGTCTTGGAGTTTGTCTAGCCACAGTCAGGGGGTTCTGTGACAGAACTAGCATAGGAATGATGTCACTGAAAATACCCTCAAGTTAGAAAAATCAATCACATTCGCGAGATTTATTCAGACCCTTCGTCTACACGAAGTAGACGATGATGTAATCGCAAAGGCCTCGACTATTTTACGTCCTCAACTTTTACTTGAACGCCACAACCAATGCTCTCACATCCAGCATGGTCTTTATTTGATCCTCTACCTCAAATAGCTCTACCTTAAATATCCCTACCTTTGATTCCTCTCTTTTCCCTTTCCCTTTTCCATTTTTCCCTTTTCGATCTTTTATGGAACTCCGTCATAGTCACAAAGACGCCTCGCTACACTACGCAAACATTCCCTATGGCTACTACACCGTTTCCATATGCGTCCTCCATATAGCATTGCTGGTTCTAACCCATTGGGCGCGTCTGAAGGGCTTCCGCTTGTCTGTTCCCCTATGGGTTATTGTGCCGGTGTATGCAATTGGATTGACCGCGTTATGTTTCCACCACCTTGATTTCGACACGCAAATCGCTACAATTTTGAAGCGTTTCGGGCGCTTGGCCTTCGCAATGGTCCCCTTCAATGTGCTTCTCGCCTTGAGGCCTGCCGGGTGGCAATATATTCTGTTTGGGTACTATCTAGACTACATTAACCTCCATAAGTGGATATCACGCATCATCCTTGGCCTCCTGATGTTTCATGGACTCGGCTTCATCGCAAAATGGATCTTGGAGTATACCATGTTCAAGGCCGTGCGCATTCTCAACTTTTTGGGTGTGGTTGTCTTTGTCCTTTCCCTCGCGCTTCTTATCATGTCGGTTCCGTGGATGAGACGCGACTTTTACAGAGGTTTCTACATTGTACACACTGTCACGGCATGGCTGTTTGTCATCCTCATCATTTTCCATGCCCGTCCTGGAGTAACAGATCTTGGTATTGTGCTGTTGATTTTACTAGCGTACCAAGTTGTTCAAAGGTTTTTCCTTCTGAAAACTTGCCAAATACTTGAAATCAAGGCTGATCCACTCTCTTCTTTATCTGTGATTCGTCTTCTGAAACCTCCAGGCTTTGCTCATCCGCCCGGATCGCACATCCGCATTCTGTTGTCCCGATTTAACTTATTCACATCCACCCATCCATACTCAATTGCAACCTTGCCAGATGAAACCGATCTAGTATTGATTGCAACTCGTACTAGATTTGTCCGTGAGATGGCTGCGGGAACTCAGTGCACCATAATAGGCCCGTTCCCGCTGTTGCAACCTCATTTATTCACACATGAAGATGTTCTGATAGTAGCTGGTGGATCGGGGATCTCTGCATGCCTTCCCCTACTACGGTATTTCCCTCAAGCCAACCTCTCTTGGTACGTTCGTAATGAGGCCGATTTATTCATTATAAAAGCATTGAACTGGGCCCCTTCCAATAACATAACGGTATATCTTACAGGCCAAAGGGACTCGATCCAACCTTCTGAAAACGATCAAGAAGACTCTGGGCTACTTGGTGATATCGAATTGGGCGATTTGGCCCTTGAAGACTTCCCGCAATTCCCCGAGTATGATATTAAGGTGGGGAAGCCTCCGGTTTCAAGTGTCCTTGGCGATGGCCTAATCATCGCTTGTGGGCCAGCGACGTTAATTGAAGAGGCGCGCAAAACAGCCAGATCACGTGGCGCATTATTCCACAGCGAGTTATATGCAATGTGATAATGCCTTGTGTAACTCTAAAAATCTCGGAAAGATTAAACGACTGTGTCTGGGTGACTGTGCTGACTGAAATGACCACGTTGGGACGCATTAGAAGGAACGATGCACCAGCACAGGCATTCAAGACGTAGTTCTAGAATATCAATACATATTAGATGATTTTAACACCCAATAAAGCATATCTGATAGAAAGTTGAAGTGATAATCAAACTAAAGACAAACCGAGGGAGAATTTCAAATCAAGATAAACGAAACGTCCTTATCGCCTCCACAGCACTATTGTAGCTACTATCTCATGCATGCTATTTGATGCATTCGAATGTCTTTGCATCTACATGGAACGATATTTGCTCAGCCGCAGAAGTCACTGTGGAATCAGATTTCGTGTAAACATGCCACACCGACTGGCTCTGCACTATATCTTCTATAAAGGGTTAATGCTGACTTTGATGTACGATGGACTATTTTCACGAGCGCATTATATTTTTTTTCCTTGAGATTCCATCGAAAATTCACAACTGTCATTCGCCTATTTCATTCCACATGGGGACTGAAGCGCTTCAGAGTGACGTTGACCTTAAATTTTAGACTGCCATTTACCGTAGCACAATATGATAAAATGTCACCTGCTTTTGTTTTCATTTCAAAGTTTTGAAATCGTAGTACAAGCGCCTATTAGATCTACGGAGTTGCGGAAAAATAGAGACTCGTACTCTTTGTCCATAACCAAGATAGCAACGGTCCCTGAATTGAAATTTTCAACGGGCGCCTCGGGGTCTGGCATTATACATGAATTATTCCACCAACATCCAGGTGGTTACGAGCCTGGTTTTGTGGCGAATGTATGTTTCATGTTGATAAAAAATGTGCCCCATGAAACAAAATGTGCCAAAAAAAGAGCTGGAGCTCAGGTTCGAACTAAGGACCAACAGATTTGCAATCTGCTGCGCTACCACTGCGCCACACCAGCTTCTTGTACAAGGAAGAGAGTGTCAGGCATCATATTCGTAGACATATAATGAGCATATTCCGGACTAATATTCCCGGAAAGCGAATAGTAATCCCGTACGTAGTTATCTAACAAGTATAGGTTTCCTTCATAGATAATATATGTGTGTCTATAAAAAAAAGCGAATACGAGGAAGGAATTTTGTGTAGTGTAACAATTTGTATAACGTACCCAGTAAAGTATATTGAAAATGAAACCATTTGGATTTTGTATTGATTTGGTACAAGTTTCGTAATTTTCTCTAATGGAATACATCTGTTGAAAAAATGGAATGTCTTGAGAAAAAACGGCGTTAACATAGATTCAGCATCATGTAAATTCCCTTGAATATATCTATTAAAAAGAAACTTCTTACAATAACAGGATAATGTCAATACATTTCGATTGTTCAACAAAAAGTCACATTGTCCTTGTAATGAAACTTTTTTTCAAAATATACAAAAGTTGTTGAGAATCAAGTGTCAAGAAACTTGAACGTACCTGCCACACTCTATACAATCAGAGTAAACAAGTCATCTATTCCTGCCTGGTAAGAGATCCGAAAAGGCTATTCGGAAAAGCATTGCATGAAATTAAGACAACCAGCATCACCTGTTGTGGTTTTATATGCTCTACATATTATTACGAAAACATAAATTTCCAGTGCTAAAACCTTAGATTAAAGTTAGTTATTCAGTGGACTATAGTGGAGGTGAAACGGTAAGATCACACCCCAATCAACACCCCATAAACGATGAGCATTTGCCACGACTTCTTTGGGGTCGTCTGTATGCACCTTTCATTACTAACCATGCTTTGCATAGACCCCATGGCTAGACTCAGTTTTGTGGTGACATTCAAACTTATTCTTTCGTATAAAACGGACTTCTTAATAGCCGCTAATACATGTGAGGCGGTCAGGCTTGTTTGTGATTCCAAGACAAAAATAATAGTGCCCCCTAAAAACGTCACTATCAAAAGAAAAACGGATTGGTGGCTCAAAATAATGTGTCTAGTATTACGCTTCCCATAAACATTGTCCATCAGATATTTCTTTGTGAATTCGACTATTTTCCCAGAGTAGCGCTTAACATACCCCTAATACATTTTTTCCCTGTGATATAGACCTTTTCCGCTTTCCAAGACATGTACTGCACATCGCTCATTTTTTGCCCCCCGGATTACCGTTTTTCATTTTGCCATGATAATTCCATGTCTGTAGTGAACCCTGAGACCCTACCAACAGACTCACTAACAACCACTTGTACACACTCTAAATATACATTTGATGATCTCAACGCTTTGAATGACCGTACGAAAAGCTACCTACTGCCTCTTGCCACCATAGGGCTCATCGACATGAATGCTTTTTTCGCCCAGGTTGAGCAGGTCCGTTTACAATTATCTCCTGAAGACCCAGTCGTGTGTGCCCAATGGGGCTCCCTCATTGCTGTTTCCTATGCTGCCAGAAAGTACGGCATCAATAGAATGGATAATATTGCCTCTGCGCGTGAAAAATGTCCAGGAGTCATACTAGCACATGCCGCTGTTTTCAAAAAGGGCGAATCCAACTGGTCCTACCAGCCAGGGTTGCCTAATAGACACAACCACAAGGTATCTTTGGACCCTTACAGGAGAGAGCTGCGTAAAATAATACGCGTACTACAACTGCATTGTGACTTAATTGAGAAGGCGAGTGTAGATGAGTTCTACTTGGATTTTGGAAGATTGATCTATAAAAAGCTAGTTGAAACTTTTCCGGACTTGAAAGAAGGTGTTGGATCATTACCCCAAGTCCCCACTTTGCCCCGAGATTTCCAGTGGGTGGGTGTTGTCATCAAAGATTTCGATGAAATGAAGATGAATGAACAAAATGCTACAGATGACCTCTTTCGAGCTCCCATAAATGACTGGGACGATGTTTGCACCTTAATAGGATCCCAAATAGTGTATGAACTCCGCTCCCAAATATATAAGCAACTCGGATACACCACCTCGGCAGGCGTAGCCCGTACGAAAACACTAGCAAAGGTTGCAGCAGGATTTAAGAAGCCAGACAATCAAACCATCGTGCGGGTCCTGCTGATTTATAGTTTCCTACGCAATTTCGAACTCACAGATTTCACGGGAATGGGCGGTAAAGGCGGAGGCAACGTTCTCAGCCACTTTGACATTCCTCCAGGGGTAAATACCATTTCTTACATCAGAGAGAATATCACGCTAGAAGAACTTGAACGTGAGGTTCCAGATCTTGCGAAAAGGGTGTACGACATTGTGCGTGGTGACTTTCGTGGCGATTTAACAAATAGAGTAGAGGTCAAGAGTATGATGTCAAGAAAAAACTTTGTCAACAAAAACCGCAAGTATACATTGCTTCAGGATATATATGACTGGATCCAAGTATTTGCAGGAGATTTATATGGTCGTATGGTGGAGTACGACGATGAAAACAAGCTGAGTGCAATTATAAAAAGACCCAGGACCTTGAGCATCGGCTTGATAACATCGTCGCACGGTAGCCATTCACGCCAAATGGTTATACCAGTTTATACATCCCTCGAAAAATTGAAGCAGGTGATTTCTGAAAATGCGTTCCAGCTATTCGAGGATTTAGCTCAACAATTGGGTGATGTTAGCAAACTCAACGGTGGAAAATCATTGCCTGAGTTGCGAAAATCGGGTATACCCCTCCACTCAATCAAGGTCATGTTGATCATAAACATGGGTGTTTCCATCTCCAACTTTGTGAAGATAAGTAGTGTTGGGATGATTGATAATTACGGTGCAAAGGCAGATATGAATGCAGAATTAAAGCGAATGTTTATAGGACAAGAACAGGAAGATACAAAAAAAGCTGTCTTAGACAAAACAAGGCAACCTACCCATAAGGAAATCGACCCTGAAAGCAAAAAGCATATTGAAAAGATGTTTTCTCAATTGGAAGAAGAAGAAGAAGAAAAGAGGAGAAAAAGGGCCAAAAAACCTACAACACATATGAGCAAGGCAGATACTCTGGGAGCTTCCCTTGTTCACGAAACATTTAAAAAGTTTGCCCAATCAGAAGAAGAAAACAAGGGCCGAAAACACGAAAGCACGCTGTCCCCAAAACACGAATCCATGGTAAGTGTCCAAAAACAACCCAGAAGCCATGAAAACGCGACTAATTCTACTCTTGTCCATGAAACGTTCGTAAAGTTTCATGCCCAGGACACTTCTAAAAACTCACGCACTAATAAACAGAAAAAATCACTGGGCCATGACATTTTGAGCACTCTCAAAAACAAGCAGGTGAAAAAACCCCTCCTAGATGAATTGATAGAATCAGGTATTTGTTCAATTTGCAACCACCCAATTGATGACCCAATAGAACATAATGACTTCCATGTCGCTTTGGACCTTTCCAAAAAGATTTGGTAATGTGTCATTTATAATACACTCTATAAAATTTATCTATGAATCCATTTCGTTAGCCAACTCCAAAATTTTCTCCCGGTGCTGCTTGTCCCTCTCGTGCTCCTTCAAAATTGAAGAAGCGAATGCGTTTTGCTCTGGCATTTTTATAGCTCTTAATTCTGTCTTCTTCCCTTTTCTTGTCAACAAAGAAAAAGATAACGGCCCAACAGCAGGTGCAGAACCGTTGGGTATTCTAGCTCTGTCTAGTTTTTCGTTGGTAAAAGGTGTGTTCTTTCTTTTCTCGTAGGAGTCAGCTACCATCATTTCGAAATCTTTCTCAAAATCGTTCTCCAAGTGCTTGGTTTTATTAGCCTGTTCATCCAGAACTTCAACCAAGTTACCTTGACCTGAATTTTCAATATTTTCGTTGATCCCTCTTTCTATTTTCTTGTCTCCGTTGAATTGTTGCTCATTTTCACTCTTGTCTTCCTTCCTTCGATCTTCTTCACCGACCTCATCGCCCTCTTCATCTACTTCAGAAAGCTCCTTCTTTTTTTGTATCTCCTTGCTCTTTTTGCTTTTAGCTTTGATGAGTTCTTGTAATTGGACCACTGCTTCCCTCAAGCTCGTGCAATGTTGAAGCCCCAAGTTATTAAAATGTCTATCAAGTATTCTTCTAATAATTATCTCGATATCTGATGGAATGGGCTTGCTTTTGCAATGCATGTAAAATTGAAAGAAAATCAACACTTCTTTCAATACATCAGTATCATGTTGATATTTTTTTTTAGCGATTGTATGCTTTAGCAATGCCTTTTCGGAAGGCTTTCTTCCAGGTTTTTTCACGGCATCGATATCATTCATCGCATCCAACATAACGGAAACCAAACGAAGGCGAAAGTGGTTGTTGGGCAAGTCTGACTCTATCCCGGAGGGCAAAGGCTGATTATTTGGGTACTCGAAGCAAACGATCATGTATATGAGACTCTTGAAGACTGTTATATCAATCATTCTCCGATTATAAATTTCCGCGATATATTTCGCGTTAGCCACTCTCACGTTGTTGAAGCGATAGTCATTCAACTCAAGCCCACGCTTAGTGGTCTCTATGACATTGTCAATAGTTTTAACAATGATCCATCGATGGTTTTCAGAAAATTTTGAAAGTAATAATGAAATGACTGGAATAGCGTCATAGCTAAAATGCTCAATCTGAGAAAAGCAGCTGATGATAAAATCACAATGCTTTCCCGCATTTACAAACTTGAGTAAGAGACGAAATACAACGGAGCAGGATTCCGCGTTGAGGTCTACCTTCAAAAGCCTCAAGATGAATTGTTGTTCCAACAGAAGCTCAGAGGAAGCTTCTTTCATGTCTTTTCTCGGTGAAAAGAGCGCAAGGATACTCCTTATTCTGAAGCTTTCACTGCAGGTTGGGCTCAATGATTTGTACTTCTCTTTCAAACGATCGACCATTTTTACCATATGCCCACGATACTCAGGTTCAGCAAGGAGGAACATCCCGATTTGTTCATATAGAATCATGAGAATATCCATATTGTTGCTAAGAGTAACATTCATAGTCAATGTATGAATTTTGTGGAAAAGCACAGCAGTTGGAACAAGCTTGAATTTGACCATTTCTGAAAAGAAGTAATTATACTTGAAACTTAATGAATTTCCCTTGATTTGCGAGCGCATTCCTGAATCGAGGAAATTGATCAACTCGGTGATCAAATCATCAAAAGGCGGCTCTTCCTGATTGATTTTCAAAAACTTGGAATAGAATTTAAAACGTTCAAACGTCTTGGTTTCAGTGAACAACTGCTTTATTTTAGTACGCGAAGACTTACTATCGAGGTTGTTCTTGTGAAAGTAGATGGTCAACTTCTCCAATTCTTCCTCTGTGTTTGCAGAGTCGAGGCGCTTCAAAAATAATGATATTTTCTGATTTTGCAGTTTCTCATCATTATCGTCATTAGTGTCTTGGGCAAGAAGTTCTTTGGCTGTTCGAGTTGATGAGTAAAACTTTGTCATTTTTTCGTCTCCCCAAGGCATATTTGCATTTCCATCAGGGGTGTGCATAAGATCATCTTTGTGCACATTCGTATCGCTATCGAAATCTGGAAACGGCACACCAGTAACTTCTGATAAATATACCAAAGGGCTATAAAATACGTCTCGAGACACCTCCGCTCGGTTGAGTTTCTGCAACTTTTCTTCCCGTACCCTTCCTGTCCTGATAAATTCGTCCTCGTTTTTCACATTTATGTTTTTGACTAATTTGTCCTGTGCCGTCAAGTGTTGCATACAAGTAGATACGTACTTGCGAATGAGGTCACGGAGATCTGCAAAGGGGCCGTCCTTGTCAAGGTCTTTCTTATACCTTTTTATGAATAATACAAGAGTCTCCAACGAGTTACCCAGGTCAATCTCAAAAGTCAAAATATCCTTCAAGATCACATATATTGGCATTCCTTGGCGCTTTCGTATGAGAGCGTCCTCAAACAGGGTGAAGACACCCACGAGATAAAGATCTGAAATCACTCTAAGCAAGTTTTTCTGTCTTGTTATTCTGATTGTTTCCTCTTGATCATTTGAAAGACCATGTAAAATGAGCCCCAATAAAGAACTCGTAAAGGCACTCTTAAAGCGCTGATGCAATGCAGAGATAATTTCCGTTGCCGCGGTGAGATCCTCGTTCTTCGAGCACCCACACAATCCCTCAAACACACCAGGCGTTAATTCCGAGAGATACTTTTCCAAAGTGAGCGTCTTGATGGCTTCAAGGACATGTGCACAGTTCTCCGCATTCATTGACAGTCGGGCCTTTTTGACGAATGCCACATTTTTCTTGAACGATGATTCGAGAGTGGGTGCACACTGAAACACCTCTTCACCTCTCCATGCTGCAGAGTTGAGTTTCCGGAGAATCTCACGTCGTTCTTCCATAGAAAAAAACAGATGAAAAAGAATTCGATCTCGCTTAGAAGCGGGGAACCGCAGTTACAGCCACTCTTTCCGAAACCCTATGTAGTGGTCAATTTTGGGTCCGAAATATCGAGCTTAAATAGGTCGGTACACACGGCTATGGAACTAATTGCTGACAGGGAAAAATCGTGTACACCGTCATGAATAATGAAAGCCATCGTTGCGATAACGACGAATGATCCCACCTTAAAAAAGGGACAGATTGTCTTGCATGTCACGCAGTATCATATCCTTCGGAGGTAATACCTCATTGGTCATATGAGCCCGGGATCCCCGTGCAGAGCTATAAAACATGTATTCCTGAGAACACCCTAAGGGTGATCTACGTAATAGGCATCTCGACAAATTCTCTGCTTAAGCCATTTCTACTTGACTCTCGATATAAGTTCTCCCTGACGACGTCTATTCATCTCCACTTATCTATTAGCGTACTCAGGCAGCTACGGTTTCGAATAAGTGATTTAAGCAGCATAAACCTTCGCTTCGCTCAGGTCTATGACTTACATTCCTCTGCTTGTCTATGCTTTCTATATACAGTTAACACTCAAGAGGCCGTGTGCCACGCACCTTCTCGAATACTCTGCCTCTACCCAATGCGTACTTGTCTCTCACCTCGTTTACGCTTCTGTCGTAAATTTGTCTCCAAACATGCGCACCAACCGCCGTCAACCTGTACTTTTCAGCAAAGGCTCTGATGTCAAACTTCTCTCTCACTGCCTCGGCGTCGATCTGGCCCTCCTGGCGGAAAACCCAGAGACACGCTCTTTGGTTACCAGCATTGACCTCTGGAGTCAACGGGATGTATCTGGCGAACCCCTCGTCAATGGTGCTTGGGATTTCTGTTTTGGTGCTGCTTAAGGGGATGTTGCTCAATCCATAGTGTAAAGTTGTGTCGAATGAGTTGGTCTTCACATTCGGGGTGTCTGGGTTCACCAAAACCACAGTGTACAAGTGTTCCTGTTTACCTTCGTAATCCTGTATTTGGATCTTGGGTGGTCTGCTAACGGAGAAGCATGGCACTATTTCACCTGGAGTAACCCAGTCACTAAACTCTGACTCGGTGTTGTGTGGAAACTTGACTTTGACTTCCACCTTTGGGTCCAATGTGGGCATAGTGTCTGGTATCACTTTGAGCTGCTCTAATCTTTGCATGGTGAGCATTAAATCGCGCAGTTCCCACTGTTTCTTTGCTAATCCACGGTACACAGGCTGGCTCATGTCGAGCTGGTCGCGTCTGCTAGTGGTCACATTGAATAAAACCTCTGGGTTGCACTTTTCAGCCTCCACGCTCAATTTGTGGATGGTATCGATATCTGGGTTCGTCTCCCTTTTCAAGGTTTCGATTTGAGCGTATGTTTTTGCCGCATCTTGCTGTAAGAGCTCGTAGGCAGCAGAAAAGGTCTCATCGATGAGTTGTGGTGAGTGGTAGACTTGACGACGACTAGCCTCCATGGAGGCCGGAAGAGCTTTGGAAAAAAGGGAGCTCTTGATTCTCAGGTCCTTCAAGCCGAGGGATGCGGCCCTCGACGTGAAGTCGGACCATACGGCGGTGGATTGCGCTCGCTTGAGGACGAGAGAGCGAAGCATGTTGGTTTTTTCACCTCTTTTTTTCCAATAAAAAATTCGCAGGTGGAAAATTACAAAAGTCCATTGGTAACATTCAATGGGGATTCACAGATGTCAAGACAATCTCACATTCCAATTTTAGGGGTTGTTGGATTAAAGGAAATCACAAAACAAGGTTTGATTGCGAAAGCACTGGTCAAAGACATCATAGACGATTATGTCCAAGCGAGTTTTGATTGATGATAGATATAGACGATTATGTCCAAGCGAGTTTTATCATAGACGATTACCAAGTGAGTTTTGATTAATGAAAGTTCTCATGACGATCAAATTGAATAAGTTGAATGATCAAAGTAGCAAAATTCTCTATTTAGTGTGCATCACCCATTTCAGTCGATATCTACCCAATTTGACACTAGAACTTACCCTTTAGTTTAACCTTTAAACTTTTCAGGTGCTTTACATCATATCGCCGTCATGTCTTCAAAGGCCCCTTATTCATAAATAAAAGAGACAGGGCGGAATAACGCGAAATCGACCTGCAAGGCTCGGTCAAGCATCGTTCCATTGCGTGCGTGACCAATACGAGCTCTTCACCCATGCAAGGCTGTTAATGGGCGAATTATGTAATCGGAACCCTTCGAATATTTTCAATTCGCTAAACGTTGTTTTCTCCTAAAATAATCATATGAAATATCTCCCTACAAAGGCAAATTACAATGGAAACATTTGTTTGCCACTCGTTGTTTGCCACTCAGCCGAGATCATTCCAGTAACTCATTCAAAGAGAACATTCCCAAAGAGTGGCAAACGCTCCCATAGAACCAACAGGCCCAGACGTTCCTATTGTTCAAAGAAAAGGCTTCAGAGTACACAAAATCAGGGTCGATCGGCACGTGCATTTATCTTTTGGATGTTTATTGCTTTGATCGGCTCTTGATTAAAGTTTTCGAGTAAGTGTGTTATTGTACAAGAGGGCCAAACGGTATTGGCAACGCCTCGGTCTGTTTCAGTCATTTTTTTCTACAACTTTACGAACGGCCCTGATTTCAGGGTGAAAAATAGCTTCAAAGAATGCCGTGTGGAAGCAGGTAATATTTAAATGATGTAATCTCGACCATGCAGGTCTTACATGGACCTTACGCAACAGAGTGTAGCCTGTTGTCTATTGTTAGACTTGTGTCTATTGTATCTATTCAACCTCTAACTGGGTGATGTGTGACTTTATACCGTTGAATGAAACATCCCTGGATCCTGCAGGGCATTCAAGGTGAAACTAATTTGTCCTTTCCATCACAACGTGAGGATTGACTGGTAGTTGGTTAAAGTTCATGAAATCATTCTTATCCATCCTCGGAAATAGGCCAGGGGTCACAGGGTTGATTTCACCCTGTGCTGGTGAAATGAGTTTCGTATGTATTCCCAAGCATGGCACAGATAAATTCTGGGTGCAAACACAAAAAAGGTCATGGTAGCTAGGAATATGTGTTGTGATCGAGTCCAGCTCGTAAAAAGCTTGTGTGGTTGAATGTACTTTCATATCCATGCCGTTCAGAGACTGGGTGTGATCGAAACATGAGGCTTCAACGAGGTCTGCGTATGCCTCCAAACTTGATTGACCGAGGTCCATCTGAGTCGAATCTCACAAAAATCTCGTAAATCATCGGGCGCGCCCTTAAGCTTTGATGGTTGGAAAGTTGGGTTGTGGATGCTTATATATATGATTTTTCCACTTGCAATCGTTTTGGGCTTGTGTCACATGTCGCTCTGTGCTCCTCTTCTTGGTAATTTTTCAATTCTCTCCAGTACTGCGGCAGGGGTTTTAGGGTCTAATTTATACCGGCCCATGTTTTGTGGCCTTGCTTTTTGTGGACGTTTCCACGGCATCTGATGTCTTACAAAAAGCCACTATTCCGTTCGGCACTAGCGCCATCTTCGGCCCGTTTTCGCAAACACTAAAGACGGAATGCTATTGTTGACCCGCCAAGGGATATCAAATGTTGCGAAGCTTAGCTTGGGGTGAGTCACCTCTCACGCTTATCAGCAATCTCTGTACGGCTCAAAAAAAACGTCAATTTTTTCTCTCAAAACCATTCTCAAAACCTACACAAGACAAACAATGCAAATTTGCAACGTGTAGGGATGCTTTGAGCGGCTCCGAAAGCGTCCG
Source organism: Kodamaea anthophila (assembly GCA_015708815.1). Taxonomy (NCBI): domain Eukaryota; kingdom Fungi; phylum Ascomycota; class Pichiomycetes; order Serinales; family Debaryomycetaceae; genus Kodamaea; species Kodamaea anthophila. The sequence goes on from JACFYR010000044.1 coordinate 22,411, forward strand.
GTGGCAAAAAAAATGGATCGGTTTTCTTTCCCAATCTCCGATGGTACAAGATTGTTTAGCATTCCGGAGGCCCTTAATAGAGAAGGAGACCGCGCGCAGTCTAAAACGAGATGAAATCATATTAGAACAAAAGCGAAATTCAAAGGAAGAAGCAACAAAACTGAAATTCACAATCTGAAGTACAAGCAACAAAACCTAATTCGTAATTGGGTTTACGAGCAAGACTGGTTCATGAGAAAACCCGTTTCACAGCCTACCAGGGAACTGTTTCAAGCAAATCAAAACGTGAGAGTTCCACAAAAGTTGTACAACAAAACTTGGCGGAAAGCTTATCTAGGAGTACAACTAAACTTATTTAGAAGCGCAACAAAACATGACTGAGAGTACGGCAAAACGGTAAAAACAAATGGCTAGATAAAACTGTGAACTCAACTGATTGAGTGCTTCTGATTTTTGACAAACGTGGGTGAAATTTAATGAGGAAAAGAACAAAGCTGAAATTCACAATCAAAAAAACACATTCCGGTGCAACGGGCTCAAAAGCCGCTCAAGCTGGTATTCTTACAGGTCCTTAACTTAAATACCAATAATACATTTCAATAAACTACAAAACAGTCCTTTCCGGCAGTTCCATGATTACTTCTCGAACTTGCCGTTGAAAGCAGCTGGTGGGGTTGGCACAGAGTTGTCTCCACTTTGGATGTTGGGAGGCGACAACTCAATGACTCTACTCTGTAGAGCCAACGTGTAGTCGCGCAATTGCATATTCTCATTGCGCAACTCCTCAATGGTTTGCTTCAAGTGGTCTACCTCATTGGCTTTCATTTCCAAGTCCTTCACGTACTTTTCTTTTCTCTGCCTAAAGGCTCTTTGTGCTTTCCTATTTTGCAACGCACGCTTTGTCCCACTCAACTCCCTGTGCGCTGGGCTGTTCCGAAGCGTGGCACTACTAATATCCGACAAACTTCCATTCGGTCCTCCCATAATGGTTTTCTTATCGTCATCCAAGTCGTCCTCTTCCTCTTCACGTGCACGTTTTTGGGCCACCACGGCAGCAGCAGCAACTTCATCCACCACACTCAGTGGAAATCCATCGTTCTCGTGATCTTGTCTGGCAAAAGACGGGTCGAATTTGTCCTCCTGTTGACTTGCGGTGTTTTGTTGTTGTTGCTGAACCGCCTGTTGGCGAGCCTGCATTGTGTGGTTTTGCTGTGCACTCAACAGCTGTTGGTGAAGGTCAGGTTCGTTCTTGCTTGTGTTCCACAGGCTGAAAGTTGCATTCATTTGTACGCTATTATGTAAGGACAGTTAAGTAATGGATGACAAATTAAAAATAAAGTTTGCACTAGGGAGAAATTAAAAAAACCGCTCACGTGACTCAAACTTGGTATGTCTTTCTTTAAAATTAGAGAGGGTGCTTTATGGTAGGGCCTCAAACGCTGAGGTCTTTTTTCTCATTTATAGGGGCATTGTATACATCCTTAATCTACCTGGATTGAATTTTACTTCTTTCCAGACTAATTTTTTGCGTGCCCGGGGTATGCACTCCTTTGAAATTTTCGCACATTCACTAGGACAAAGGTCGCACTCGCGCGGCTGCCGAGAACTTGTGATAGTCGTAACAGAATAACATATACTACAGCATACCGGAGAGAGAATACACCATCAGCATACTAGTAATCCAACAAATGCATACCGCCAAACCATACCTCACACCGTCACATACCCCGAGACCGGACGATGTTAAGACGCCCTATTCAGTTCCAACACAAAGAAAGACATCGAATTTCTTTCCTTCTCAACCAAATACGGGGACGAGTACCCCTAGGATCACCAAGGATTTCAAGTTTAGCGGCGTGGACTTTTTCCAAGATCTTGCCTTTCCTCCGCCCTCTCATCTTTCGGACCAAACGGCTTTTGGGCTGATATTGCTTAATTCTATGGAGTGTCATGTGGCCAAGGATGGTCACAATAGAGGGCATTCCTTAAAGGATATCGAATTAAACTTTCCTGATTATGATCTCAGCAGTTTGACTCTTCCCTTAAAGACTACACGAAATAGCATCTGGAACGATGATTCTCCCGAATCCTTGAATCCGGGGTCTCTAAGGACTACACTTGCATCCACAGAAATGAATTCTTCACTATCATTGCCTTATTCCATGGGCTTGACCACTGATACCTCCAGCAGCAGTGATGGCACAACACCTATTAAAGATATGACATCTTTTCCTAGTAATAAAAGGCCGTTTAACCTTCAGAACAACTGGCCGGCCCAATCTAGTGGGCCATACGAGAGAAGCACTAGTACTCCTATTAATTACGATCGCTTTCACGGCATTCCCCAAACGCCCTTCACTTTGCGCAAGTTCTCTATGGGTGCCAGGCCTTACTCAGACAAATATTCGCTGCATTGTGCGGACTCGGACCATTCGAGTTATTTTCAAGTTAACGTACGTCTTCCGGAGGACATTAGGTGCTTGGAAAAAGACCTGTTTGTAGAAAGCCTCGTTGGCTTGGATACATCAAAGAGCAAATACAGCGAGAACTACTGCTCAACGTTTTATAAGAGAAACGCACATGGGTACATGTTCATCAAAGAACCTTCCTCATCGCTCAAAGTGAACTCCCGGGGCTCAAAACTGTGGGTCCACATCGTAGTGGATTTCCCGGTCGAGGACCTTCCCCGAAAACTCAAAATTGACGTGAATCAATTGCCAGTGTGGAAGCCGGGAAACTCGCCTGCTTCTAAAAAACTGACTACAAAGAGGGCAAAGAAATCGAGCAAGTATAGAAGCTCTGAAAAGCACCAGTAGCGACGGGACAATATCAAGCCCAGCGAAATTGCGACAGACAATTAGGCAAAGATATCAATAGCCTAGGTATCCAATTTTACATCATATATATGCCTGGTCCCCTTCGTCTGGTTGATTATATTATTTACGAGTATCCGACTACATGAGTATTCCTAGGTTTTTCTTGTAGAGCGCTGCCCCATTTTTCGCAGCCAATATCAGCTGACTTGCTTTTGTGGTAGTTTTAATTCGTGGTTCCTTATTGGTCAACGGTCTTTTAGTACACTCCAGGTACCAATAAAAATAGTGAAGTTGAGGAAAAGAAGGATTCAACCTGACTCCTCAAAAAAAAAACGAGTAGACTGATTGCCGTGTTACCATCAGTCGCTCAGAACGGCCCGTGCGGTCGTCTGTCGTTAATATCGGGCCATTTTTTCACTTTTTGCACCACACGACCCGCTGTTTTTTTTCTAGTCTCAGCTCTCCAATTATAAACTTCAGATTAGTTGGTCAAATACAAACTAGAATGTTCGCCTCCACCATCCGCGCCGCCTTGAGATCTAGAGTCGCTATCCAGGCACCAAGAGTTTTCAACGTTGCCAGATTCAATGTTGCCAAGCTTGCTGCGGCCCCACAACAGGTGAGATTTTACTCTGACCACCATGAGGAAACATTTGAGGAGTTCACTGTCAGGTACGTAAGGAAGCATAACTGATAAATTGACACTGATACTAACTTTAAGATATGAAAAGGAATTCGAAGAGGCCTACGATCTTTTTGAGGTCCAGAGAATCCTCAACAACTGTTTCTCCTACGATTTGGTCCCAGCCCCATCTGTCATCGAGAAGGCCCTTGAGGCTTGCAGAAGAGTCAACGACTACCCAACCGCGGTCCGTACCTTCGAGGCCTTGAAGCACAAGGTTGAGAACAAGGAGCAGTACGAGGCATACTTGGAGGAGTTGAAGGACGTCAGAAAGGAGTTGGGCATTGACTTGAAGGAAAGCTTGTACGCTGAGAACTAATGATAGTTAGTAATGAGCATAAAATGAAGAATTAGTGTAGCATGAAAAATACAATGTGGATTAACGAAAGAATTTGAAACGGGTGAGCTAAATAATTGTGACTTGGCCAAACCTTTGCTAAGCTGTGAGTAGCAATGGTATATTAAAGAATGCAGTTAGGGGTTTGAGTTCAACTAGTATTTTTATTCTGTAATACTTCTTATGTTTGGTGGTTTTACGTCGCTTACGAGTTACCACATCATGTCGAGTTGTGTTGTATATGTACCTGTTTTACCATTGGAATAACACAGGGACACACTAATTGTTTGTTTCCTTCTGCCCTCTCATCCACTTAATTCTCTTTTAAACATCACAGCTCACACTTTGCCTCCACTTTATTTTCTCATTCTCATTATCTAACTGTTGCTATGGGAGTTTACATACCACCCCCCGGTGGGCCCAAAGGCCCCAGCGACACGGGGAAACCAGCAGATACGCAACATCTCATCCGGCAGTATCTCATACCACGTAACCCCTCAATAGGGCTTTTCTGGGGACCGTTAGTGCCTGCACTGGACAACAAACCTGCGCTCTTCTTCATGACGATGCTCCAATTTGCCACAGGAACGCTCTGCTATCATCGAGCAAGGAGAATCATCAAGACCAACACTTTTCAATCCCGTTTCAAGACCTTTTTGCGGGCCCTGGTGCCTACAATAGGTGGAACAACACTTGTTTTCGGCTCAGGGTTTGAAATGATGAGATTGATCCTTCCCATGGATCCATGGTGCGAGGAGGCAAAGGCCTATCGGCGGATCGCAACAGCCCAGGGAGATAAACCCAGTAGTTGGTTTGGGGCTTACAAGTACTACAAACCCATGAGCTTACATGACTGGATCAGTGAATCCAAGGTTTTCATAGTCGAACGCGAAGCAGAAATGAGCCATTCAGATAAACACTCGGGGATTTTGGTCAAGATGAATACAAACGCCAACTATAAGGAAATATATAAGAAGGTTCTGGAAAATAACGATCGCAGGTTCAGGGAGCTTTTGGAAAAAGACCTCAGTGATGTGCAGGAGGCCAACAGGGCCCTACGGATCGATGCAGTGCTAGATGGGACTTCCAAATACGTGAATCCAGACTTTTTGAAGCCACCTTTGACAATTGGCAATCATTCAATTGAGCTGGACGATGACTTTGACTATGCATGGTTAAACTTCGACCCTTGGGATGAGTTGAAAACAGAAGTGGAGCTGGAAATACGAATGGTTCCCATGTGTCCGGACAAGTTGGCCGAGAAAGAGCGTGAAGAGGAGGAACGTGAGGTATTGAAGTAAATAAGATGCTAGCAAAGGCATGAGAATGCCACCCATGACCCCATAACTTATTATGCTGCTTATAAGCAAAAAATAGCTTTCAGCTGAAGGCTCACAATGAGCCGACCAAAAATACAAGGAAGAAGTTGCCTAGAAGTGAGGAGAGAGAAGACGAGGAAGTGCTGCATATTACATGCAGACTTCGGAATGCTGCATGTTGCATGTATAGATCAGGGAATTGCTGTTTCTATGGATAGATAGACCACGGAACTGCCGTTTCTTTGGATAGTTACAAGGAATGATTTATTGATTGAGTATCGTACAGCACTTTGAACCTGGCACGGTTTGTGTAGCAAAAGCACCACTGTCGTCTGTATTCTTGATAGACAATTGTCTCAGCACTGTATATTGGTTTCACATCATTTTGGTGGACCTCAATTGTAAGTGTTATGAAATTGTCACCATCCCCAAAGTATTCTATTGTATATACACTATCTGCTATTAGCTGGCCTATAGTTTATTTCACTCAGCTATTGGCTCCACTCGAGTAAGCCCATCTTTGATCTTTTTCGTCCTTCTTCCTTAGCTATTCCTCTCACCAATCAATCCCTCCAACCCCTCTGCCCCTTTATTTCCCCCCACACTGCCCTTCTCAAACAAGCCCAAATGTTGCTTCCAGATCATCTCTGCAGGGTCCTGATCTGGTTCCACCCACTCAAAACCATCTCCACCCGACATCCAGTACGCCTGCAACTTCAAGTCCTCCAAATTGTCCTTTGCCTTCAACAAGCGGATTTTTGCGCCTGACCTGTCCACACCCGGCTGGGGCGTGTGCTCGATCGTGAAGACATCTTCTTCCCTGGTTCTGGTCAACTCATCAATCACCTCTTTGGTGCTTTCACCGCCGTTTAACATGCGGTCCAGCTCAACGATCTTGGAGCAGAAGAGAAGCTCATCCACGTGCCTAAACCAATGCGTGTAGAAAACACCCTGTTGCCATGTTAAAAAGTCCCCACCGGCCAGCACCACCTGCCTCCCAAAACTCACGATTGTCACAAAGAAACTTGAGTTGATCAAATAGGTCAACACCATGGAGTTTATGCTGCTGAGATGCCGCCACAGCTCGCTAACATTGAACCAGTCGATCATGGCACCGATCCCTACCTTGTTCAACGCAGTAATTCCGAGCGACGTCACAATCAAACGAAATGCTCCCCGACGCATGACCCTGTCCCGCTGATCGACATAGTTTGGGTGGGCCACCGTATTGTCTGTGATCTGGATTGCTGTCTTGAAGTCCGCATCAAAAAGGGCCGTTCTCAAAGCGATGAGAGCGACCGACTTGTCAATGATACCTTTGGGATTCTTCTTGTAGAAGTGCTCAATGATGTCCAAGTTGGCTTGAGACGGGAGCTTGAGGAGAAATATCTCCTTGAGGAGGGTCTGTGAAAAGGGAATGTCGTGCTTGAAAAGCTCACTGGTCACCTTCTTGTAGATCTTGGCCAGACGATTGAAGTCGTTTTTGGGGGCATTTTCCATGTGTATGCGGTGAGCAGCCCGGAGAATGGGGAGTACGCTTGTTTCCAGAGCAGACGCTCGTACTTTTGCGAGGAGCGAAGGCAAGTCTGGGGACGTCCCAAAGCTTCTCTTGAAAAGCATATTAAAAAGACACAATAAAAGGCAAAGTACCAGAATATCATTCAACACAAAGGGAGAAGGTAGAAAATTACATATAGTATAAATAAAGGGACTAGCGGACTATAGAAGTGGATGAAACAGTTATTGCAGCATTTTAATCCATTGAAATCTGAGAAGTACACTTACAAGTCTTCAGGTTCACTCGAGTGAGCGAACAAATGCAGCAAATCCTCTCACTCAACTCAGATAAGTGGGGGTCAGAGATGATTTGTTGAATGAAAATCACTGTGCAGCTTAACCAAGAAAAAAGTGCTATCCTCTTATTCTTTGACGCTTCGTTTCTACAAAACCGATTCTATTTTGATGAGGATTTTGGCTCTCATAACGAGGTTGTGCACAACTCCCAGATATCCCATTACACGTCAGCTTTTTACTAGAGGCGCGCCGCGGTGAGCCGCTGCAATTCCCACTATGGGAGCAAGTAACTGTTGTCCAGTAGGTATTCAAAGTAATAATGTTTCTTCATTCTACACACCGTCACCTTATCGTACTATTCGTTGTTTCATTCATATTCATACCTATCCTAGCTCATCTCTTCGTCCATCCTGTTCGCATGGCAAACAGTGGTATGGGTATCATCAGCACAGCTGTCCTGTTCATATACAAGTCACCAACTATGGGGTATTCTGAGGGTTGGTCTAATCAAATCAGAAGCATTTATAATCTGTGCGTAGCTTTCTAAGCCCGGCACTCAGCTGTAGCCTGAAAGACCTGAGGTCAAAGTTCCTTGTAGATTTCCTCGTAGCTCAATTTCAAGCATACTTGTCTCTAATCAAAAATTCTCTGATTCCTTTGCAACTCGAGCGTCGCGAGAATTGCCGAGTCAGTATTTGTCAGGCGCTCGCACGCTACGCTCGAGTTTGTATCAACTCTTCTCAAGCATAGTTTTCTTGTTTCATGCTCTTCTCATTTCTGTTCATCATTGTTCAACACATTGCTTGGTAGTCTGCTCAGACTAATAAAGCCAATCCCACCATCATCAAAGGAACGCCAACCTTATTTCCACTTCCCGCGCTACTACTCTCCTTCTTGGTTGTCTCACGAGCTGCGGCAGTTGTCGGACTCTGACTCTGGCTCTTCCTCGTGGTAATGAAGGACAACGTCTGTGTCGTCGGATCATCACTTGGGTTGGCCGTAGGAGCAGGTCCGTGAGTAGCCGAGCCCTTTGTCTGTGCAGCAGCTGCTCCCGCGGCAGCCTGGGGCAATGCGTCCGTAGTGGTACCCTGGGCAGTAGCTGCGGCAGCTGCGGCAGCTCCTGGGTTGTTTGCATTGACTGTTGTCCCTGTTGTCACGCCTGTAGTCACGCCTGTAGCTACACCTGTAGTCACACCAGTAGCCACACCCGTAGCCACACCAGTAGTGGTTCCAGTACCAGTTTTGGCAGCCGCTGCTCCCGTAGTGACGCCCGTTGTGACTCCAGTAGTACCGGCAGCGGCTGCAGCAGCAGCTACTGCAGTGGTCGTGGCAGCTGCGGCAGCTGCTACGGCAGTGTTGGTAGTAGCAGCAGCAGCAGCAGCTTGATTGGTTGTGGCAGCAGCAGCAGCAACAGCTGTATTAGTTGTGGCAGCAGCACCCGCAACAGCTGTATTAGCGGCAGCTGCAGCGGCCACTGCAGCGGTAGTGGTATCATCTGCAGCACGAGCAACCGCGATTAACGCGGCAATCATGGTCAAGTGGTACTTCATAACGAGTGAAAACAAATAAAGAATACTTTGAGGCAATGAGTGAGGCTTGTAAGGAGGCTTTAAGCAGTTGTTACTGTGGTACAGAGTAGCCGTAACAATAAGCACAAGTTCTACAAATAGAATGACAAAACCTTGTGACATCATTCCTAGGCTATCCCACAAAATATCTCACATTTAGCTCTTGTCCCATACAATATCTCCATATAGCACTAGCCACCTATTATCCCTCGTAACATCAAAAAACATAACTATCATACGACCACCATATATCTATCATCACGAACATCCACCATACAACTCATCTAGCAAACTATATTAACCCAAGCTCTTAAGTACACTTTAATCAATTCCTTCATCAGTATATTCAACTCACTTCTACAACTTATCATCTCAAACTTAATCTAAGCCCATAATTGTCCTCTTTTCAATCTACCGGTACGTACTCCATAGAGCATCGCGTGTGCCTTCCGTCATACCTTATTTCTTGCTTGTGTGCCTTTTTTTCGCGTTTTTTGCTTATCTGATGATCATCATGTTGACTTTCTTATCAATCGGGCATGAAACAAGATAAAACGTCGACGTTTCCTACAAGTGGTGTATATGATTTAGGGTACCAATGCTAGTATTGTCAATGTACACATTTCTGGAAGTGTGTAGGGTAATCTTGCGTGAGAACACTAGAAACGCGCGAACGTATCTTCATTCCAAATAGAAACATGACATCATACTTCTTATTATAGTGCCTTTTGTTCGTGCTCTTTGTTTGCTTATTCAATTTTAGTCTTGTTTATGCGTGTTTACTTATCAGTACATTAATGCTTTGTAAAGTGTTTACTCTCGTTTTCGAAAACCTAGAATTTTGGTAAAATTGGGAAAAATACCAAACTCAACTTTCAACTCTCACAGTGACATATTGACAATTTAACCAATCGAAGCTCGTCTAACTAAACAAAACAAACAGGTTGAATGATTGCATTTCAGTTGGAATAATTTATCAAAGGACCACGGAGAAATTCTCTGAGAGCCTGGCACGTCAAAAAAGAGCACTTCTATTAATAGACCCAGCCTAACCAATAAACTATCAAATACAATTAATCAATGGATATCACCCAAAATACCTACAATCATAATAATGCGTGTTTGCCACCCGGTACCCATTTAATATACAATAGCACGCACTGGAAATGCTCAATGCTCGTGAATCACCCATACAATCCATAATCCTTGTGTCATGTCTGTTAACCTTTCATCTCCATCCCTTTCTTTTTAGCCCTTCTCTGTTCTCTGTCAGCCTTTTTTGCAGTTATTATATTCATCCTTTTTGCTTCTCCATAAGTTGTCTCTCTATCTCCTCTTTTTCTTTCTCTTCTCCATCTTTGGCGCACAATCAGGACAATACCACACATCGTCGTCCTTAGGCGGTGACGTTATCCCCACACAGCTCCAGTGGAACCATTCAAATTTGCAGTCATCGTTATCGCATCCAATCATCTCACCAAAAGACACTCTTTGACAGAAACAATACAAGTTGTTGTCAGCATCATCGCCCATCCCCTCAGCTGCTCCAAGACTGAGGTTGACATTTCCTACACCGAAATCATAGTCATCATCCAAGCCTTCAGCGTCCTCAGACTTGAGTCTTTTGTGGATCCGCGAAACAGACCCTCTGTCGCTGTAACTCCCCAAAACAGAGCCACGGTTCAACCGCCGCTTCTTCTTGATATCTGCTGAATGTGTACCCGTTGGGCGCGGGGTACTTGACTCGGACACATCGGAGTATCCATTTGATGCTGCCGGTGCATCTTCGGTCCAAATATTGTCTATTTTCGGGAGAAGCTCGTCCCTCTCCAACTTGGCGATATCAGCCTCGAAATTAAATAAGTGTTTGGACACGAGAAATAGGGCTGTGTTGGAGAGCACGATTTTCTCTTTTTGTATCTTGATTGCAGCTTCCATTTCTTCCTCAATCTTCTGGCAAAGGTGCGGTTCCTTAGGGTACTTGGTAAGCGTTCCATTGGTACGTATGAACTTGTGGATTTGGTTGTCCCTGAGCTGGTACCGTTTTCGTATCTCTGATAGTTGGACATCCTTGTTCCTGATCTCCTCGAGGAGATGTCTCACCTCAAGAGGGAGATTGGATAGGTCCTGGGTATACTTCTCCAAGACTGTGGAAGTATCCATGTAAAAATAAAAATGTGGAAAAGATGTGTTTTGGTCCTGTATGCAAGTCTCCAGCTAAATTTGCCACCAGAATGATTGTGAGTTTTCTCGACCAAAGCAGCAACAGAGCCACCCACATTGGTATAACGGTAGTTCTCTGCAAGCCCATGGTTTTCCATACCGAATAGCTATATACGTCAACATAAAGTGTGTATTGCTCGATCTCATGTGCACAAGACTTCGTGGCCAAGCTGGTTAAGGCGTAAGACTGTTAATCTTGAGATCGTGAGTTCGATCCTCACCGAGGTCGCACAGCCTTTATGGCCAAGTTGGTAAGGCACCTCACTAGTAATGAGGAGATCGTCAGTTCGAATCTGGCTGAAGGCATTTTTTGCTTCCCAAAGGGCTTTTATAGCTACAAGACTATCTTGATCTTGGTTTTTTTTATTCTCCACTTTATTTGTATGTCTGATCTTGAAAAGGCTATTGATAGCTTCTCTGGGATTGCGATTGATGACAAGCCAAAGCTAGAGAAGATAGTCAATACGAAGGACGGTGCAAAGGCATTCTACCACAAGTTCAAAGGAGGTCAACTCATAGATGCAATTGTCAAAGCCAACAATCCACTGCTCTTGCCAAAAATTCTAAAAGCAGGAGAGCAGCCAAACCAAGATGCAAAGGCCTGTCTTGAAATTGTTCGCGGTAGATTGATTGAAAAACCGAGCGAGGGTCTCTTGTCTATTTACTATACGCTTTTATCTTCTTTCGATTGCGCACAATACGACCACATACCTTTGCTTTTATCCTTGATGGACCCAGAAAACGAGGCAGTTTGCTCATTGTCATTGATGGTCATCGTTCAATACCTCAAGATAAATAAAACGCGCAGTTCCACAGAGGTAAAGGAATATCTACAGGAAGAAGATGTCGATTTGAGACAGTTTCTCAGTTTTTCCAAGGCAATGGAACTCTTGTACCCCATTATCCCTGAGGTGATAGAAAACATCTTTATGAGCAAGACAGCCTCTTTCAAGAGCCGGATTGAAGAGATACTCTCACACCTGCAAACGGGTCTTTATCCCAATCAAATAAAGGTGGTATTGGCCATCATCAAGCTTTTAAACAGCTCTTGTATATCCGAGACTGCACGCTCTGTCAATGCCAAAGAATACACAGAATTGCTCAAATTGGGCATATCGGTCAACCATCCCGAGATCCGGTTGCTATCTACACTCACACTTGTCAAGTTATGGAATTTTGTCAAAATGGCCAAGGACGTCTCTATAGACAAATTATACGACAATTTGGTGGACAGAATTGATTCGGAGCATGGTATTGAAGGTTTGGCATATCTTACTTTGAACAGCGCCGTATGTAAGAAGGTTCGCGCTGATGAAGACTTGATCGACAAACTACTTCTGATGTTGGGCACAGACAAAAACTACGGATTGCTAGTAACCTTTAGCAATATCTCCAAAGTAAACTTGGAGTCGGGTGACAAAAAAACAATCCACTATTTGAAAAACATGTCCACGCCAGGGGATCAAGGGCAGCAGGACGACCCCAAGGTAGTGTATTTATTCAACAAGGCCCTTTTAAAGAACCACCAAATAGTTGCCCGTGCATCCAAATTGAAAGTGCACGACGATAATCTGAACTTGATTGGTGTTTTAGTGGCCATAATATTCAACATTGCCATGTGCCCTGAAAAAGAGGTGAAACAAGAATTGGTTAAACAAGGCGCCTTAAACATCATCATTGCATATCTAATGAAAAACACAACCATCGAAAAGAACAAAACCGAGGCCTCGGAAGACACCAACACAGACGTGCGCTTGAATGCACTTCGGGCCTTAGCAAAGATCCTTATTGGTGTGAATCCCGCTACAGCATTCAACAAATATGATCCAAAATCTTGCATATTGTTTTTGGTGGAATTACTTGAGTCCGATTTTCCTCTCGATCGATTTGAGTCCCTTTTGTCCTTGACAAACCTTGCAACCATGGAGGACTTGAGGAAGATGCTAATTGCCCAAACATTCCCATTTTTGGAGAATTTCATCCTCGACTCAACTTCGGAACAAATACAAATCGCTACTTGGGAGCTCATAACAAACCTCATCAGCGAACCTACAATGCTACTCAAGTTCTTCAACATCGAGGACGACACCCCCGACGCAAAGAAAAACAGACAGAGACTAATGCTCCTCGTGAAACTCCTCAACTCAGAAAACGAAAAGCTTCAAGTGATCATTGCGAGTTTGATCGCCAACGCCACCTCTCTGTTTGAGATGATCAGCATGATTCTCATGAAGGATCTCGAGATTCTGCGAGAGTTACTTGATATAATCGCTGCCATCTTTTCTTCCCAGAAGAACCTGGATCTATTGTTGAGAGTAGCATACATTTTGTTGAATTTGACATACGCTGATGCTACAAGTATACGTGAAAACAAGCAATTGATCGCCTCCCTAGCAGCTCCAATGAAGAGCAGTAAAGACATCGCAGAGGTTTTAATGGAGGTGATTAAAGAATTGAAAGATGTTGAGGGGAGAGAAAAAACAGAAGGGGTGTAAATGGGTTGATGCCACAGAAGGATCTCGGGAAATGTAATAATTTAAGCAACTGGGATTGCTTTGCCAATATTCTGAGGAATGAACAGAGAATCGCGAAGATTAGTTGTATAGAGTGAGTGCCTTATGAAATTTCAAGATGACAAGGTGAAAAATATAATGAGACAACGATCATGAGTACAGTAAAAAGAACATACAAGTAGCTCACCAATCCTAGCTTAATGAAAATATGGATCTTCTATACTACACGAGTCTGATAGCAATATGCGATTTAGCTCTGTTATATACAAGCAGGATTGTCATTGTGCACTCCAGCCATCGAGCATGCCAAATGATTGCACATCTATTCACTGCATTTGAGTGAGCAAGTCACAGAGGACTCAGGTAGAGGACTCAGGTACACGGTGTGGGATGAAATATGATCGTCAAGCACACAGACGTCGCACACTGCTTCTGTATTATGCGTGACAGCGGATCTTACTACTTCGTGTGGGTGATCCGGTTGTGTTTCCTACACACGTCTTATTGTCAAGAACTGTGTAGCATACACTGCAGCCATTAAGTCTCTAGATCCACCTTGAGGCCCTAAACAGGACCTATTCTCTGGTTGTGATTAGAGGAATGAGGTATTGATTGGCATTTCCTCGAGCGAAACGAGATTTTGGCGGTGTTTTCTCTGGCAGAAATACTTCTGATCATTGTATTGACTTATGAATACTCGCTTCGCTTAGTCATTCGGAATTCTCCTTCACCAATGCTAGAATGCCTCGAGTACCTCGAGTACCTTGAATACCTCGGATGCCTCGAGTGCCTTTATTGAAACCTCATACCACTTATACCTCTGAAACCTCGAATGTCTCGAATGATTCTCGAGTACCTGACGAACACCTCTCGAACAACTCGCTTTGCTTGGTATTCGGTCGGTCAAAAATGAATCATCCTCTGCGCTAAAGTCTCATTCGAATGCTCTACTGCCGAAATCAGCTTCTTCACCGCCCCCGAAGCCTTATCACTCTCCAATTTTCCCTTGATGGCTCTGTGCAAATTAGACAAAAACTCTGCGTAGGAACCCCCCCCAGTGGCCAAAGTGGCACTCTGCGAAGCGTCTTCAATCATCAACTCCTGCATCTCAAATGTCGTCATCAAACGGGCACCCCCCGAAGGAGTTCCATTGAGCAGCAGAAAGTACTTGACCAAGTTGCGGGCCTGCTGGGAAATGTGAGTGTCCAACTCAGGCAATTCGCACACACGCGGCACCTCCGGGGACCCGAAAACGTCCTGGAGGATCATGGGGTTGGAGTTCTCGTCGACAAAGATGCCCACATTCACACCGTCGTAGCAGACGCTAATACTTGGCTCAAGATTCACAGCCTTCAACTCGGAAAAGCGCGGCAAGCGCATGATGCCATTCTCGTTCTCAAAGCAATCTTCATGCTCGAGCGTGTGCAATTGCACCACGGCCGGGTACAAACGGTAAACGAGGCGCTCCAAGGGCATGTTTTGCAAGGCCAACATGTCAAAGAGCCTGTGGTCGGCGGAAGTGGAGCTTGTTTCACGCATGGCAGCAGACTTGACAAAGGCATAGAGGTAAAGGGGGAGGTGCTTCAACAGCTCGGGGAACAAGAGCTGTTTGTTGGAAAAGGTATTGTTTCTACCGAGCTCACTCATGGCACGGTACTGCGTGAAAACATCCACAAGTTTCTGGTTGATCAGCTCGCGCAACTCTTTCAACGTCTGCTTGCCCACAAACGACAAGGAGTCGCGCACAATGGTGGCCACAGCCGCACTCTCGTCCGCAAACACAAACAGGTCCTGGAGCCGCTCAGCCACCGCCAATACCAAGTTGATCACACGAACCTTGCGCACTCCTTGCGCGTCTGTGTAGAGTATCGCAGCCTGGAAGTGGCAGTCGTTCTTGGTCAGAAGTTTCCCATCATACTCGAGAAGCACGGTAATGGACAGGTCCTCCGACAAAATGGGAATCTGTGGATCCGTGCCTCCGCTGCTAACCTTCTCACCCATCATGGATAAGGACGTACCATAGTACTGCGACACCTGTAAACCATTCAGGCACCGCAACTTGAGGTGGCCCTGGTACCCTGTAGCCCCGAGCACAGACCGCACCCAGTGCGCCGTGAAGGCCCGTGCGTCTCTCTCCAAGTTGAAGGCAGGCCAACGCGATACACAGCCGCCCGTAGCTGCCGCAAGGAACCCCACATTAGACAAATCCACCAGCATGTGCGATACAACGTGCACATCAAGCCCCACGCCCTGCTTCACACACTCTGCCGCAAGTTTCTTGTAATACTCACTATCGGGCAAAAGCACCTTGCTTTCCAATAGCGGCAGGAACCCACGCCCCACCGTGTTATTGTCCTTAAACTTGAGCCCCCCGGGACCCCATGAGGGAAGCGCCAGCAACAATGCTGTGATTTTACCTCCCCCAGCCACTTCCGCTAATCCAAGCACCGCAGACAGCACTGCTGGGCCAAAAGCAGGCTCTGGGTCCGCCACAGTTCCCTTTGTTGCGAGCCGCTCCAAATAATTGAGTGCGTCCTCCACGGCTGGTGCGTCGGCCGTGGCGAAAAGCCCCTCGTGGAACGGCACAAACGGCTCCTCGAGGTCCAGCGCGACCACAACCTGCACCGTATCGCCCGAAAGATCGAAAAAGTGCACGTCCTTGTCGAACGCGATAATCAGGAACCGCGTTTCAGGTGCTCCTTGGTACAGAACAGCCCGGATTGCGTCCGCCACCACCGACGGGAGGTTCTGCCGCATGCTCAGCTCCGTCACGTCCACCAAAAACACGTGGTGGAGGGCCTTCAGTGTTTCCCTCTCCATGAAATTGTACTCCCGTGGCACAATCAAGTCATAAACACCACGGTGCAACTCGGGCCGCACAAACTTGTCGATACGCTGGTTCTGGTGGTCCAACATCGCGTGGTAGTCGCTCGGCACCTGGTTGTTGGGAAACTGGCAAATATTGCACCAGAACCGCCCATTATTGGTGAACTGCATCAGTGGATTCACATACGCCCGACACCTGCGACACCGGATTGGGCCCCCATCAAGAGGGTCACCCAGCCCTGCTTCTTCCCGCCGCATGTCCACCACAGGAATCGGCTCCTCACTCTCCAAAAGTGGCGCAAACGGCCGGATCGTCACTGCCACAGGGAGCTTCGTGGCTGCCCGTAACTGCTCCGTTTCAGGCACGTAGTACATGCTTGACCGCATGAATTTACTGCTGGCCGTGCCCTGGTCCACCGAATGGTGACTAGTCGTCGGATCAGGTGGACTCACGTTGCTAAACGTGAAAAATGACTCCCCAAGGTACTTGGCCTGGTTGTGGTGCCGAAAATCCACGAGGGAGAGGTCCACCGACTCAGGCTGCGTATCATTGGCCCTGGCAACGGGCGCATGAAATGGACTAGCCACGGTACTTTGACTAATAGGCCCAGGTGTTTGTCCAGGCGTTTGTCCAGGCGTTTGCCCTGGAGGATGGAACGGCGGCTGGAACGGACTGGCCACGTTGCTAGTCCCAAAATACCCATTCCCATTCAGATTATATGGCTCAGGCGTCAGCGGGAACTGCGAACTGCCCAAGTTGGGCGTAGCGGGCATGTACGGGCTTCCCAACGCAGGACCCCCGATCGGCGGTGTGGACGGTGATCCAGGAACATCCACCGGGAACCCAGGCTTCTGGAATGTCTCCATGGCATGGAAAGCCCTCTGGGGGCGTTTCTTGCGTGGTTTGGGATCCACAGAAAGGTTGGAAAGGCCGCTGCTGAGGTCCATTGAAAATAGATCAATAAATAATCCTAAACCAAGCGAACCCAAGGAACCCAAGCGAAGCTTGGGAGCACTAATTGAATAATATAACGAACCCAAGCGAAGCTTGGGGCAATAACCAGTAATCACTTACTACCACAGAATAAACTAACATCTAAATGAACCCACTATAAATCAACTGTTTAAATCGGTACCGTGAATACAACCAACCACCTGAGTACCAACTGAAGCTACCGATGAATAAAACAGATGAACTATGAATCTATAGTGAAAAAGGGAAGAGATATGAAAAGGACTATAGTTGGACATTGACCAGTGAAGGTTGAAAAAGGCAACGTAGAGTATTTTCATACCACCATGTACAAATACGTATAGCGAATGAGTGTGCTCATCAACGATCAAAGACAACTGAGAAGAACACAAGTGGAATACGATAGTCGTGTAGAATGTTGAAGATACCCCCAAATAGAACGCGTGTTTGTAATTTGAAATACTGAAATAGATGTCACCTATTTAATTCCTATGAGTGTTTCGACAGTTTGAATATTAAGTGAGCCTACGTAGTGTTGAATATGAACAGTACGTAAGCTTAAAAGCGACCAAAGTACCCAAATAGCTAAAATTGTAGCCAGATCTAGAGCAGGTTTGGTATTCTGAATCCACAATTAATACTCTCGCGACAATGCAATCATGTGACCTTCCTGAAATACACCCTTTTGTGTTACTACGCGTGACTTTTAATCTACATTTTAAAAGTCTATGAGTACGGGTGTCAAACAAACACATCGAGACTCATTTGCACTTTTCCACGCCTTTTTAGAATCTAATATCCAGTTAACGAATCGCAGGTATCTCGCTTGCTAAAGCCTTTTTTCTTTGCTCATGGACCCTCTAACTGCTCACCCGAACTCTCGTGATATTCGCTTCACTCAGCGTACTACTGCGCCCTATGTTGCTTCGATAAGGCCGTTCTCAAATAATTGTCTACTCCTTCTATTACCAATTTAGTAGCTTAATTCTTGGAAGCTTTGTTTATGCAGAAAGTTCAGTGAATGAGCATTGTGGAGGACATTTTTGGTCTGTGTGACCTTCTAAAACATTCACACTTGAGTTCCTTCATACCAGGTTTCTTTGTCGTTTTCTTTGTCTTCCTTGACCTCGGTTGTCTTATCTTGAGATATGAATTATTTTAAGGTTTGTGGTTTGACTTTCATATGCCATACCTTGGCTCTTGACTAGCTGATTCTTGGCATCGCAGACACGGTTACATGCAGGAGAAATCTTGTCAGGGGAGATTCCATTGTCATAATACCATGGTGGTGGCTGTGTCTCATGTACTCATGTCTATGTCTCCACATGGATATATTCTGCGTTTTCTCATCTTCATTTCTCGACCCTGTATCTGTATGGGGCTCTATTTTGTGTTCTCTTTACTTCCAAGAAATTTCTATTATATATATATATACCCATTCCCATGGTTCCGAACCGGAACTGCTCCATGGGATATGCGTCCTTGCTTTTTCTCCAGGGAAATGACGTTCCGATAAACTGCCTGGTGTACTCGCTCACGTCCGGGAGCCTTACTGTGGATGACTGGGAAACCAACCAAACAACCCTCCTTCCCGCAAGCTTTCTTCCGGCATATTACATCACAAACTGCCTGATACCGACCCTCCTTGACTTGGTTGTCCAGCAAGGCTTGCCTCATGAGCACAGGACAAACAAGGGGCCCAACCCGTACAACGACAGGGACAATGGTGACACATTTGTGGCGCTTTTGTTCACCATCTCGGGATCCTGTGTGTCGTGTTGGATGTTGATGGTATTTCTCCTTCTTTCGCCCGGGTATCAGCGAAAGCCCTTCACCACACATGCCGCAACTGTCTTCTATGCCATCGTCACCACGATTCTATTCACACAGCTCACCAGCGACTCGCGAAATGAGTATTTTGAAGACACCCTCGACATCATTAGGCTACGACTGTGCTTGTACATGAAGAACGCGTACCGTGTGACCAACGTTTTTTCACAGTTCTTCACCCACTTGGCATTCCTCCAGATCATTTGGGAAACCACAAAGAACTCCCTCAAGTACATCGTCACCGGTACAGCAACGCTATTGGTTCTTGGCTACACCGCTTTGGTGATTTACTACGAGGCTGCCAACAACTCCAAGGTTAGTATCTTCAATTCTGAGATCGATAGCACGGATGAAAAATGGCGTGTAGCCCGTATCGTGTTGAAGCTCCTCATCATGGCCAGCTTGACCTTGTCGTTGTTACTCTTCACCACACGCACAAAGAACCCCCGTTTGTGTTACTCCAAGAAGCTCTTCCCATTGGCACTCTTCTCGCTTCTCGTCATTGCACTTGTCATCGTTGTTAATATCCTTATCATCAGTCTCTACCGCAAACGATGGCTCGTTAAAACATGGTTGGAGCTTTTGCCGTCCTTGTTCGAGGTGGTCCTCACAACATGTCTCTGGGAGTGGATTTTCAACATCCGATTCCTCGAAAAGCGCCAGGAACTGCAGGGAATCTTAGGAAGGAGAATCAGTCTAGAGGAATTCAAGCCAAAACCGCGCTTCTTGAGTGCTCTCAGAAGAAAGTCGGAAGTCGTCTCAGACACAAAGGAAACAACAACAACTCTCAGCTCAGACACTTACCCGGTGGCCCGCTTGATGGGTGATGATAATAGCCAACTAGACACGACACATCGTTCCGGAGAAGAGCCCAGAGAAACCCATGACCTCGGACATGCAGACTTTGACGACAACTACGAGATATGGAATGATGAGGATGACTTTGATTTGAATCAACACTTGCAGAACCAGGCAGAAGACGAACAAGAGTACCACTTTGAAAATAGACAAGATCAATCACAACACCAAAATCAAACAGAAATACAAGACCAAAGCGAGCAACTTCAAAGTCTGACAAACATAACACACGATCAGACAAACTTTGAAGACCAAGCCGGGATGGCGCAGGCGCCTCCCCCGCTGTTTCAACCACTTCCAGGGTTTTCGGCAGACGATTACTGGCCCGATAAGGGTCATTTTAATAGATAATACATGCACCAACAGCAAGTACATGTAGTTTCTTAGAGAAATCATCGTCAAAGATGGTTAGGCGGCATATTGTCAGAGTTGCAATTGTATAAATTCTTTCCCTAATCCAATCGTGATAAATAGAGGCCACAACAATACCAGTGATCCTTCTGATACAAATTAGACTCAGAATATTAGATAATCAATTGGAAACAAACATAATTGCTGTAATCAGATAGTATCGACTATCAATGGTGTTTGTTATTTAATTGGTAAATGTCTGCGTATAACGTTCTGTTCTACATGCTTGTGTTCTCTGTCTCATTGAAACTTCGCCCCCTCACCCTTCTCCTACTAGGTCATACCTATTTCGAGGTATTTTCTCGTATGTTCTCGCATGTTCTGGAACTTCCCCCAATTTATCCTTCTTAATACTCTGTAGTATTCATCACACACTCTCCACTACGCATCTACTCCTCTGTTAAAGCATCCTCTATCTCTATCAGTATTTTATCCATCAGTGTTTTATCTTTTAGCAACTGGAAATTTCTAGAAGAGTCGCTCTCACTATTTAATCACGCTTCCCCCATCAGTCCGCCATGCTTCGCTATTCCAAACTCTCGCGGGTCGGGAGAAGCGCCCGACTCCCAGCAATGCGACTTCCAGCGATAACCAGACTACCAATGCTTCAACTCCACCCATCACCGTTGTACATGGCTTCCCCACAAATTCGCCACTTTCACTCGTCGCCTCCACGGTTCATGCAAATGACCAAGGAAGACGACCGGCCTGCTCTTGAAAAGTATGGCTCTGACCTCACTCAGATGGCCAAGGACGGGAAGCTTGACCCTGTAATTGGAAGGGACGAGGAGATTAGAAGAACGGTCCAGATTCTTTCGAGGAGAACCAAAAACAACCCTGTTCTCATTGGAAACGCGGGAACAGGCAAAACCGCAGTAATGGAGGGACTTGCACAACGCATTCTCAAAGGTGAAGTGCCCGACAGTATGAAGGACAAGCGCATCATCACTCTTGATCTCGCGGCCATCATTTCCGGGGCCAAATTCCGTGGTGATTTCGAGGAGAAGCTCAAAAAGATTCTACAGGAGGTGGAGGAGAAGGAGGGCAAGGTGATTTTGTTTATTGATGAGCTCCACCTCCTCATGGGCTTGGGAAAGGCAGAGGGGTCTATTGATGCTTCAAACTTGTTGAAACCGGCTCTTGCTAGAGGAAAGCTTTCACTCTGCGGTGCCACAACTATCGAAGAGTACCGCAAGTACGTGGAAAAGGATGCTGCGTTGGCTCGTAGGTTTTCTCCGGTCCAAGTTCACGAACCCTCAGTTCAAGACACCATTTCAATCCTTAGAGGTTTGAAAGACAAGTATGAGGTTCATCACGGTGTACGCATAACAGACGGTGCCCTAGTAACGGCTGCCCTCTACTCAAATAGGTACATTACGGACCGGTTCCTCCCGGACAAGGCGATCGATCTTGTGGACGAGGCGTGTTCGACGTTGCGTTTGCAGCATGAGCTGAAGCCCGATGCCATTACGCATCTTGACCGGCAAATCATGACGATTGAGATCGAATTGGAGTCGTTGCGTAAGGAAGATGACCTGCTTTCCATTGATCGGCGCAACAAGCTCGAGGAGGAGCTCCGGGTCAAGAAGGAGGAACTCGCAGAGTTCACGCGCCAATGGGACGCCGAAAAGAAGATGATTGATGATGTAAAACAGGCCAAGGCAGACCTTGAGCAAGCGCGTTTTGATCTCGAGGAGTCACAGAGAAATGGAAACTACGGTAAGGCCTCCGAGTTACAGTACTCCACCATTCCTCGTCTAGAGGGCGAGCTTCGTATCTTGACCGAAGAAACACAAACAGACCAGTCCACCCTTCTCCACGACTCCGTCACCAGCGACGACATTGCCCATGTGATTTCCAAAATGACGGGTATCCCTACTGCCAGCTTGATGAAGGGCGAGGTAGACAAGTTGATCGACATGGAGGAAACCCTCAAGAAAAAAGTGGTGGGGCAAGACGAGGCCATCCACGCTATTGCAGACGCTGTGCGCTTGCAAAGAGCAGGTCTCACCAGTGATAAACGCCCCATTGCTTCCTTCATGTTTTTGGGTCCCACAGGAACAGGTAAGACAGAACTCACAAAGAGCGTGGCCGAGTTCCTCTTCAACGATAAGAGCTCGGTGATCCGTTTCGACATGTCGGAGTTCCAGGAGAAACACACGGTCTCCCGCTTGATTGGTTCCCCACCAGGCTACGTGGGCTACGAAGACAGCGGCGAGTTGACCGAGGCTGTGAGGAGAAAGCCATATGCAGTGGTCTTATTTGACGAGTTCGAGAAGGCCCATCCAGATGTGTCCAAGCTCTTATTGCAGGTTCTCGACGAGGGCTCCTTGACAGATTCCCACGGGAAACACATCGACTTCAAAAATACAATCATCATCATGACATCCAATATAGGCCAGGAGATTCTTCTCGCCGATAAGGATGCCAGCGACGACGGCAAGATCAGCCCAGAGGTCAAGGAGCAGGTCTTACATGTCTTGAAGAACCACTACCCGCCAGAGTTCCTCAACAGACTCGACGACATTCTGGTCTTTAACCGTTTGTCAAAGGCGGCCCTCAGGGACATCTTGGACATTCGTTTGGCAGAGATTGCAGACAGAATTCTGGACAAGCGTATCACTCTTAACTTGTCTGAAGATGTCAAGACAAAGTTGTGTGACTTGGGATATGATAAGGTGTATGGTGCGAGACCATTGAATAGGGTGTTGCAGAAGCGTTTGTTGAATCCTTTGGCTATGATGTTGATTAAGGGAGAGGTGAGGGAAAAGGAGGTGGTGGATGTGAGAATGAATGGAGATGAGATTGAGATTGTGAAGAATCATACAGCAAACGCACAGTGAGCACGCACAGTGAGCACGCACAGTGAGCGGAGCGAACTGTGTTTACAAACCTCATATATTTATCAACTGTAATTAATTATGTAAATAATGTTTAATAGATGAGATGACAATACATAGCACAAAGTAATTAAAAAATGTGTTGATCTTGCCTGTACGTGAAATCAATCAATAAAAAGTGTGCATTATATCTTGCTCGCTCATTTTGATGAATCATGTTATCTCTCACTCAACCACTAAGTGCCTCCACTGTCTGTCCCTTTTGACATTCTTGTTCTCATTCATTATTATATACTCATTTACTACTCGATCAAGATTGTCATTTATTCCTTCTCTACAACACTCTACCAACTACTGCAGAGTCCGAAATCTTCTTCTCCGACTCGTCTACCTTCTTCAATGCTTTTCCTCCCGTGATCTGGGTCAACAACGCTCCGATATTAGGTGCACCGGTGGGGGCCGACATCACTGGCGGAGGAGGAGGAGGGGGAACCCCCCCAAGAGGTGGTGGCGGCGGAATTCCTCCTGGAGGAGGAGGAGGAGGGGGAGGAATTGAACTAGGCACAGGAGGTGCAGGAGGTGCTGGTGGAACTCCAGATTGTGGAGGAGCAGGTGGTGGAACCTGTGTTGGAACTGGGGGAGCTTCTGGAACCGGTGGCGCCTGGACTGGGGGAGCCTGTGTTGGAATTGGAGGAGCCTCTGTTGGAATTGGGGGGACCTCTGGAACCGGTGGCGCCTGGGCTGGAGGAGCTTGAGGTGCTGGAGACGGCGAAGCAGTTGTTGCAGACCTGAAGTCATCGTCGGAACTAGAAACCTCTTCCTTTGCAAATTCGGTCTTTGCGGTATTCTCCGGAGCTGCCTTTGGAGCATCATTAGCCTTTGGAACCTCCTTCGAAACCTTTGGAGTCTCTGCTCTCTGGGGCATACCACCAAACAACAACGTGGCTAACTTGGCTGCTCCTGCACGATTAGGTCCTTCATCCTCGCTGGAGTTGTTCTCCTGGTCGCTCCAGTCGTCGTCATCAAGTCCTCTCTGTGATGCTCTTTGTGCCACGGCCTTCTGAGGGTCCACAATTTCCGCCGGGGGAGCCGTGGGCTTGAAGAAGGGGTTGTTAGCACCGGTTGGCGTGGCTTGCACGGGCTGGGGCTTGGAGAATGGGTTGGTGGAGTGGTGAGGAACCACGCCATTTGGTGTGGAAGATTCCACCGCGACATTATCGACTCCCTTGGAAGGCTCGGCCTGCTTCAGTTCAACCTTCGGAGGCTCTGGTACCTTGTTCACATTTTCAGTTTCCTTAGGTGCCGGCAGGTTTGTCTCCACACTGGTTGGGAGTTCCGTCTTCCTCACACTTGTCAGCCCATATACTGGGACCAGGGTCACAGGTTCCTCGTCACTGCTCTCGTTCTCCATTCTCTTCAAATCCTCCATCTCCTTTCTGATCTTGGCTAAACGAGCCTCCTTCTGCTGCTGTTTCTTCAACTTGCGTTCTTTTTCCCGCGCCTCCATCTCCTGCTTTTTCCGGAGCAACTCCTCGTACTCCTCATCAGAAGAGTCATCAGACGGTTCAGAGGCCTGTACCTGAGGTGCTTGAGGTACCTGAGGTGCCTGAGGTTGAGCCTGGGGTTGCACCGGAGGTGGGGCTTGAACAGGTTGAACAGGTTGCACAGGAGGTTGAGGCTGCGCCTGAACAGGTTGTGCCTGAACAGGAGGCTGTGGTGGCTGTTGGGCCTGCTGTTGGGCCTGCTGTTGGGCCTGAGGTTGCACCAGTTGAGCCTGTGGTTCCTTTTCATCCTTTCTGGAAATCCCCAACTTGGCCAAACGTTCATTCATCCGCTTCTGCGCTTGTGCCTTTATATATGCAGACCTCTCCTCGGGTGTTCTATAAGCAGGAGCAGACAGAGAAGGGGCAGAAGGTGCAGACAGAGACAGAGCCACAGGAGCCGGCAGACTGGAAGGAGCAGACAGAGGAGCACTTGCAACAGCCAGCCCCCCCTCTTGCTTCAACAGCTTGATGAAGTCCTGCACCTCCTTTGTGAGGCCCTCGCCCGTCTCCCACTTTTCCGCCACAGCCTCGCGAGGAGATACATACAAATTGCCGTAGCATCCCTCTTCCAACTCTTTAATGCCCTGGGCGATATCTGCGATAGCCTTGCTCTGTTTCTCCTTCTCCTTCTCTGCCTCCTCTTGCTTCTCCTTCAACTGTTGGTCCCACTCGTTTGCCGAGACATCGCTCTTACCAGTCAACGCGGCCATACGCTGCTGCAAACGCATCTTCAGTTCGTGCTTGCGGCGGTCTAATTCGGTGACTGAACCATTGGGTCCCGTTCCAACAATAGCACCGCTGGGCGTCCACTCTGGGTGTGCTTGGCGAAGCTGCTTGGTGAAGAGCTCCACGCGTGCTGCCGCAATCTCACGGTTCACACGGTCAATCTCCGCCACCAACTGCGGCACTTGGTCACGCGTGAGTGCCTCCAACCGCGCGAGCAACGCCTGCTTGTCGCTAGGGGCCACCTGGCCCAACTTGGCGTGCGATTCGCGGATCTGGCGCTTGTACGCTTCAACCTTGTTGACATGGGCACGGCGAGCTCCGGCGTCCTGGTCTTCCTGGTCCATGGCATCGAGAAGAATGCGCTTCTCACGCACCAACTTGCGGAGATCCTCAATCTTGAGCGTCGCCAGCGCAGGGTCCGCGTTGCTCTTGCGCCGCCGTCTACTCACGTACCCTACATCATCGTCGTCATTCTTAAACCGCGTCCCGTCGGTCTTGGTCTGCTTCACCGGCGCACTGCCCTTCTTCAAGCTGTTCTTCATGTGGTCCACAGAGTCCTGGAGGTACTTTGTGGACGGAGGAACCAACTCGGGCGGAAGACGCAATGGCAACTCCAACCCATTCAACCGCCGGTACACCAAGTGCATCGCCACCGCAAACTCATCCTTGTTCAATTTGCCCCGGTCATTGCTGTCGGCAAGATTCCAGATCGACTCGAGATCAGGCCGTGACAACCCAGACTTTCCAAACACCCCGAGCGCAACGTCTCCGTCCACGTACCCACGACGCTTAGGGTCCCACGCAGCAAAGATCCCATCGTAAATCTGCTTCTCCTGCTTGGTAATGGCCCATCCCACATTGGACAGGAGCTGGGCCTGGTTGCTCATAGCATTCTGGAGCGTACTACTAGGCTGCTGTGCATTCGGGAGGAAGTGCTGCTGCATCGCATTCATCCCGGGAATGCCCCCAGTGGGTGTACTAACAAATCCCCACTGCCCGGGCTTTCCAGTAGGTTGAGCAGTAAGACCAGTCATTTGGGGTTGAAGTGGCTGGTAACCGGTATTCTGGGCCTGAATTGGCTGATACCCAGTGTTTTGTTGCTGAATTGGCTGATATCCAGTGGTTTGGGGTTGAATTGGCTGAAATCCAGTGTTTTGTTGATATCCAGTGGTTTGAGGTTGAATTGGCTGGAATCCGGTGTTTTGTTGATACCCAGTCGTTTGTTGCTGGATTGGCTGATTGGATTGGGGTTGCGCCTGATATCCAGTGGTTTGAGGTTGCATCTGATATCCAGTAGTTTGTGGTTGCATCTGGTATCCGGTGTTTTGCGCCTGATACCCAGTAGTCTGTGGTTGCATTGGCTGGAAACTGGTTTGTTGGCCAGATTGATATCCCGTTTGCTGATAACTCTGGTAACCAGTGCTTTGGGGCTTCATACCCACTGGAACCAATCCCGCCGTCTGCTGGGGCTGCAAAGGAACAAACCCACCCGTCTTCTGGGGCCCCAATGGCTCCATCCAGTCCTTTGGTGCAAAAGGCGTGTTGGCAAGAATCTTATTGGGGTCCTCAGGAACAGAAAAGTTGATGGCGTCAATGAAACTCTGCACTTCATTCACCCACTTTTGCGGCAAAACAGCAGGCACGGCCTCGCCGCGTTTCGCCATGGAACACAAGTGCAAACTCAACGCAAACTCCGGAAAAAGAAGCGATCCAGACTTGTTAAAGTCCAGCAAGGCCCAGATCTCCGCAAGCGTGACCGGCGCGAGCCCAGACCGCAACAAAATGTTGCTCGCCGACTCCCCGCTGATCGACGTGTCGCCTTTGGGAACGGCCGTCCGGAAGAGGTGCTCAAACTTCTTTTGGTCCTCGGCTGTGATGAACAGCAACCGGATCAACGGAATCTTGAGCTCACTGTTCTCCAATCCTTGGAATCCCGTCGCTTGTGACTGGACATACCCAGTGGGCTGCGATTGGACAAATCCACCCGAAAAGAACTGCTGCGGTTGTTGGGGCTGCGGCTGTTGCATGGGCACATACATTCCTGTCGCCTGTGTGTTGAGTGGCGGCTGGTACCCGTACCCAGACTGATAGGCTTGGTTGGGGTATGGGTGCATCGTGGCAAAAAAGATAACTAATGAAAAAAGTCAAACGTTGATAGCATAAGCAAATAGAGCATACGTATAAATAGGTGAATGAGGTTACGTAATGATGATTAAATAAGATCGATTATCAATGGTTTGGATCATTGACTATATCATACAATTGGGCAATGATTGGATTGGGTAAAATTATTTGGTCGATTAGGGGCATAATTCGGATATGGTGGCTTAAAATTGTGACACTAGCTTGTAGAGATATACATACAAGATGGATAATAGAAAAACAATCAGGGGAATCATTACGCAATTGTAATGAAATAGCTTAGCAACTGATTGAAACAATTCCACAACATGAGTAATATTAAATTGGATAAGCAAAAGTGGTGTACTTTTTGATTTTTTTGTTTGTCTGAATGAACCCAATAATCGCTATTTGAGAATGCAGCAGGTCGAGAATCATCCTTGGTGTTCTCGAACCATCGTGAATGTGTGGTTATAAATGAGGTGTCGTAGAAATACAATGATCTGTTAAAGACAGATTCATGGCGAACTTTACTTGTAACCCATTCCTTTTATAGTTCAGGACAGCTGAAGCTGCGAGAACCCTGGAAAAAAAGAACAATAATATTGAATTCGTATGTTTATAGAAGGGATGTAAAAGTGGAGATTTCGTAGAAATGGAAATGGTGTAGAAATGGTAGTAAAGTGCGCATGTACATAATCAGAGACTAATTACACATATAGGTGGGAAACGTTGCATCCCAAATAGCCACCTTAACTGTTTGAAAAAAAGTATGATACAGGATGCCTGTACAGATTCTTCTTCTTTCGACCGTTGAATACTATGCAACACGTCTCATCACCTTGCATTCTTTTTATTTGACCCTTCGCCCATTCTAGCTACTGTTCCTAATTGGGTTCGCAGCCACAAGCCCTGCATATAACACACAACCAATGATCATACCCAAAACGGGATTGCACATTACATATCTGTGAAAGAGAAAATGTTACCTATGTTGAGCAGTAAAGTAGATGTGGATCATAAAACACCAAAGTTCTTCTCTAAATAATTCCCTGCTTTACATTCCATCTACTGTCTCCCCAGTATCTATTATCCCGTTGGTACTATTGAATTTGCTTTGGTCTACTTTCGAGGACTTCCCCCCAAAAGTCAATCTCCAAACACACTACCCTATTAAAGATGGTCACCAATTCCTCCAATCTCTGCTCGGTAACCCCTTCAAATAAGCTCTGGAACGCCTCCCTCCCTTCATTATACGCCTCTTTATACCAATCCGAGCAGTACTCGTCCAACCACTCCTGATACACTGTCGAGCACTCCTCATCCACTGTGTTTTCCCCTTCATTATGTTGTATTTTACTTTTCTCCCTTATTTGCGCGCCATAGAGGGCAGCTTCGTAATACCCAAATAAGCACGGGCCTAGGGCAACCTTAATACCCACGTAGTCTTCCCTGGAAGCAATATCGTGCAAGTAGTTACAATACGCAACACACGCTGGCCCCGGTGATAATTCCTTATCAAAGTTCAAGTCTTGCTCGTAGTCAATATTGTACTTGCGCGACAACTTGTTTTTGTGCTTGGTGATTTCGTTCACAATATTGCCAATGACGAGGGATTCCGAGTATGTCTGCAAGTATGTAGGGGCTCTTGCAGCAGCCAACCCATGGATTTGCGCGTAGTTGTGCAAGTAGTAGTAGTCCTGCTTGAGATAATAGAGAAACCTGTGGAAAGGGAGAACATCACGGGCTAAAAGATCCAAAAATGGGTGGTTGATATACCTTTTCCAATTCTCCTGTACGATAGGATGTGTTTTGAAATAATCAAGAGCGTCCGAAATCAGAACAGTGTTTGTTTCAGAATGAGATACATTTGTATTTGTAGTGTGGCTCTTTTGACTTACATGGTCAAGAGGCCCAAAGGTCCCATGTCCAAGCTTAATCCCCATCATTCCTCCCTGCACATAGCCCACTCCAGACTTGATGGCATCTACTAGGCTTTCACCCCTGGCCAAGTTTGCTGCAATTGCTGAGGCCAATGTGCACCCAGTGCCGTGAGTGTTGTTGGAAGCGATGTTTTTTGACTCAAAGATAGTCACAGAGTCTGTTGCAGACTCATATAATACATCAAGCATGACGGCTGTATCAATTGGCCCTTTCGCAGGTTGGTCTGTACTTGGGTCCCACGGAAGATGGCCTCCTTTCACAAGCAAGTTCTCACAGCCCAACTTGGCTTGCAATTGCTTAACAAAATCGACATAGGAGTCGCGAGAAAATACCTCTATTTCATCTCCATATAATATTGTAGCCTCATTGAAGTTTGGCGTCACCAAGTAGGCATTCTTCAATAGGGTGTGTTTATTGAAATCTCCGGAAAACAAGACCGATCCAGATGTGGTGACCATCACAGGGTCGACCACCATCTTCACATTGTGCTTTGCAAACTCAGCAAGGTGCACAAGAAGCGCGGAAATTGCTTCTTCCGTCAACATGCCTGTTTTAACCACCCGAAGAGGAGGTTTCTCGTAGCCATGGAGAAAATCATCAATGTTTGCTTTCAAGATGGCCTCTAGAGTTTCGAAAGGCGTGTGTGTGATCTTGGAGACTCCAACCGTGTTTTGGGCCGTTAATGCAGTGATACACGTCAATCCATAGACTCCGTGGGCTGTGAATGTCTTTAAGTCGGCCTCGATGCCTGCACCGCCAGACGAGTCGGAACCAGCAACAGTTAGGACGGCAGGAACATTCCGTGAGGTAGCTGTAGGGACCGGGATGGTAATGGTAGTCATAATGCAAATCAATTGCTCTGATTTATGTCATATTGATAACTGTAAACGCATATGCGTTAAGGCAAAAATGCGCAACTAGACCACAGAAAAACGATAAAACCAGAAGAGAGATATAGGTGCTAGTGTTTCATTGACTGAATGTGTGAAGGAATCAATATGTATGAAGGAATCAATCGATTGAATATATGAGGGCACTAGTTAATAGTGTCAAGGCTACGTCCTGGCTAGCTCCTGAATATAGAATCTCAATTCTTCTTCATGGGTAATATTATACACTGCCAAATTCCTTCATCTCTGCACCGCAATAGTATCATAGAAGATTTTCGCTCCGCTCAATTCTTCTTATTTAGAAATCATACTCCTACCGAATCTAACTTCAATGAAGAATTGAGCGAAGCGAAATTCTTACGGTTATATCACGTGGTCTTGGTAACTTGATGTCCTTAAAACTAGTATAATCACTATCTCTAACGTAAGCTATCAGTGTATTTGTTGAGGAAATGCCCTCCTCTCGGCTGATAATGGGGATTGATTATGTGAGTTGTCCAAGATAACTGTATGTAGGCCGCATAATCTATCATCATACGGCGATGTTATCATCAATGGCGTTATAGAAACAAATTCCGAAACATCATCAAGTCAGGCTCATGCAACATTACTAGTGATCCAAGGATTTGACAAAAATGGCAGTATATCCGAACCACTAACTACCCAAAAAATCTGTAACGGTCTGCTTTGGGCTGTTGTTGGGCTTGAAGTCTTGGCATCGTTTTCGTCTAGTTAAAAATGTTGGTACAACCCCAGAGTCTACTCTTATTTTGACGTATGTCGTACTATACAGAAACGATTGTTGTTTTCTATTTTTATTTTTGACTTTCCATCAACGTATTAGTGACTTTCTATTTGTGACTCTTCATCCAAACGAATTGGTGACTTTTTGTGACTCTTCATCTAAACGAATTGATGACTTTTTGTGACTCTCCATCCAAACGAATTGGTGACTTTTTGTGACTTTCTATCCAAACGAACTAGTGACTTCTTCTATTATCAATTGTTGGGGTGATTAAGGTCCAAAAGAATACCTCAGATGGACCCTCTAAACCACTCAATTCATAAGCAAGCGACCATCTCTCTCATTTAACGTGGACTTTTCATAGGTGACCTAGTTTTCCTCCATAATTGCATAGCTGACCTTTCATTTGTTTCTGTGTATGGGGTGTCAATTAAAGTAAGGCTGCCTACATGCCTCGTATAATCTTAGTAATCCACCTATCGTCTTGGTAAACTTATGAAGTCTCGTATACTCGTCTAGCATTGGTGAGCTTATGAAGCCGTTAGCATTGGTAGACTTATGAAGCCGTATACGTTTTGCTCTAACGAATCCTCGTAAACTCTTCCTTCATATGTTCTTATACGGGGCACTGAGCCTAGTACTGCTAGAATAAAACACAGCTACTGTTGTATATCCGTAATTCACCCTAACTACCAGGGTCAGCTATACTGTTCGGAGCGCTACGCAGTTCCCCACTATCCAATTACTTCACCTGCAGATGCAGTTTGTCTAATTGTCCAGTAGATGCACAAGAGCTAAACCTCCGGGTAGATGCCGTATGGCCTAAGTCACAAGTGACCAACAGCCGGACTTATCAACGTAAGAATACTATCCGAGAATTCAATCAGATGGAAAGAATGATAAAATCAAGTGTCAAATTTGTCTATTGATGTCAATCAAAATGATTCGTTTTATACTTTAATTGTTTATAGTATTGTAACTTTATTCTTCTATTATGAGCGAGGGAATGTTATATTCTATTCATCCTTCTTCTATCATGAGCGAAGGGAATGATATATTCTATTCATCCTTCTTCCATCATGAGCGAAGGGAATGATATTCTATTCATTGTAAACCTTCTATCATTCGCTTTGCTCATGATATAATATTCATTGTGAAACTTCATCATTCGCTTCGCTCATGATACTATTCACTAGTGTAGTATCATTGACTGGCTATTCCTCCGCTGATGACTCGCTTACCTCAAGCTTGTATAGTAGCTAATCAACTCCTTCTCTGTGTTTCTTGTCTCCTCTCTATACTCCACCCTCATATTTGGCACATTGCTCTTCTCGATGTCGTTTCCCTCGACACCTCCAAGCATGTACTTCTTGCCCAACCAGTGCTTTTTGATGCGGGCCTCCCAGCCACTCTGGCGGACGGAATTCTGGGCCAACTCGCACATGTCGACGCTCAGCAACTTCCAGATTTGGCCTGCGACCGAGTATTCCTCGATAAGAGGCTCCTTTGTGTAGGAAAACTGCAACGGGTCATCTGTGGAGAGCGACACATTCAATCCACGCTTAAAGAACGACAAGAAGGGGTTCTTATCATACGTCAAGAACAAGGCGTTGTTCGACAATGGCGACATGGCCAAGCCGATCTGGTCCAAGTAGTACAAGTACTGCATGAAGGGGATCTTGCGGAGCAAGATACCGTGTGAAATGGAGTGTGACGTCAAAAACGCACTAATCAAGTGTTCCGGGTCGCCTGCCTCACCGCAGTGGGGCCGCAAGACAAACGTATTGAACCCCAAGCGCTGTCTCAACTTGTTCAACGGGGTCATATTGGCGTACAAGTGGTACAAGTAGTACGAGTACGGGGGGTTGGTGGGGAGATCCCACTCCCTGGCGGGTGGGAACTTTTTGGAGGGCATGCGCTCGTTCTTGGACTCATCATCTACAGAATCAAACCCAATCACTCGTTGTAAGAAGACATGGAGTTTGGGGTGCGACTGAGGGTCCACCGAAACCTCGTACAACGGCTGGAAAACATTGGTCAATACGTCTTGGAACGTGCTAATGGTCCCGCTCTTCTTGTAGACGTCGTACAAGCGCGGGATCTGGATCAACCAGCGCACATTGTGCGAAAACAACTTGTTATCAATCACCCATGCCGCCAACTTGTCCCATTCGTCGATCGACCGCCCGTAGACGGAGATCCTCAACTCCGTCATCTGGTACTTGCTACTCTCCAAGTCGGCCATCACCTGCTCCGTCAACTCGGCAAGATACCGACCCTGGATGAAATTGTCTGTCTTGAGGAAAATCTCCCTCAACCGCGACTCGCCAATGGGATTGTACTTGAGGTTGAACTTGTCGAACCGGTGGAACGAGTCAGTATGTGCGTGCATGTCCAATGTATCGATTGAGAGGTCATATGCCGTCAAGTTGAGTGACTCAAACACCTCCGCGAGAGTCAAGATCTTGCCATCACGGAAAATCACTTGCTCGTTAGGCAGCGTCTTGAGTTTGTACTTGATGAAACGAAGCAAGTGCTTCTGGTTCATGCATGCCGAGTGGTGGATGTGTGTGTCCACCTTTCTCACATTGTAGAAGTCTCTGTGCGGGTTCTTTTTGCTCATTTTGTTCTCCTCAAACTCATTGAGGAGATAGTACATATTCCACTTGGCCTCGAGGTATTGCAACCTTTTGAAAGCAAACGACTTGGCTGGGCCATCAGAAGATATCTTGGTAATCTTGCTCAAATCAGCATAGTACTCCTCGAGTGTGGGGACCTGCACAATTGCTCCCTTTCCGTCATTCACTCTGTACAACCCACTCTCTTTGCAAAACTCGAATTTGTACTCCTTAGAGACCTCAGGAATCTCACACTTGCTGAAATCAAACACCTCCTCTTCCTCCACCTCGCTGGGGATCTGATTGAAGCGATTTTTCAGCTTGTACGTGGGCTTGGGAGGTGGTGGGTAAATCACCCACTCATCGCGGTTCTTGGGGTTATCGCATTCATACTGCTGCACAGACCTTTGTAAGTACTTGTGTCTTGTTTTCAAACAGTGGTCCACGTTTTCAAAGAGTTCAATCAACTCTTCACTGGGGACCGTCTCAGGGAACGCTTCTGTCACTTTTTCAAGCTGCGTCTTCTTGAGATGAGCTGGAGTCATCTGGAAATGTGTCCCCATGTGGTGCGCGGGTAAATCAATGAATGATGGGCGTCTCTTGGATGCCGAAGAGTGCGAGCGTGATCTAGGTGAGCTGGGATGTTCCCCAAGATGGAGTGCCTCAAAGGCCCGGACTTTGAGATCTTCGTCCCGCATGTATTTATCTTCAGATGTGGAGAAGTGCGTGGAGTTGTACAGGGTTGTCAGCATTTTATCGTCGTCCGAGTCCTCAAGGAGGGGGTGGTCGTGTTCAGTGAGGGTCATCGAAAATATAAGCAATTAATTTGGCATCGAACAAAGTGAGATGCGAATACAAAATATAAGGAATGCATCGAATGAGATGCGTACCAGCATCCAAATTGCATTCACTTCGTTCGATGAGTACCAAATTTCATCCCACTTTGTATACCAATATTGCTTTGACAATATCCTTAATGCAGTAATCATCCGCACTTAACTATAGGAGAATCCATTGTGAAGATTAAGTGTATATACTGTGAAAAGGTGAATTGTGACCCCAACGGCCTACGCCTCAAATCAAATGTGCCATTGTCATCAACCTGAGATTTGCCTCAACTCTTGGCACACGTCATGCAGTACTGAGCAATTGCTTAATGTTGTTTCATTTTTGATGATCCAGCATTGCATAATCTGTTATGGCACTCCTCATTTTGAGAAAACGTGCCCGGGAATGTTCACTTCGGAAATCTGAAGTTGAAAGTCCGAAAAAAGATGGAAATTTTCAAATCAAGAAATCTAGCATACAATACTTAACTATCTGATGAAGCGCACATCTTCACTAATTTTCAGTTTTGAACTTGATAGAAAAGTAGGGGGAATCTAGTAACGAACCATACCCGATGAAAGCATTTTTTTACAGATACACTTTATTGGGTACTTAAACTACGTGAGTGCTAGGACAACAAAGCGTGAGATTAACTCCCAGTGAGGTTACCAGACAGTGAACCCTGTTTCAAAGCCACAATAAATAAGAAGTGCCGGCAGAGCGGTGGGGGAGAATTAACTATTGAAACATAGTGCATGAATCATACAGCTATTCATACCTCAGTTGTAATTTTCTTCCTCGATTGTTAACATTAGCGAATCACCTAAAGCCCTTAAGTTTTATAATTTACTCAAACATAACATCTACCTTGGTATTTGCGACAAACAACCAGAAGTCTTCCGGTTTAAACGTTCTATATTTTCAATTATTTTTATAGATGCCTATTCTTTCTGTCTAATTCAGTGAAGACAAGCAGAGTAGATTTTGCGTTCATCCCAGACGCAAATCTGATTTTTTCATTCACCTTACATGCGTAAATTTCATTGTACTTTACGCTAGTCTTCACCCTCGCTACGCTCGGGTTCATCCTACGTTTTTTTGCTCTTTTGCTTTTAGCAGGTATAAATTACACTAAATATCCGAAAACCTCTTTCTCATCTCAATGCTGGTGAACACCAGGGGGTCCAATTCTCTCTTTGCGAAGCTGCTGAGAAGAGCAGACGCATTGAAGCTCGAGAAGAGCTCACCAATGTGGCTAATCACGGTAGACCGAAGTGTGGTGTCAGCCATGAGCTTAGAGAAGGTGTTCTGGACCAAGCCAGACTGCCAGATGGACGTCAACACTGGGGCAAACTCAGAGTAGTTGATGCTGGTGAGCGTCTTGATCAATCCGGAAAGGTCGCCAAGGGCAGAAATGAGGAGACCGGAAACACTGCTCTCAAAAGAAGAGCTGGTAAGAAGACTGTGCACAGTGGTGTTGATGATGCCAGATCTCTCAACCGCGCTCAAGATGGTCACAAGTAAGTCCTCAATGTTGTCTCTCTTGGCAATGACGGACTTTTTAATCATGTCCTCCAACTCTTGGATGTTTTCCACATTGTCGGAACGTCTTGCAAAAGCCTCGTGCTCGTAGCCACGCTTAGAAGGAGCAGCATTTGCAACCAAACCCTCGAGGAAGGTTGCAAACTCCTCTCTCTTGGTGACTCTCTCAAGGAACTCGGTAACGTCCTTCTTAGTGAAGCTGTTGAGTAAGGCGTGGACCTCTGCTCTCTTGTCCAATTCCTCGAGGTATTCCATGTCTCTCTTGGAAACAGCGTCCGCAAGGAGGTTCAAAATGTTGCTGAAGCTCAAAACACCGCTCTTGATAACATTCTCCCCAACGCCTCCAACGAAGGGGAACAAGGCATCGTCCTCAAGAAGCGAAGCAATCAAGCCGTAAGCAATGTTGGACTTGTCCAAGGCAAGCCAAAGGTCTGTGGTGTTGACCTTGCTAGCGTAAGATAACACGCTGCCACCCAATTCCACGACAAGGTTTCTAGTATAGTTGTTTTCAAGGACATACTCGATACCGGTTGCAACCAAACCAGTCTTGCCAACAAAGGCCAAGCCATCGTCGAGAATTGTCTCGGCAAAAGAGGTTTCCAACAAGGAGTTGGCCACACCGGCAATGGACTCAAAGTCAATGTTGCCGAGAATGGAAGTGAGGTTCAAGTCTGAGACAAAGTTCAAAATGGTGTCAACAAGGCCACGCTTGTCCATGTGGTGCTTGATAGTCTCCTCGATAACAAAGCGCTTGACAATGTTCTGGAGCTCTTCAACCGACTCGCGCTTGAAGGAGTCCACCTTGAACTCAGGCGAGCTGGGCTGCGCTAATATCTGGGCCAGTGTGAGGGCCAGGAGCGAGAAAAATCCTGCTGTAATAGTGCTGAGTCTCATAACGAAGGAATGTCACGTGTGATGCGAGTAAGCCAGGATGAGACACACCCTGGGGTAATGCACGATATATATAGAGATCTGGGCCAGTCACTTTTGGGTCCTTTTTTGCAAATGCCCAAAAATTCCTAATTGGGAAATGGTCTTGGAACACTTTCCAAATTGGGAAGTTTCTTATGCAACTTGCCATATTCGGTGATGTGGAGTCCTGTCTTGATTGGGAAGATTCTTAAACATCATGTCAACCTTCCTAACATGCACATGGGCTAAAATAAACAGAGATCAGTACACCCTCACAAAATAACCAAGGGAAGCCGAAACTTTACCTCATGACCCACCGTATCAAACCGGTACTTTTTCGCCTCTTCGAACCCACCTTCCATCTTCAAGTCCATTTCCACCACGTTAAACTTAAAGGCCAAGTTATACAGAAGCCTCATAAAATCCTCAATCTCAAAACCCTTGGTCAAATACGATGCGACATGCATATGACCATGTACCGTCTCTCGTCTACCCTCGTAGAGCGCTGAGGCAAAAGTATTAAACTTTTCAGCCGACGAGCACTTGTACACGTTCGTCAAAGGTTGTGTGCCCTTGAACTCCTCGCATGCCTCCAAATGGACAGTAAAACCGACAATCTCGTTTCTCCCCGCATGGCTCTCCACGGAATATAATATGTCCTCCCCAATTGAGTATGTCGCTTTGTGGAGTCGAACCAGACAGATATGCTGATCGTTGTACTTGATTTGGAAAAAATTCTGCCCTTTCGGGACTTCCATGTCTTCGTCATCAGGCGCGGTTGATAACGCCTGATGGCCAGACTCTCTCAACACCGCCAAATCTCTACAAAACTCTTCTTTCCCATATCCCTCCGGGTTGACCCGCCAACTTTGATCTATCTTGGGTATAATGCTGTACCTTCTCTCTTTGTTTTCTACAATCACAGGAAAGTACACGCACTTGGGTTTCATCTCCTCCAAAAATCCCACAACAAGCGTGTATCGTATGCTTACGTAGCCCATGTCGCACATGGGCCCAGTCAGCAGGGCATTATATGTCGGTGGGAGATCCGAAGGCACTTTGAACAGA
This sequence comes from Kodamaea anthophila, assembly GCA_015708815.1. NCBI lineage: Eukaryota > Fungi > Ascomycota > Pichiomycetes > Serinales > Debaryomycetaceae > Kodamaea > Kodamaea anthophila. The sequence continues at coordinate 60,339 of JACFYR010000044.1, forward strand.
AAATCACACTTCTTGGACTCTCCATTTTCGAGTTGCATTTCAGAAAAGAGTAGCGACTGTGGTGTCGCATAAAAAGGCACGATATTGTCCGTAATTTCCTCGCTCAGTGCACTGCTACATTTTTCTTTTGCGTTGAACACGTACACTAGGTCTTGGACAGGCTCTCCGTCGATGATTGCTCCTCCCAATTTCCCATTGACTGTCAATCGCTTCTGTTGGAACAACTCGATTGAGTCTATGGCGCTTTGAACGTCGTCCATCTCCTCTTGCTCGTAATCACGGTACTGTGTTGCATACTCCTGGTTCTCCCATACCAGGCCCTCATTGGCCACGTTATCGAACTGTATGCCTCCGGAAGTGACCTCAATGTTGTAGTTGCGCACTACATACCCAAGAAGCTGGACATACCCCAGTTGGATACGCGTGTCTCCATGTGTGTCTACTTTAACGTGCTCTTGCTCCAGTTTGAGGAAAGAGAACCAAGATGAGCTCTGTTGTGTATCTGGTGTGCTCTCGATGTGGGTGAATGTGACCTCATATTGATTGTTTGATGAGGATAGGTTGATTTGTAGGGTTGGGCTCACTCGTTTGGTTAGCATAAAAAATCAACCAGACGATACAACATTCCAAGAATCATTGAAACGGAAAATCCTACAATACGTATGGCCTGTTGGAAACCCAATGTAATATTTAGTACACCAAACTCGTTGTGCCAATCAACGTCAATCAAACTCGTCGTGCCACTAAATGTATAGTCCATGTCCACTCAATATCTACATCTCCCAGTTGTGCAGTTTGCTAGTCAGTCATACATAGATGCTCTAATGTTTCCTATGCGAAGTGGAATAACATTGCTCAGACTACGAACTTTACGTATTCATTGTCATCTCTCTGACTATATGGATGAATTTGCGAACAATAGTACCTCTGATTATAGTTGCTGCTTCGCCGTTTCAAATTGGATAATAATCAATAAGGTTCTCCTTCTAAGACTATTGAGCATTTCTATTCTATTCCTTTGTTCACACTCGACATTTCCTAAAATTACAGCAAAATTTGGGATTGTCATGTTTATTAATGCGTCAGACACCTCGTCTAGTGTCTGCCACCTGAGAAGCCGATTTCATCCCAAATGGCCATTTTTACTTGTAGCATTTTCTGAGCTCCTATCTTAAGATTACTGGTGAAAACCATTATAGTTATGCAAATGACTTTCATCAGTCGTTTCCGGACATTCCTTGTGTCAACTCCTTCCAATAACACACCAACAAGAGTTTCTGCTCATATGGACTCTTTCTGGGAGAAAGTATTGCATGCTCCTGTAGCCTACTTCACTCACCCTCGCTATTGCTTAGATTCGTGCTGCATATCTGCTTTTCTTACATCGCTACAATAATACACATGTATGACATCTACCTGTACATGGCATTCATGGGCCACAGCCAAAGTGCTGATCCGCAGTCCATTCGACTAGTATGAAGGTTTCCCTAAACTCATGAAGCATGAAAACTTATTGCTCTGTAACTGTATTGTCCAGTTACCACTCGAATTGCGCTTTGTTCCTTCCTGTTCACTCTTCTCGAACATAGTCATCGACACAAGGCATCAGGCCTCCGCGTTAAGAAAAGATTCTCAGCTTGACTCCTCCTATTCAATATATCCAGCTTGAAACATCTCAAACATATCAGATATCATCAAGCCTATTACATCACATCCTTGGTAATCGCTCAGTTCGAAGCTCTTCAGTAACCCTTTTCTCATTCGCTTGCTCAGGTTGCTGTAAGGTCTTGAATTCGCATCAACCTAGCGAAGTGAAGGTTGCTTTAGATCTGATCACTCCATCTTAATTCACAACCTTCGCTTCGCTCAGGTTTCTACCCACCAATGTTCCTGACACAACTCAAATCAATGTATCTCTCTCATCAGTCTCCTGCTGAATCAAATCATCAATAGATATGCCCGCAGACACAAGCAATACCCAGGTTTTAAGCTTCAGGCCCACATATACCTAGACGGATCTTCACTCAATGAAACTCAATTAGATCGCACCTTCACTGGTTCACCGTTCTGTTAAAGTCGCTACTGTTCAATCACTAGTTCACCGTTCTGCTAAAGCCCACTATTGTTCAATCACTCGCTCACTCGTTCTTACACATACCTGAGCAATTGAAGCTTCCTGCTCAATTCTGATCACTCGCTATTGTTCAATCACTCGTTCTCTTATGCCTCCTGGTTCTGTTTTCCTTCCCCCACAATCTGATGAAAGTCCAAAATCTCCGAATACATCATCACCCTCCATGTATCGACCGGAAAATCTGCGTCGTTGAAACTCCAATCAAACTTGGACTCACACACCGGCTCATCAGACGGGTCATGGAATGGTTCCATATAAGGATGGGCCAAAGCCTCCTCCGCGGTGATTCTCTTCTTGGGGTCGAAAATCAACATCTTTTCTAACAAATCGATGGCCTCGGGCTCCACGTGAGTACAGTGGGCGAAGCGTTCCAGGAACGGGATAGGATCTCTCTTTGGCAAGGACTTGACAAACTTGAGGGTGTTTTCCGAGAGAATGGTGGAGATGACGTCGTCTGGCGGCGAGCCCAACAACTCGGTGATTATACTGAACTGATGCACGTGGTCGCGTCCCGGGAAGAGGGGCTTTCCCTCGATGGTCTCGGCGAGAATGCACCCGACCGACCAGAGGTCCACTTCCGTGTCGTATTTCTGCCATGTCAACATAATCTCTGGGGCACGGTAGTAGCGGGTCAGCACGTAACCCGTCATTTGTGAGTCGCGTATTCTGGCGAGGCCAAAATCGCATATTTTCAAGTCGCAATTCTCATTAATCAAAATATTGGACGGCTTGAGGTCGCGGTGTATGACTCCGGCCGAGTGGATGTACTTCAAGCCACGGAGAATCTGATACGTAAAGTATTGGATGAATTGCTTCTCCAATGGTCTCAGCGTGAGCAACCGGTGGAGGTCTGTACCCTGAAGCTCATTCACAAAGTAGATATCTTCCAACGGAGACAAGAATATGTCGTCGAGAGTAATTAAGTTCTCGTGCCTGAGGTGCTTCAACAACTTGAGCTCCCGATAAGTTCTCTTGGCAAGCACAGAAGTGCTAAAGGGCTTCATCACCTTCTTGACAGCAACGTTCTGGCCCGTGAGCTTGTCCACAGCCAGGCAAACAAGCCCAAACGCACCCATCCCCACGGGATTGAGGTCTGTGTACCGGTTGGTCACTTCAAAGACCGTTCCGAAGATCTGTGTTCTAGTGAACTCGCTGTCGGATGCCATGATGTCGAAAAAATAAAAGCCTAACCGAGCAACAAGAAGAATGACAATAGATAAGATGGCAAGTCAAAGAGGTGTGATTAGGGGTGGCAGACGGAATGGAGGGATGGAAATGTCATCTAGTGTATCGCAAATCAAAGGATTTGGCAATGACTTATTTACAAAAGTTGGCGAGCAACAATACGTAAACAATCCAAACGGGAGAACCAACAAGAATTTACAAAATTCAATATGTACAGCCTCCTTGGAGTGCAACCGTAAAGCCATGCCATTGGAAAGTTCTTGATTAGCAAAAACTACAAAGCAGACTAATAATAGCACAAGGCACATAAATCAAGGCACATCACTAGCCACAGCAAGCAACAAATGGACAGTCAACGTAGATGACAAGAACAGTACAACGAGATGACAAGAACAGTACAACGAGATGACAAGAACAGTACAGCGTAGATGACAAGAACCGTACAAGGTATATGTCAGATGACCACATATGAAAAGACGGAAGACCACATAACAAGGTGTAAATGTGTTCACAGATGTGCTATTGACGTAGATCGGAAAAATTCAATCGATCAATCCATAGGTCAGATATTAGACAGTGGTACATTTGATAATGTAACTTTAGGTGTGACAGTTGGTGGAAGGTACAATGATACCTTGATAGGCTATTAATTGATAGATACAGTTATATTCGATGCGGGTATTCGGACATGACCGATTAATAAACAGCTAAATTGCAGTTTCTACTTTGGGCAAATAAATTGACGTGAGTCACTGGGCCATGGGCTACACGCTTTTCACAACCCTATTGTATTGCCTGAACCATAGAAGAGGGCGTGTTGCTTTGAATGCGCGTGTCAAGTCGACATAGGCCAATTGGACTAGTGGAGGGGCTTCTAAACTCCTATTATTGTAATAATACCTAGCTCGTTTCATAGTGCAAATCCAAAACAATCGCCCCAAGTTTCAACCAACCTTATTTTAAGTATCAATTATACTCGATCGTCAAGTCTATTATAATGCTGTCTACTCTCCTGCCCTAAACGGCAATGATCTAGGTGTTTTTTAATTGTGCTGCATATTCTTTTTTTGGCAATTCGATCTCTTTCTAATTGAGGCAGTTATACCGAGCTTATTTTGTCAATAGTTAAAATCTTGATGAGATATTAGAAATACACGACGATACTAAGCGGTCAGATAAGCTTTTGAACACCAAGTTGTAGCCGGTAGATAATAAGCTTTTGGATATATGTGGTACGCTAAGTGGGGTACACAGATACAATGAAGTTATTACTACGGTAGGTATACAACAAAATGCTCCTAACGGCTAAAGGCTGTCTGCTTGGAAGTTCAATTGTACAATAGCTTATTCTTTTGTATTACGTTGTGGATATGGTATTGTGGCTTCTGTGGATTTTTCCATCAGTAATTAATCTGTCTTGTATTAGTGTTGTCCAAGGCATGTATCCATTATGTTGTTCTCTAGAACGACTCTTTAATAGAGGGACGTTATTCTTTGATCGTCATCAATTATCACGAATTATCAGTACTTCTAAGAATAGCTCTTATGTCTAGCTGTATCACTAGAAAAGCTTAGCTCTCATATCTCTTCATGTAATGCTTATATCATTCATCACTCAGAAAGCCTCACAAGTATTGTAGCTTCGCAAGGCTCGCAAGCTTCGCAAGGCTCGCTTCGCTCGCCATGCTCAGGTTAGCTGTTTGGCAATCTTTTTTTTATGGCCGCCACAACCCTCTCCTCAACCATCTCCTTGGTCAAAACCATCATCGGGGCAGGCTTGTTGTCCATGCCCCTAGCCTTCTCCACAGATGGTCTCATTCCAGGTGTGCTCATTATTCTCCTCGCAGCCGCCACCTCCGGCTATGGCCTCTTCCTCCAGGCCTATGTATCCCGCTACACGCCCCCTGGCCACGCCACCTTCTTCAACGTGTGCACCATCACATATCCGCGCATGCTGGTGGTATTTGACATTGCTATTGCGGTCCAATGCTTTGGCTGTGCGCTTTCCTATTTGGTTTTGGTTGGTGACATTATGCCCTCGCTCGTGCCACACTTGTGGGTGGCCAAGGAGCATCACCGCACCTTCTGGATTGTAGCCAGTACCGTGTTCTGTGTGCCATTGTCCTTCCTCAAGAACTTGGACTCATTGAAGTACACCAGTATCATGGCACTTGGGGCCATTCTCTACATGTCTTTGCTTGTGATTGGCCACTTTATTCTTGGGGACCTCCCCAGAGAGGGAAACGTGACACTCTTCCCGCCAAACGCCACGGGGGTCTTCAGTACCTTCTCCATCATTGTATTCGCCTTCACGGGCCACCAAAACATGTTTTCCATCATCAACGAGTCTGCAAACAGGTCTTTGGTAAACCTCACGGCATTGATCAATGTCGCGGTGGCGCTTTCGTCCGCATTCTTCATCGCAGTGGGTCTCGCGGGATACCTCACCTTTGGCGATGTGGTCTCGGGCAACATCATCTTGAATTACCCCGATCTGTTCTCCTCTCAGCTCGGCCGTTTCCTGATTGTTTTCATGGTGGTGTTCCTGTTCCCATTGATGTTACACCCCGCCAGAATCTCTGTCAACAACATCTACTACTACTTTTCAAAGAAGGACGACGAGAATACGCCTTTGTTGGACAACGAGCACCTGCCGGGCAAGGCACAGGTGGTGCCATTCCCCCACCGTGTGTTTGTGATCATCACAAGCACGCTTCTTTTGGCTGCCTATGTCTTGGCCATCTCCATCAAGTCCTTTGCTTTGGTTTTGGCGGTCGTGGGCGCAACGGGATCCACCGCCATCTCTTTTATTCTCCCTGGATTGTTTGGCTGGAAGTTGATTGGGTCAGAGAGCGACGATCCTCTGACTTTGGAGAGGGTTCTTAAAGGTTTGAGTATGGTGTTGGTGGTGTGGGGGGGTCTTGTGATGGTGGTTTGTTTGACTGTGGCTCTACTGACACCACAGTGAGCAGACACAGTGAGCGGAGCGAACTGTGTATGCCCTTGTTGAATAGTCACACATCTCTCTCTGCTAAAGTCACACAGGTCTCTCGTGTCCTAGACACTAGTCCACAGCGGCGGACATCTACAATTAGGGAGAATCACACTAGAAAAAGCATAAGAATACGAGACAGACAAGGATGAATCACTGGGACATCGATGAGGATGAATCAAGTAGATCAGGAAGATTGACTGATTGATGGCCGACGTGTCTGCTATTACAAAATAGAATGGGATAAAGGATAACGACTGGCTAGGAGGATAAATCTTTATATAACAACTTGCTAGTAACGATATAGATGAGCATCCAGGAGAAGGAGAATTGTATAGTTGTGCACCTGTAGGAGTAGCCTAGAAATAACGCCATGTCTGGGCCTTCTAAGTACTCTTAATCTGCTTGTCATTCCAAGACAGAATAAGAAAAGACACGAGGGTGAGATAAATCACGTGGATGTATCGTGAACACTGAGCAGAGCGTGACGAAATGGATATAAGCATAGATTGTCATAGATGGAAGCATAGATAGAACATAATGTAATGGTTTGCCTGAACATATTCAGGGACGGAAAGGTACTTCCCATCTATCCAAGGACGAGTCAATTCAATCTGGTAGGTCAATTCCTAGGCATTGATATTTTTCTACTTTTACCACTATTTTATTCACTTTTGTTCTTTGCTATTCCCATTACCCCTTGATTGCGAGCAAGAGTCTTTATCCTTAGGTTACTCTTTCGAATGAGTGACTAGGCCGAATGAGCAAGAAAGAGTACTCTTGTATTAGTACTTCGTTCCTATGTTACTCTCAGCAAGAAGACTTTGTCAAGCAGTTAAATTAACTAAGACCTCTATTGTCGTTTTCCCTCACTGTACTCCATACTCAATCTTATTGGCTTTTTTTGGCTATCTTTTTGGCTATGTCCTGCGAACATGAACACCACCATGGCTCCCATGGCTCCTCCCACGTTCCTCCAATCCCCACTAACCCCTCGCAATCACTTCTAGCCAAGATTGACACCATTCATGCCACGGCACTCAATATGAGCAACCCCCCCGACCAGCTTGCACAGATATTCCGCAAACCAGAAGACAAGTACAAGCTCAAACCCGCCATTGCGTCGGACGCAGACTCGCAAATCATCATACACATTCCCTTTATCAATTCATCCGTCAAATTGTTTTCGTTGATCTTGCGTACGGCTTCAGGAGACGCTTGTCCAAAGACAATCCAACTCTTTATGAATGACAAGCTGATTGATTTTGACAACGTTGCTCATAAAAAGGCTGCCTTTGAGATAAAGCACCCCCAGATAGGTGTTGCCGGTGACCTTGACGAGCTTGTCTCGGACAATGACTTTGTAGAGCACCACCTACCAAGACACATTTTTACAGGAGTCCTGCACCTTACGATTTTCGTGAAGGATCAGTGGCAAGATGATGATGATCCCATTAAAATCCACTACATCGAATTGAGGGGCGAGTTTACAGAATTATCGCGAGACCCGGTAATAACTTTGTATGAAAGCGCAGCAAACCCCGCAGATCACGTTAAAATCGGTACCAAGATGGGTTCATATGTTTAGGAATGGAAAGAAAGAAAAGGTATAAGAATATATTGTAGGAGCATGTAAATGAGTATCTGGAGTAAAAGGAGGCTAAAGAACTATTATTTTGTAAGGTACGGGCATGTGTAGGATGGTGTCTATATGTATGGTAAAATCTGTGCTACAGTTCAGAGCAGCACAACCAGAGAATTAACGTGTCAATACATACATAACCACGCTTCATAAATCTTAGCTAAGGTCGTCATTAGCTGAGGTCGTCAGTGGCTGGTGACGTCATGAGTGGAAGTGTTTAACTTCGTTACATAACATGATGCCTATGTCCTGCATAACCTGATGTCACCTGAGCCTCATCATTTACGCTCCAATACAGGTATCACTACCAATACAATTGAGCATCAATTGCAATTGATGCTGTTGTACGACGTCATCTATAATTGACCTTGGTAAGCACTTTCATGTTTGATTTATCTGTCATATTGATGTCCCAATTTTCATGTCTGATTTTTCAGTCCACATTGGTCTGACATCTGACAATGGCATGAACGCCACAGTAATCCACACTTACTACTCTTCTACGCAATGCTCATATACCATTTAAAAAGTCAGAATATTCAGCTTTTTATACGATTTTTGGCCACGATGTCAGGTACCATTTCGTGGATCAGAGAAGTCCGAATATCCGAAGGTTTCCCCGGGACGAAAAATATATAAAGGGGCCGAGGCCCATTTTTTTCAGTAATGGTCAAATTAGTTTTGGTTAGACACGGTCAATCCGTTTGGAACGAAAAGAACTTGTTCACCGGCTGGGTGGACTGCCGTTTGTCGGATGTGGGTGAGAAGGAGGCTCACAGAGCTGGTGAGTTGTTGAAGGAGGCTGGCATCAACGTGGACATCTTGTACACCTCCAAGTTGTCCAGAGCCATCCAGACCGCCAACATTGCCCTCTCTGCTGCTGACCAGTTGTACGTCCCAGTCAAGAGATCCTGGAGATTGAACGAGAGACACTACGGTGCTTTGCAGGGTAAGGACAAGGCCCAGACCCTCGAGACCTATGGCCAGGAAAAGTTCCAGACCTGGAGAAGATCTTTCGATGTTCCTCCTCCACCAATTGAGGCTGGTTCCGAATTCTCCCAGGACGGTGAGGCCAGATACAGCGACGTGGACCCATCTGTCCTCCCAAAGACCGAGTCCCTTGCTTTGGTCATCGACAGATTGTTGCCTTACTGGCAGGATGAGATCGCTGGCGACCTTTTGGCCGGCAAGACCGTCCTCGTTGCTGCCCACGGTAACTCCTTGAGAGCTCTTGTCAAGCACTTGGACAAGATCTCCGACGAGGACATTGCCGGCTTAAACATCCCAACCGGTATTCCTTTGGTTTACGAGTTGGACGACAACTTGAAGCCAACCAAGCCAGCCTACTACTTGGACCCAGAGGCTGCTGCGGCCGGTGCTGCTGCGGTTGCTGCCCAGGGTAGCAAGAAGTAGTGATGACGATAGGTAGAAATGAAAAATGAGCATAGTACTGTGTAGAAGAATGTGGATTAAAGGTATGTTGTAGGAGGAGAAAAGGTAGAAAATGGATCGAGTGTTTTCGGGGTAACCTTGAAGGCTATTTTATTCTAGGATTATACTGGCCGTCTTCCATACTTTATTATTCCATAATTTATGTCCACTTTATATTATCTCATTTTAAATACTCTTCCATTCATTTTTATTTTTATTCATCTCATAACATGTCCACAGGTTCTGGCGGCCTCTTTGGTGGCGCCTCTTTAGGCAACAACTCTGGCTCCTTGTTCAACAAGACCGATCAATCAAAGCCTGCGTTTGGTTCAGGAACAGGTAGCTTGTTTGGCAATACAGAAAAGTCTGGCCAAACCAACACAAACTCGGGATCGACGCTTTTTGGGGCATCACCAGCCGCATCCACTCAAACGACGGGCGAAAACAAGCCTGCTTTCAGTTTTGGCTCGGGATCCACTGAAAAGAAAGATGACAAACCCGCCTTCTCTTTCGGAAATGCAAACTCCCAAAAATCGGAGACTGACAAGCCGGCCTTTTCGTTTGGAAATGCTCCCAACACAGACAAACCAGCTCTTTCTTTTGGAAGTACAGAGAAGAGTGACAAGCCTGCTTTCTCTTTTGGTGGTGCTGAAAAGAAGGACGACAAGCCGGCCTTTTCCTTTGGTAATACTGAGAAGAAGGATGACAAGCCAGCTGGCTCACTTTTTGGAGCAAAGAGCGATGCGAAGGCTCCTGGACTCTCTTTTGGAGCCAAGCCTGATGACAAACCAGCGGGCTCTTTATTTGGAGCAAAAGACAGCAAACCTGCCGGTTCACTTTTTGGAGCAAAAAACGACGAAAAAGCACCAGGGTTATCTTTCGGGGCCAAGACTGACGACAAACCAGCTGGTTCTCTCTTTGGAGCCAAGACTGACGACAAACCAGCTGGCTCTCTCTTTGGAGCAAAGACTGACGACAAACCAGCTGGTTCTCTCTTTGGAGCAAAGGCTGATGATAAACCAGCTGGTTCTCTCTTTGGGGCCAAGAAGGATGATAAACCAGCCTTTTCCTTTGGAAATACCGAGAAGAAGGATGAAAAAGCACCCGGGTTATCTTTTGGGGCCAAGACTGATGACAAGCCAGCCGGCTCTCTCTTTGGAGCAAAGAAAGACGAGAAAGCTCCTACGTTATCTTTTGGGGCCAAGGCTGAAGAGAAGCCTGCAACTGCCCTGTTTGGCACAAAAGATGATAAACCAGCAGGTTCTTTATTTGGTAAGAAGGACGACAAATCAGACGCACCCGGACTCTTTGCAAAGAAGGATGAGAAATCAGACGCGCCCGGACTCTTTGCAAAGAAGGATGAAAAATCAGAGAAGCCAGGGCTTTTTGGAAAAAAGGAGGAGAGCAGTTCCGACACCAAGAGTTTCTCATTGGACAAGAAGGACGATAACAAAGAGAAGGAACCCAACCTCAAACCTACACAGGTTGTGCCCAAAGCCATCTCGATAGAAAACAAAACGTTGGACGACTTGGTGACCAAGTGGTCGAAACAGCTCACGAGAACCGTCAAGGTCTTTGACTCGTACACCAGCAAGGCCAAGCTGTGGGACCAGCAGTTAGTTCAGAGCGGAGACGCAATAGTCAAGTTGAATCTGGACGTGGTCGAGGCAGAGGCACTCCAGAGCAAGATCAACCAGCAGTTGATGTTTGTGGAGTCGCAGCAGGACGAATTGGAGCAGCTCTTGAATAGCTACGAACAGCAGGCCGACGTTCTTCTCAACAATATCGAGATGTCCAACGGCAACAAGAACGGTCTGGAGGAGGAGATAAATAGCAATGTGAACCTCACAGATAAGTTGCGGGAAAAGGCGTACCACAGTGCCGAACTTCTTGACGAGCGCTTGGACAACACCGGCGAGAACTTGGCTACGTTGATTGGCGAGATCAACTCGGTCAGTGATGTCTTCAACAAGAATTTGGTAAAGGAGTTGGCGCAGGAGGAGGGAACAACAAAGGAGCGCTCAAACCCTATCGAGGAGATTGTCAAGTTGTTGAACTTGCACTTGGACAATTTAAAGTATATAGAGACGACCGAGGGGCACTTGAGGGAAAAGTTGGCCAAGATAAATGGAAAGTGAGCAGCGAAGCAATGTGAAGCGACTCAGAAGTCCAGAGATATTCAGGAAAGAGCTGATCATTCTCAAGTATTCTTAGGTTGTTTCATTCTGAGGAATCTAGAGGCATTTAAGGAAGTATGAATGAGGTAGGATGTTTTTTCTTAAGGAATGGAGATCACCTGTTACGACTGAATAACCTATCACGAGGAAGCTCGGAAAGGATAAAATTTCAAGCATAGTTAAATACTCGATAGCACATGCAATAGGATAAAATGTGAACAATAGAGAAGCCACTGAGCCACCATGAACATCGTCATCTGTGAAATAAGTAGTATACGACCTGAGCGAGGTGGAGGTATAAATAATAAAGAACGAACCTGAGCGAAGCCAGGTGAGGATAAACGAAAGAACGAGTTAGGTGATGTAAATAATAAAGAACTTACGAACTGAGCGAAGCGAATGATGATAAACGAAAGAACGAGTGAGGTGATGTAAATAGTAAAGAACCTTAGGAGTGAGGTGGTAAAAATAATAAAGAACTTGGCGAGTGAGAATCAATAACTAAAGAACTTAGCGAGTGAGGTGCTATTATAATAAATCTTTAGAGTGAGGTGGTATAATCTTGCGAAGCAGGTGTGAGAAACTGAGCAGTGGGGTCGAATAGGATAGTCAATAGAGTAAGTACAGTGCTTGTATTCAGCCATTTTTCTGTATCAATGCACCATAGGTTAACTGACTACTTGAGCTAACAGTACGATATGTGTTTTAATCATATTGTAGAGTCCTATCCATCCATGTGTTGTTTTCTAACATCTAGTATCTATACATTCATGAGCAATTGACGTTTTGCATTCGCGTGTAGTGAGGGGAGAAAAGTTGGCTCGGATGTGGAACAAAAGCACATGATTTTTGCATATAAAAGCACAAAAAGTCCCACCACAAAACAGTCCATCAAATAGGCGACAGGACAGAAGTTTGGCCACATTATCCACTCAAAGATTATCTCCACTAAGATTATACTACATTAAGATAATCAGATCAACAGATATACATTCCGTTTCACGACCGTTATCGATTAATTTCAACTTATACAATTGATCGACCTTGCCACCGATAACATAATTTCAACTTTTAGTCAATATGAGTCCCCCCATTCTTATGCTCGTCAAGATGTTGCTTGACCCCGAGGTGTCCAACAAAGTGATTCTCCAATTGGCGTACCGACAGCTTAGTGTCTTGGGCTGGGCCCGAGTATTGTCTGCCCTTCTTGGAGCCGGAGTCGTAGGGGCGCTGCTGATTGTCAAGATCCCCCAGATCCGCAAAATCCTCACGCCCAAAACATTGGAGCAGCGCATTGCTGTAGCAAATGGCTTGTCACTTGAAGGAATCTCTTTGGAGACGTACAACTACCTTGTGCATGTTGTTTTCAATGCGCAAAACAACCAGTCTTTCATCAGTTATGGTGAGAGCCTCCTTTTGGGATTGCAGAATGTGGCCATTCTCCTTCTCATCAATTACTACAAGGCAAGAGAGTCCGGTAAGATTGGAGACGTTCTGAGCTTGGATCCAGCGCTGCGTGTGAAGGAAGTGGTGACCAAGTTGGCCAAACCCATTGCCCTCATTGGAGGTAGTGCCATTGTGCTTGGAAAGTTGGCGCCTCCAAACTTGATTGCCTTCCTCCAGGTCCTTGGCATTCCCATCCTGATCTTGGCCAAGTTGCCGCAAATCGAGAAGAACCACAGGCTTCAGTCCACGGCCCACTTGCTGGACATTACCCTCCGTGCCAATTTGTTGGGCTCTGTTATTAGGGTGTACACCTCGTTGCAGGACTACCTGGCTAAGGTCAAGAGAAAGAAGGACACACTGAGTGCTGCGGTCTTGTTGACGGGATACAGTGCCAGCTTCATCGTGAACCTGGTGTTGGTTGCGCAAAGTGTTTGTTACAAGAAGAAGGAGGAGAAGGAGAAGGATGAGTAAGCCAGTACTGGCCGTGATCGATGGTCTAAGACTTAAGACCAAAGGCCGTACTATATAGTGGACAGTATACGATATGACAGAATAGCAGAAGCCTATATACATACAAGTGATTGGGCAGTATTTTAATTCTCTGCATTAATAATCAATTGATGGTGCGGCATTAATTTTCATGTATGAGTTGAGTTATTCATCTGTGGAATGTTGCCGTATGAACTTGAGGAATTTTCTATTCATGTAGTGAATGTTTCAACCGTTTTCCTCACAACGAAGCAAGACATGAACGTCGTCTTACCGACTTGTCCTTAAAGATTCCTCTAAAAGTTCTTACAAGATCAAGACTTCTTTTATACTCTGAAGATACAAATCCTTTATATTCTTGCACACCCTCTCATTTGTCTTCATATTTTCTACATTCCTTCCTAAACGTTATATATTAAATTACCCCACAAACACCCCATTCACCCTTGCCTCTTCTGGTATCTTCTCAAAGCCATATCCGTTCCGTTTGGTATGAGTAGTCTCTTACCAGTATAAGCTGTTCAATAATTTTATTGACATGTCTAGTGTCTTTTCTTTTCTCTTGACATCTTTCATCATTGTCATTACTCATTAAGTCTGATTATACCCACTGCAGATTCCCGAGATCTAATTTGTCATCCCATCATCCGCGGACCTCTTATTTTATTTTCACTTATCTTTTTCTGTGTATCTCCCTCCATACTTTATATTTTCAATCCAATTTATCTTTTCTTATGTACCGCGATCCCTCCGAAACTCGCAACCCAGCCTTTCCCGGCTCGTCCATCCTTCAAGGAGGCTTCCACCACCCTCTTTCGCGCGACTGGCAGCTGGAAAGACAGCTCACCAAGAACATGTTCATCTTCCCCCTCTTTGTCTCCGACCAGCCTGACGAATGCACGCCCATCCAGTCACTTCCCAACATCAGCCGCTTTGGCCTCAATAAACTCATTCCATATGTCGAGGGTCTCGTTTCCAAGGGTCTCCGTGCGGTCATTTTGTTTGGTGTCCCCCTTGCTCCTGGGGCTAAAGATGAGTACGGTACCAAGGCTGACGATCCTAATGGACCAGTTATCCTGGCCATTCGCCTTTTGAAGCAACACTTCCCCTCGTTATTTGTCATGTGTGACGTTTGTCTCTGTGAATACACCAGCCACGGCCATTGCGGAATATTGAAGGAGGATGGGACCTTGATGAGAGAAAAACTGTGTAATAGGATAGCTCAGGTGGCTCTCAGCTATGCCACTGCAGGTGCAGACGCTGTGGCTCCTCTGGACATGATGGACGGAAGAATAGCCCACATCAAACAGGCCCTCATCGCAGAAGATGTCGCACACAAGTGTTTGCTCATGTCGTATGCCGCAAAGTTCGCGGGAGGACTCTATGGGCCGTTCCGTGATGCTGCAGGAAGTGCTCCTTCTCATGGAGACAGAAAGTGCTACCAGTTTCCTCCCACAGGTGCGGGGTTGGCTCGTAGGGCTTTGGTCAGAGATACCCAGGAGGGCGCCGATGCCATCATAGTGAAACCACTGACGTTCTACTTGGACATCATCAAGGAAGCACTGGAGATTTGCAAGGACTTTCCGGTATGTGCGTACCACGTCAGTGGCGAGTACGCCATGTTGCATGCCGCAGCAGAGAAGGGCGTGGTGGACTTGAAACAGATGGCTTTTGAACTGCACTATGGGTTTTTGCGCGCAGGTGCCAGGTTGATTATCAGCTACTTTACCCCAGAGTTTTTGGAGTGGTTGGAGTAAAATGAATGGATCTATATCAAGCACTACCATAGACATACACATAGACACACAGAATATCTATTAATATTCATCTGTATGTCATATGAACTGACCTGGCAGCCAAAGCATCAAATGGGGACAGACTGAAGTAGGGTCCGATAAACTTTATCAAACTCATTTTAGGAGAAGCAGGTGTCTGATATTCTTTATACCAATCTGATAGGACAGACTAACCTAAACGATGCACTTCTGTATTGCATATGATTGAAGACTGCATCATGAAGTACAACCTGTATGATGACTCTGCCCAACCTTCATGTCTCCTTTTCAACCATTATGTGTTTCAAGACTTATCACGGTTTCTCCTTTTCGTAGCATGCTTTCGTTTGACCAGTTACGACAATCTCATCACGTTTTACTCACTAAATCTGTACATAGAATACACTGTATATATATTCGTGTAGAATTGTGTAGAAGACTGTATATAGCTACTCGTCTAGGAGCAGACGACAAGGAGATGTGCTAAAGGTGCAGAAAGAATGAGTCGAGCGGAGATGGAGAGACAATGGGAAG
Source organism: Kodamaea anthophila (assembly GCA_015708815.1). Classification (NCBI taxonomy): domain Eukaryota; kingdom Fungi; phylum Ascomycota; class Pichiomycetes; order Serinales; family Debaryomycetaceae; genus Kodamaea; species Kodamaea anthophila. The sequence continues at coordinate 76,144 of JACFYR010000044.1, forward strand.
TGCATCGGTAAGTCGATGAAAAAATAGCTTGAGAGTGAAGTTAAAGCTGAGATGAATGGCATGCACATTCATCGTCTATTTGTGACAACACGTCCCGATATTGTTATCAAGATATATTAGTCTATCACTACTCAACAATACATAGGTACGGCTGAGCCAGATTCTATCGTATGCTCATTGTTGGAAAAAAACAAGATTCGGGTGCTTGAACAATAAGGCCGCTATTTAACGTCACATCGCTTTACTGGATGATGAGCTCCTATTCCCCTGGTCCTTGTTCAGTGATCTTATCCAGATGGAGATAGCTACTCATTAAAGCCAAAGTAGACGAGACAGTACAAGCTCGAATACGCTCAGTTAGAAATCTCGCACTGTATGTGGTAAACAATAAATTCAAGTTCACTTTTGCGCGGTTCCATTGTGTTCCCTTGCTCAGTTCATTCAAATTCTATGAACTAATCCTGCTAGTAACTGTTGTTTGAGTATTCGCATTACCATATGGTTCGGTGGTACTAGTTTGGGAACAAAGTATATGGTTACCAAGCGAATAATTGAATCAATAAGACCGTTTCCGTAGAATACTGCCTGTGGGGCAGTAAAATGTCATTATCTCACTTTTGCACCTCAAACACTCGCCCAGACCACTCACTCATCCGCTTCTCAATCATTTATTGTTGTTCAACCAATCGAATACCGAGTACTGCTTCTGAATTCGTTCATACCATGATTACTCGCAGTACTCACTCGTACTGTTCTGAATGTTCAATTCAAGTGCTTGCATTACTCGCTCGCTGGTAAGTTTGCCCCTCGTACTGCTGTGACTGTCGTATATTCACTGTTTCTCGCATTACTCACTTCGCTCGTGTTATGGCAGACCATTTCTTCTGAAGAACAATCTTTTGAGATTAAGATGTCTTTTCTAATTCCTATGCAAGAAGCGCGGGCTCCTCTTTAGCAGGTTTCTCCCTTACGCTTTCCTCTACCTCTGGTACATCTACCGGAACGTCTGGCATCTTTACCGGCACCTCTGGCAATTTGGATGGCGCCTCTGGTAATTTCGCCTCTGGCTGTGTCTCCTTCAACATACGCTCAAACTCTTCGTCCACCTCTGTATCAGACACCAATCCCGACCCAAGCATTTCTGACACCTCGTCCACCTTGACTCTCTCATCGTACAAGTCGTCCATGATCTTGTCGATTTTGTCGACATTCATTTCCTTATTCAACTGCTTGAGAATGGTGTTGCCCTGTGAGAGGCTCTTCATGACGTCGCTCTCGACCATCTTATCCTCGATGGTTCCTATCAACGTCTCGAGTGTTTCCAACTGCCCGTACGTCTTTTGGCGCGTCTCGACCTGTCTTCGCTTGCACCGGAGGTAGAACTTGGCCTTGGCCGGGTCATGGGGCAAACATTGCTTTGCAAGTGTGTTCTGGTGGTCTATGAGGAGGTCTAGGCGTTTCTGGTACTGTCTGATCTTGTCCCGCTGTTGTTTGAGCTGGAAAATGGCCCGATCGTGGGAGGTGATTTTGCTCGAGGTTTGGCCCATAGATAAGACTTATTTTCACACGATAAAAGACCATCTTTATCGCAACCCATAGGCTTCAAAGATGTATGTGTAGGATACACAGAATTAATAAGCTAAAGAGGTGTCTCGCCTCTTATGTTCTCAAGAGGTGAGATACCAGAATGAGAGGAGAGAAGTTCGTTATAGATAATACACAGAACAGGTGAGAATTTTTTAATACTGTAGTAGAATTGATACTGTAGTAGAATAGTAGATACAACTGGCCCCAGGGGTCAGTAGTAGTGTGCTGTGGGTATAATGAGCAGATCAGTGAACCGTGTACTGCATATAACATCGAGTGTAGGTGTGGCTGGTTGACTCTTAATCTGCATCATCTCCCAAGCAAAGAAAGGTAGAGTGTCGTAGACAGTATAGATTAGAGTTATTAGCATATGTGGTAGTCTTATTGATAGTCGAAATGTATCAAGTTGGCAATATCGGTACAATAAACATGGAGATGCCTAAGGACGACGGTACACAATAAATGGCAGTAAATGAGAATACAGCAATAATTCACGTTGATCAACATTTCCATCAAGTCAGTGGATGAAACTTTTGAGGTTTACTCAAGTACGAAGAGGATTTACGCTGTTACGTACAATTGCCTATCCTTAATGAGAATACACCTGCCCAAGAGAATGTAGGCTATTTTTTGCACGCACATTCTCTTCTAGCATGCTAACACTTGATAGTGAATGCTGGTCTACCTATTTCACTCCACTGTTCACTCTGCTGTTGTTCCAAGTACTCCATTTCGCCTATTGTTGCACTCCGATTTTCTTGCTTTCTTTATACATCTCGATTCTTTTTGCATTCATCTGCATCCTAAGATCCTGTATGTAGTTGCTCGTACGTTTCAAGATCATCCCTCTCGCTTGATCGACTCTGATCCACTCTTCACCCGTTCTGGGTTCGTCATACTTTGTTGACCTATTGTTCCATTCTCCACACCATTTCCAGATCAGGAAGTGTTATTGTACGTCTTCTGCGCAGAGTGCACCAAAACACGGTGAAATCCTCTCCAGGATTGCAAATATCACCGCTAATTCCGTCTATGTGGAGCACTTTGTGCACCGCTCTTATGCCTGGACCTTTCCTTCTACCGCTGTATTTTGCCTGTATATATTATTGCCTGTATATCGTCAATTCATTTACCGTTTTCGTTGTGTTTGTAAACAAAATCAAAACACAAAAAGAACGTCCCAATTCTACTAAACATCAACACAGTAGCCGCAGAGCGCCCACGTCACACAGGATTGCTCGTATTGGAACACTCGTTAGGCTAATCGAATCTCTAGTTGTTTTTCACTTTTTGTCCAAAAAGTTGGCAAAAGTGCAAAGGTCAAAATCATTTCCAAAAAGTCAAAAAACAGATGAGCCTCGTTGGAAACTCACCAACCTTGGGCACGCCGTTCCTCGAGAGTCCCCACAAGAGCCCGTCCAAGGAGAACCGGCCCCAGGAAGGCAAACGAACCTATTTCGGCCTGCCAGTCGACTCCCCCACAAAGAGGCTCTACTTGCACAACATGTCGCCCAACATTAGACGGAGAGAATACCTTGGGAGAGAAAAGATACAAAAGAGCAATAAGAAGGAACCATTCGAGCTACCCACCATCAAGGAGCCAGATAGAAGAAGTCTTTTCGAGGGGGAAAAAGAACCAAAGGGCGAACACGTAAAGGACGACAAAGCGTCTCGAAAACTCGATGAGCTGAACCTTGTTAGACCCCGCCGAATTCTTGATTTGGGCCGCCCCACCCTTCCCAAGCGGATCTCCAATCCCCGCTCCAACAGTACGTCGCTCATGTTTGAGAGATCCCCCACAAAACCCCATCTCAGACGAGCTCACTCACTGATTGGGGCCAGCGAGTCGCTAACCGACCGCTTCATTCCTTCTCGGCACAATTCCACAGCAGGAAAACTCCAGACACCAACGGCTAATCCTCACCCTAACGCATCGCCAGAAACTCACATCAAGGCACAAACAAGCAAGATATACCAGCATCACGTGGCCGAGGCATGCGGTCTTGAGATGAACTCACGTGTGTTGCTCTACCAGCCCCAGCCACCCGAGAGAAAAAAGCCCGTGAGCTTGTTTGGCTCCAGCACCGCCACAAGGGGGTTGCTAGCCAGTAAATTGAGTCCCGCCGTGGCGCAGGCGCGCGCAAAGAAGATCCCCACGGCCCCAGAGCGTGTTTTGGACGCCCCGGGCCTCGTAGACGACTTCTACCTCAATTTACTTGCCTGGCTGCTGGCAAATCTCCTCGCCATTGGCCTCGAGGATGCGGTTTACGTCTGGAATGCAAGCACAGGCTCCGTGGGCTTATTGTGCGAGCTTCCCAGAAAGACACTCGTCACTTCCTTACGCTGGTCCGATGATGGGTCCTATGTAAGCATTGGAAAGGACGATGGAACCATCGAAATATGGGACATTGAGTCCAATACAAAGCTCCGCACTTTGAATTGCGACAGCCACCACACCCGTGTGGCTTCCCAGCTGTGGCAGCAGCATATATTGACCAGTGGCTCCCGTATAGGAAACATCTACCACTCAGATGTCCGTGTGGCCCAGCACATTGTCAACACATTGGCCAATGCCCATCTGGCCGAAGTCTGTGGAATTGAATACAGACACGATGGCCAGCAGTTTGCCTCGGGTGGTAATGACAACTTGGTCAATATCTGGGACGTGCGCCAGAGCATGGGCGCAGCCGGTCCTCTTTTAAGCAAGGCCAGCCACAGGGCCGCAGTTAAGGCCCTTTCATGGTGTCCCTACCAGCCCAGCTTGTTGGCTACGGGTGGTGGATCCACTGACAAAACAATCAACTTTTGGAACACCACCACCGGTGCGAGGGTCAATACAATCGAAACGGGCTCCCAAATCCTGTCATTGAACTGGGGCTATGCCTCAGGAACAGGCATGGAGGTGGTGGCAACCCATGGGTTTCCTACAAACAACATCTCCTTGTTCAATTATCCAACGTTACAAAAGACGGGAGAGATACTAGGGGCACATGATTCCAGGATATTGGGGGGGTGTTTGAGCCCGGATGGCTTGACGTTGGCAACAGTCGCAGGAGACGAGAATTTGAAGTTCTGGGGGTTGTTTGATTTGGTAAAGAGGAGGGGGGTGAAGGAGAATATGAAGGAGATGATGAATATTAGGTAACGACGAACGCACACGAACGAACACGAACGAACACGAACGAAGTGAGTGTGAGTGAGTGTGAACGCGAGATGGAATACGATCAAAGTTTTCGAGCAAACACGGAGTGAGATGGAACACGAACGATACAAGAAAAGTTGTTTAACCCGAAAAATCATCCAGAAGGACATGAGCCAGATGATTAAGATGACATTCACTTTGCATTAAAGGCTTTACTCTGGCCCTGATAAAATTCATTGGTCTATTGGGCTCGGCGTCATATTATCGACAGATAAGGTATTAGGTAAACAGATTCATGCCTATAATACTTGATATGACTTCGAATTGGCGGGCTAGGGCTCATAGAGGAGGGATTACGGCACACCTTGGTACCTCCCAATCTGCCATGTTAATCTGCCATGTTAATCTTTCATCCATATCAACCTCCCATCATCGTTAATACTCATATTCATTGCCACACTAATCTGCCGTCATTCACTCTCGATTCTTCCACACTACTCCCATCTTCCCCAGGTGCACGACTAATGAACTTAGATATCATGGGATCAACCATGGATGATATGAGTCCTCAGGTGACCCAAGCGTGTATAGATGCGACTGATCCTTAGACGTTACATTGGCACGCGCCACAGCATTGGCATTGACCATGCCTAATTAGCCCTAATATAATTGTTAGCATTCGGGAATGTAGAAAGGAGATGCAAACCTTGTCAGGCATGTCCAGAGAAGCCTTAAAAACACAAAGGGTCTTGTATCAGAGCAAATGCTCTCAAAACCATTTAGTGCCGCATCAGAGTGCAAATATCGTCAAACAAACGGCTTCACCAAAATGGCAAGTACTTAAACTCTTTTAGTAAAAATCATAGTGCAATACTGCCACACACTTAGTATCAATTTGTGTGCAAATACTGTCAAAACACTTCTGTGCCATCACAGGTTGAGTCATGAGTTGAATGGAGACAATCCTAAATCTGCCCTTTTCACCAAGCTCCCAGTATATATTCCCCGTGAGTTTAGCTCCTTCGCCAGGAAATAAAGAGTGCCAGACTGGAATGGTTGGAAATAGATAAAACAAATTAAGAGTCAACTTTCCATGAGGTGAATAAAAATTGCCGAATGTGTGCTGTGAGAACTAATCGAAACATATTCACTATACCCTCTCATTAACCTTCTCAGAAAGGACAGGTCTTTCTTCACTGGTTCTCTTTAATAGCTCGCAAGGGAAGATGCTCCTGAAAAGTTATCGAATTTTCCTAAGGTGTTACGTTGGTATGCGTGCTTCTATTGGTCTCTATTTTTGGGCCTCTAAATACATTACGTATTACCCTCCCCATTCTCTCAAGCTGTATTCTCTTGCGTCTATTCATGAACTTTTCGTCATCCTTTCAATTCCAATCTTCAGTAGAAGTTCTATAAGCATAATCAAGCGTAATACCCACAGGTATTATCAAGTCTATACCAACGTTCTATACTAGGTTTTATCAAGTACATTCTATCTAGGTTTAGTTTTCCTTTTTTAGTAGAGGCAATGACCAACACCCTCATCTTAACCAACCTCCCCCAAACAACGCTCAAACAGCCCGAGGAAATTCTCCATTTCCTCTCTCAGGGCAACCACACGGTCGAACTCGTCCTGCTACCCAAATTTGGTCGCATCTTGGTGGTCTGCGACACAGCCCTGTCTGCACAAGAGGTGGCGAATGCCTTGAAACACAGCCATTTCGGCAATATCAATATATCCTTCAGCATGCGGAACAACAACTTCAGCAAAGAGATGCGCAGCTGGTCTGCAGAGTCTCCCATGGACTACCTTGAGTTGCCTCTGGAAAGCGGAAGCCGTCGTTTCTTGATCTCACCTCCCCTATCGCCTCCACCAGAGTGGGACCACTGGGACAAGGCCGAGGAGGGGCCAAACGACAAACCTGTCTACTCTGTCGATGAGTTGTCGCATTTATTGTGGGAGAGACTTGGGGAAGATGACGATTTCACAGTGAAGAAATATACGGAAGACGTGTGTTATGATGCGAAGAGGGAACCACAGGTATTGTTTCAGGATATACTGAACGGGGCCCCTGCAATTGTCCTCGATGGGTTGGGTTTGGCCAGAAAGGGAGTAAAAATCGAAAAGACACCGATGCCTCCTATGAGCTGAGAACGCCCATGCCATATGAACTGAGAACGCCCATGCCCCTATGTGTTGATGACGTAGCCATCAAGCGAGATTACAACAAGCACAATGATTCATAGAGAACGGTAAGGCCAAAAGATCAAAGCCATAGCATTCAAAACACTATGATAAAGCGCAGATCCAATATATCTTAGTGATTGAACATGCCATGGAGGAGAATACCAAAGACCTTAGTATAGGTGTATATCCAGAGAAAAAAGATGGACCTATACAATTGATCTAACATACCCTATAGATCATGACTCCATATACATCATCTAGTTGCATTGATAATTCTATAGTACCCTTATAAAGAGAAGGACCATTAGCAATACATGTGCAGTCTTCATAAAACCAAAATGACTACGAATAGTGGTCTACAGGGCCACTCCTGGATGAAATACTCCTTTGTAACTCGATCATTGAGTTATCACTGCGCTTTATAACACTTCTCAAACCAGCATTTATAGCCTACCTATACAGCATCATTAATGTTGAAATTTACCATGGATGAGTTGTATGCCGAGCCTCCTCTATATCACGCCGTTATATCGAGCACTGTATGACACCTCTAGAATACACCTCTAGACTACATCGATGCTTCGTATCGATGCCGATGTACTATATTTTTTCCGATGAGATGAGATTTTATTTCTTCACCATGGCTAAAAAGACCAAAACCACCAGCACGTCGAAATCGCCCGTTTCCAAGAGGAAAAACGCAAAGAGCCCCAAGACCGTCGAAAAGGCCACCAAAGAGTCCGATGACAGCACGTTTGTGTCGTCTGCAACCACCAAGTTGGCCATTTCCGAGTTGAGCAAGTTCTTGGCCAGACAGACGGAGAAAAACAAGAAAGACAACGCCGAAAGCGGGGCAAAGTTGAGTCTCTTTGACGACGAAGACAGCAGCATCGATAGCACCTTGTTTATTGAGTTCAACACCAAGAAATACGTCTCGGACAAACCACAGTTCAAGCCCAAGGTGGTTGAGCTTGCGCATCCCATTTACAACAGAAACAGCACCAGAAGCTGCTTGATTGTGCGTGACGAGTTTGCCGCCAGTGAGGAGCAGATTGAGACTTTGGAGAATGAGAATCTTGCGACTGTTTCGCAAATTTTGCCTGTTCTGGCTTTGAAAACAGAGTTCAAGACGTTCGAGAAGAGACGCGAGTTGCACGCAGAATACGACCTCTTTTTGGTCGACCAGGCCGTCTTCAACTTGATGCCAACCTTGCTTGGAAAAACCTTTTATGGAAACTCCTTCTTGAAGATCCCAATCCCAGTTAAGGTCACCAGTACCTTCTCCAAGGACCAGATATCCGTCAAATCCCTCACAAACTCTTTGGAAAGGGCCTTGAATGGCTCCGCATACCTTCCTCCAGTAGGTACCAGCATATCACTCCAGGTGGGCTCTATAGAATGGGACCACGCCCAGTTGGCTGAGAATGTCGAAAAGGCTCTTGCGGCTTTCCTGAAAGACGACTTGGTGAGCGTCATGTTGAAGACGAAACGTTCTCCAACTGTGCCTATATTTTACACAAAGAACTTGTACTCCTCCGATGACGTCGTGGAGGAAGGTGCTGCTAAGCCTACAAAGAGTGCCCCAGCGAACTCCTTTGAGGAGGCTTTGCTCGAGTTGGCTCCAGCAGAGGATGTGAGGAAGGTGCTCAAAGCGGAGTAGAATAGAATAATAAAGAGGGTGAAAAGGGAAGAATAGGTGACAAAAGATGAAATACTATTGATCGATGATCGAAAATGACCAGATCAATCGATAGTACTGACTGACTTGATAACATCGACAGGACTGATGATCAGATAATCGATAAGAGTGGAGAACAATCATGACCTAATCATACCGCTTCCATACAAGAGCGATGAGAAGCGGAGCATGCCACATCCTCCATACTATCTTATAGAGCACAATATGGAAGCGAAGTCAATGTAGTAGTCACCACTGAACGAAGTGAGGTAGTAGATAGCCCAAATTTATTCTTTGGGCCAATGTCCACCGAACGAAGGGGTAGACACGAGATAAGTTTTCTGGTTTCAGTCTATAGACGATTTTAGTGTTAATTATAGGTGCTCCCAGTAAATTCGTTCGCCTATTTAACTTAGTCAAATATTGGGCTGTTGAGTAATTCAAGGTCTTGATTGCCACATTTGATTGTTCAGTATAAGCCGTAGCAAGTAATTATTAGTAGCTTAAGAAGTGCTCATTCATAGCGGAGTTTTAATTCATGAAATTTCAAAGCTAATAAAGCTCACCTTATACTATTTCATGCTAGTCTTTATTTCAACAGATTTAGAGCATCTTCGCTTCCTCAGATACTCAGATACAATTTTCTTAACAGTATATTTATGTCTAGTTAATTTATGTGGATAGTGGATCAGGACGGCTTGAGTACGTACACACACCAACCTTAACTAACCCCAGTAACCTCCTTGGCACCAAACCGACGGTACCTTATAGGACGCGACACCAATGCGGACTTCATAGTCAACAGCACGTCTGTCAGTCGGCAACAATTGGAGCTAGAGCTTGGCGAGGCTCGTAGTACCACGCCTATATGGTTAAGTGTTCTCAGTAGGGCTCGTTCAGTGATCAATGGCGACGCCATGAAGCTTAGCAAGTCCGATAAGGACCCCATCAAGAAAGAATACACACTGGAGTCACCCATCTCCATCGTCTTCAAGGACAACGACAAGCAAGACCATTTGTATTTTGTCATCAGGTGGATCGACCTCAACATATGGACCACGTCTCCTTTGGATTGCGTGGACGCCAGGCTTTACAGAGAGTACGATCCTTGTGTCACCCACTACTTTGGGTCTGGCGATGGCTATCTCGAGGCTTTGGCAAGGGGAATTCCTGTCTTGGGCTCCAAGTGGTTGGGAATGGCAAAATCGGGCTCGCAATGGATCCTGCTGCTGGGATATGGCTGGGTGTCACAGGACTGCGTAGAAGACGTGCCTCGTAAAGAGAGAGCATCCCTACTAGATGGTATTACATGTGTCGTTCCACGGATTGAGGAGTGGATGAAACTAATGGGTGGTAATGTAATATTCGAGGGAGACGAAGTTCCTAGTGGAAAAGTCCTCGTTATAAAAGATACAAAGGAGCTAGAGTCCGCTCTTAAAAACTGCTCTCTACTGGGCTTAAAGATAGAAAAGCCTCATAAACGAAATCATACGGATGACAATCTGCAACCTTCTCGAAAAAGAGTCAAGTACGAGCGAGTCAGCCGCATGCACTTTTTCGATTTAGAACCACAGGTGAATCAAGAGAAAGAGGTGACTGAAGGTTGCAAAAATGATAACAAAAAGAGTGATAACAAAAAGAGTGGCAATAAGAGTGAAAGTCCTAAGAGTGAAAAGAGTGAAAGTCCTAAGAGTGAAAAGAGTGATAGTCCTAAAAGTGACAATAAGAGTGACAATCAGCCAATAGATGTTCCCCCCACTCCTCCAGTTACAAAAAAACGACTGGCGTCTCCAGACCACTCGCAGATCTCCAAATTCCTGAAATTAGACTTCAAGCCAAAAGTCTCTTTGGTCGATGCAGTGAAACAAACTAGAGAAACAGCAAAACAGACTTCCAATATGGAACTAGGCGTCCCAGAATCCGACGTTGCAAAAGATTTGGGATGCTTAACGATCGTGGAAGAAATAACAGTCCCAGAGAGGACGCCGGTTGTGAAACCACCCGCAGAACCCAGCACACGTAAAAACTTTAAGAATTTCAAAAAGTCAACGCCCATCCATCGCGAAGTGATAGGTTTAGCCACTGTGACTGTGGACAGTGACTTCAAGTTCCAGCTACCCCCTCGTCCAGAAGCCGAGACACAGAAAAGCATGGAAAAGGACTTTAGTGGTCTCATGAGCGAAGTCAAATCCTTAGAGCCGAATCTTTTCGTTCAGGATGACGAGAGTGACGATGGTATAGCCCCAATGACTACAGAAGGGAAAATCTCCGATAATGACGATGATGACGACGATGACCAGCCCAAGTTTGGATTTTCAAGGGCATAAACATCAATATGATCTTTGCATCTACTATACCATAAAGTATCATTTAGCTACTCATTCTATTAATCGCTGTTTTACTGGATACAGGTTAGGTGATCCTTGTTGTCACGAACTCACCTCACTTCGTTCGGGAGTTCTTTTTTTTTCCCACAAATCTGCATAGCACAAGCCCATTTTTCGAAAATATGTATTGTGTATCTCCAAATAGTTGTTTTGTAGTAGACGTTCCGCAGGAAAATCGCCAGCGATGCAAGACGGATCATCGGGGATGCAGTCCACCACTGCTTCAATGCCAGGATGACTATCATGGGACAGAGTATTCACGTAAATTTGGTTGTCGAATTGGTAGTACTTTTGGAACATGCCGTTCGATTGTGGAATGATGGTGACCACATCCGCCTTGTGGATGACCCTAAAATATTTACGTCCAAAGTCATTGTGCCTCACTGGTTTTCTGCTTCCCATCACCTTGTCGGTCCATCGTACAAACTCTCTGTTACCCACGAGCGGTTGGCCCATTGTCACGACTGTGAGTTGGTTGAAGCCCAAATCTAAATAATGCAAACCCAAAAGAAGGGCTATGCTTCCTCCTAGGGAGTGGCCCACAATGACAAGCTCAGTGTCTGGCTGTCTTAATTCCGATTCCAACACACTGTGGATTTCGGTTAATGTGTTTGTGAAAAATCTATAGAACCCCCTGTGTACCTTACAATCTATGCATTCTGGTAGCTTGACATTCATGTTGTGGTAGTCTAAAAAGTCCATTTTCATGTCAGCAAAGGTATCAAAAATTGACCTGGTGCCTCTCAAAGACACAATGATAGTCTTCTTGGGTGTGCTATAATTGAAAAGATTGGCTTCGGTAGTTGCAATGTAGCCAGAAACACAGTTCTCCGAGTACCATTGGTGTTTGAGCGTCATATTGTGGAAATCCTCGCAGTCCAGGTGACATTTGAAGGGCTCAGATATTCTCCCCACCTCAGTTACGCAGTATGCTATATCCATGAGATGTGCATATGTGAATAGGTTGTTGTAGACTTCTGCGTCAATTGGGTGGGTATCTTGTTTCAAAACAGTTTGTAGTCGTGGTGTCTGCTGTATTTGTAACGTCTCCGCTCGCCCCAAGAGTAGTAGGGCAGACACCACCAAGGTTGTAATCATACGGTCACAAAAGAAATGGGCTGGGTATATATGATGGCTTACGTAAGCCACTCGACCATTTTGACTGACCACACCGCCGCCTGTACCCCGCAGCAAACAGCGAGAAGCACCGCAATTAGCATCAGCTTTTTCAGCAAAAGAACCATCATGCCTATTGTGATTGCAATGGCGATTTTAATTATCCACTGTGGGGAAGATAAAATAGCCGTAATGTTAGCAAAGCTGGAAACCAAGCCATCGAGATGGGCCAACTTTTCCGTGGTGCTGTTCACCAACACATCCACCTTTTCTTTGGCGTCATCAACAAAATGCTTGAATTGTAAAGAATGATGGGTGGAGATTTGATCCATGTAATCCATCAACAAGTCTGTTTGGAATTGGACCACCTCTTGGAACGCCTCTTTTGTCACGATTTTTTGCTCCTCAAGATAGCTCTTGCTATCAGTTAGATACTCATTTAAGGCAATGCACTTTTCGAGATTTATTTCGAGAGTGTCTGCAAGCTTAGAAACAGCTACAATGTCTTGGGTGGTCAATTGGTTGAGTCCGTACATTTGGCGCTGTATTGAAGCCAAACTCTCTTGGGATTCAACCACAAACATGTCCACCTGGTCCTTATAATGTACCATTTGGTTCAAGTTCGATCCCAGTGTTTCTTTAATGCTATGTAGCTCTGTGTGCATGTAATTTTTGAAGGCTACAAACTCCTTCTTCTCCTCCTCCATTGCGGCCAAAAACTGTTGGAAAACTTCAGATATAACGTTGTATTGACTACCCGCTAAATCTGTTAAATCACCCAGGCTTTTAGCAACCGCCTTCATATTCTTATCTAGAGTTTCTGACACCAGTGTCAAATTTTGTGTCCTCTGATGGAAATCTTCTTGAGCCCGCAACATTTCCTCCTGGAACTGTTTGTATATTCGAGTTATATTTGAAAAGAGGAGGATTATGTTGTCTTTCTCGTATGGCAATGACTCTTCGTGGCAAAATGTGTGTAGGCCTCTATAATACCCACTAAAGGTGGTCCAGTATTGGGTCGACTTTTCGATTTCGTTGAGACAGTACGATAACTGATTAATATCATCACAGGGTTTTGGGTACAAGATTCCCGCGTTCCTGAACTCACAAATGGAAAGCTTTACGGCCAGAATCTTGTGTAGGGTTGGGTCAAGGGCATCAACCCCATGTGCACATACTGGCAATGCTTCCGAAAGAGCATCCCGAACACACTCACTATCCCGAAGAGATAACAGTTCGAGTTTTTGGAGCGCTGACTGGTAGCTCACAGATACAAAGAGTAGAATGCCAATTTTCATATCGTTTGAGCACGAGTGAGGTTTCCCATATATATCAAAAATATATGGGTGCAAATATGAGACAATTGTGAAACAACAGATTATCAAAAGAACTGGTAGTACAAGCAGTATTAAGACCAGAAACCTTATGGTAGTACTAATCATATGATGCTTGTGCACAGTATACAGTTAAACAACTGTTTGTCTATGTCATACAGACTTATATACATGTCCACTTGTATGTCATACAGACTTATATACAGTAAGTCCACTTGTGCGCTCATACTCACTGTATAAGTATATCCACTTGTGCGCCCATTCACGCTGTATGAAGTATGTCCTGTATGTACTTTTACAGTATTCTCCCTTGTATTGATTCACTACACTGTATACTCTGTTTTATTTTTTTATGCTCCAACGCTTTACCAGACGATACCTGAATGTATTCCTGTTCATACCGAACGAGGACAAACACATATTTGAGGGAGAAAAGCTAACGGCCGAAGAAAATGACGCTGCAGTTCCAGAAAGAGCTCCTCCCACTCATAAAAGCAAAATCATACATGAAATAACCGGTCCACAGAAAGTTGCCGACCTCTTCATCAAAGCTACAAGCAAAGATATCCTTGTGACGTCTCTTGCACACGACTCACCGCTTATGGCTGACCGCTCTATAAAATGGATATCAAAGGATTCCCGGCCAATCAGCACAAACTTGCAATTTGCAAACATCACAAGCATATGGTTCAAAAAGTTCAACCAAGACATCAAAGCCTTAGAGGAGATTCCAGTCGACACAAAAAAGACGTTGCACGCCAAAATCATAACGGAACGTCTACAAAACGCATGGACAGGCTCCTTCGACTCGCTCGACGAGTTTTTCACATCGCAGAATGCCTTCGAGACAAAAAGATTCAATGCTCTACAGCTGGTTGTCCCGGATTTCTCCAAGATAGCCTTGTTCTTGGTTTCGCAGTTGAAAGGGACTGCTGATTTGAAGGCTCTTCTCGACTATGTAAATTCCAAATTACCTCACTTCACGCCCGAAGGCTTGAGGGACTTCACCGTGGCCTTGGCCAATTATGTGTCGGGATCCAAAGAGAGTCTGCAAGTTTTCAGTGACTTTTACGGCCGGGCGAAAATACTGCCGGATCAAATGTCTCCCCAACAATTGGATTCCTTGGCTGGTGTCTTGATTGATGGGGGAAATTTAAACAGCGCCTTGGATGTAGTTGCAAAAATTGTTGCACTCTCCAAATGCCCCTCAGTTGGCAACTTGAACAAACTCTTAGCAGAGTACGATATTCAGCGCGTTGACTATACCCCAGAAGAAACCATCCGGGACTTGAGTTTCTTGAAGCCGGTGTTGTTCCACATAGAATGGACGCCAACGGTGTTTGAGTTCTTTTTGAGAAATTGTGTTAGAAACGTCGTGGAGTTTGAGCACTTTGTCCGCTTAGCAGGTGATGAGAATGTCCAGAAGTACCAGACTGAGCTTCTCCTGAAATTGAACGAAATAGGTGGTGACGACACAGCACTTGTGGCTGCGCAGTTTATGCGCTCGATAAAGAGCATACTGAGGGAGTCAAAGGAAGTTGCTCGTACTATTTTTCCAGAAAACATACAGGTAGAGTAGGGCAACTGGTGAGCTGATAGATATGAAGGCGGGCATGTTGGATCGGAGAGAGATGATAGATGTTGGGAAGAGGGAAAAAGATGTTGGAAAGAGCGTGTGATAGAAATGGTTGAGGGCTATAGAAATGATAGATGTTGATATTGATAGATATTCTGGTACGTTTTGTAGTCCTACTCTATTAACTACCATTGGTGTTCGTGAGGTGCAACTACTGCATCTATGTCATTAGGTGTATATTAGTATCCGTATCCTCTATACTCTTAGTATATTTGTCCGTTTTTCAGCTAGAACCTCTATGGCTTGTACTTTTCAAGTATATTTGCGTTTTTCAGCTAGAACCTTTCTACTTTGTTTTGCTTCAGCTAGACCCTCGATGGCTTTGGCTCTCGTTTCTTTGTATTCGTTGATCGCCCGTGCTGTAGAAACCATTTGTGTAAACATAGAAACCGTCATCACTGGCATCTCCGTCTGTCCATTGGGTCTTGTCTATGCGGTGTATTCTCATGTCGTCGATATGGCGGGGATTCTCCTCAATGTACTTTCTGGAAGTGATGGTGCGCTTCACAAAGCAGAGCAGCACGGCTATTATCGTCAAAAACACCGTTGGTATGAGCTGTATCCAGCCGAGATAGCTGAGGTTGGGAACAAAAAGAAGGAGGTCGGCTAGGAACGCGAGTAGTGTACATACAAACAGCAAGAGCGAAAATACAAGCATGAATGTGTAGTAGATGGTGGCCGTCTTGAGCTTTCCCACAAACATGAGGCCAAATATACTCAATAGAAGCATCCCACTTAAACAGAAGGCCACGATATGCATCACGAGCAACTTGGATATGGTGTAGGTGGCCCTCAGAGGCAACTCGATCCTTCCCGTGGCGTAGTCGTTGATCTCAAAAAGGTCGTAGAATGTACTGTTTGTCGAGGGGTATCCTATGCGGGGATTCGAACATACTGTGGTCCCGGCTCTGCACACTCCCAAGACTCCGAAGGTGTAATTTCCATAGTTGGCGAGGTATAAATGTCGGCTCGGACTTGTGATGGGGACTGATATGATGGGTAGTAGTTGCACCACCAAGCACACGAGTGCTAGGCCCGCTAGTGCCAAGAGCGTTTTGCTCTTGAACCTTGATTCCATGATTAAGAAAAGATGCGGAGAAATAGAGAAAATGATAAGACTCAAGAATGTACATATCTCTAGCAATAGCTCTTCTATATTATCTTTCTAAGCAGTAACTAACCGGCACTTTACCTTATACCGTCTTGTTACGTGGTCATCACGGTTAAAGTAGCCAACTTTAACAGTTTTTACTACGCGAATAGTTCTGTGGTTTTTACTACGCAAATAGTTCTGAGCAGTGACTGTTTGCAAAAAGGAACCAGCGAACCGAGCAAGATAAAGTGATGGGGTTGAACCAAGCGACGCGAGGTTTAAGTGATGACATGAGTCATGAGATTGTACCAAGCAAACCGAGAGGATTGAGTGATGAGTTAAGAGGAATAGATCTCGCTTCGCTCGATAGGTGGATCCTCTTATATTCATTTTCTTGGTAACTTCTAACTGGCTCTCATTCCTGCATATGCAATCACATGAGCTTACGCCATGAAATCTCCAACACTATTTATTCTCCTCATAACCACTATTGTGCTCTACCGCAGATTCTTCCTGGTGATTATGCCCCATCCCTACTCGCGTGAGCTCGAAGTTGCCACATTGGCCGTCAAAAGAGCGTCCTTCTTGACCAAAAAGCTCTCTGACTCGATTGCAACCACCCAAAAGACTGGCACTCAGATAAAAGACGACAAGTCCCCCGTGACCATTGGTGATTACGCCGCACAGGCCATAATCAACCATGCCATCAAAAAGAACTTCCCTACCGACGAGATCATTGGCGAGGAAGACTCAGAGTCCCTTCGTTCAGAAGGCGCAAATTCCCTCAACTCGCAGATATTGAAGGCAATTAAGGACGTCCAGAATGAAACAAAAGACTACTCCGCCACAATCGGGGCTTTGGACGACCTCGAGGAGGTTTTCCATTCAATTGACTTGGGCCAGAGCCAGGGCGGAAACAAGGGCCGTATCTGGGCCTTGGACCCCATAGACGGAACCAAGGGCTTCTTGCGCGGCGACCAGTTTGCTGTATGCCTTGCGTTGATTGAAAACGGTAAAGTGGTCTTTGGTATCATTGGATGCCCCAACCTTCCAGCTGTAATCAAGTCCAATACCGACCTCTCGGGAGAAGTCGGTGGTCTCTACTCCGCCATCAAAGGCGTTGGTGCGTACTATAGTCCGCTTTTTGGTAAGAATGCCGTCGTACCATTATCCGAACAACTCCGTATCAATATGAAGCAAAACACAGACCCAAACCAGTTGGTTGTGGCAGAGGGTGTGGAAAAGGGACACTCGTCTCACTCCACGCAGTCGCAGATCAAAAAACACCTCGGTTTTAGCGATTCCACAGTGGCCCAGCAGACCCTCAACTTTGACTCCCAGGTTAAGTACTGTGTGCTTGCTTCGGGCCAGGCAGACATCTACCTCCGTTTACCAATTAGCGATACCTACAGAGAAAAGATTTGGGACCATGCGGCTGGAAACATCCTCATATATGAGGCTGGTGGCCAGGTCGGAGATATTACAGGTGCTCCTTTAGATTTCGGAAGAGGCAGACTTTTGGAGTCAAAGGGTGTGATTGCGGCCAGTAAAGCGGTTTTTGACAATGTGATTGGTGCCGTGAAGAGTGTTTTGTAAAAAATAGGGCAAACTACAGGGCAAGCATCAGTGATGTTTCAGTATATTAGAAAAATGCACTTGACCTAGAATAAATTTAGTGAGTGGCGTTCAGGAATATTAATTTATGACTGTTATACTCTAGAGTAATTCATATTAACTCCTTGTTCGTCTATATTGAACAGAAGTTGTAGTACCAGCATGTTAATCATCGTTATGGAAAGGACTGAAGTCGGGACGGCGATGGAGCGATCAAAACTAGATACAATTATGTATACGTGTTAGGTATTAATATGTCGAGCAAACGAGATGAGCCAATTGATCATATCAAGTTAAGAATGGGTATGAACGATCATAAAATTAAGTGCTCAATTGAATCAGTGCTACTCCCCAGATAAAATATTAGTGAGTATTGCATCCCAATGACTAACGACTGATAGCGGTCGTGAAATCTATTTCTGTAGATTGACGTGCTGATGTTAATGCTGTGTATTGACAAGGTCTCTTTGTTGTGACTAAAAGAAAGATTGAGTAATTGAGCTAATGTGAACGTTTATGATAATGCATCCAGAGAATGAGATTCTATAGTATTTTAGCACTACTCCCTTTTGTACAATCAACTAATCTGTGAAATGCCTTCAGTCTTTTCTCTGATTTAGACAATTTTTTCCCAAGATTGTGAACTTCACCTTTGTGACCACCACTTACATACCAGGAACTTTTCAAGTTCTCTGGATTACTAGCTCTCAAATGGTTTGCTACACTCAACGTATGGTGGCATATCAAAAACACTTCCTCTTCTGTGTATCCTGTTTCATGTTTGTCAGTCAATTAAAACCACAGACTATCTTGCTGCATCATAATTGACTCAATGATTCAAAATACCGCAGTGTTTATCGTGTTCTCCAAATCTCTATGCTCATTTTGTTCTCATGTTCTATATCCTATGTTCTTGTTGTTCTTGTCTATATTCTTGTCTATGTTGTCTCTTGTCTATTCCTCAACGTTGATTCTTGACCCCCCCAATATATGGGGAGCCACTTCCTGCAACCAGTCCAACTCTATTGCCGAGCAAACCCTTCCATATCCCTTCATGGTAAACACGTACTCTATATACATTATCGCGTCGAGGTTGACTTTGCCGAAAAGATTGCTGCTCGGGTGTATGCTAATCAACTGCCCCGTATTGAAGGTTCGGTACAGCCTGTCGGGCATACCCACTGCTGTGTTTGTTATGTAGCCCTTGAGGAACGACTTGAGAATGGAGGGGATATCGAGGGACTTGGAGACATCATCATCGTCATTATCATCATCCGAGCCGAGCTGGAGTTTAAAGTCACGCAACTGTGCCTCGCGATCCTTGCTGCTGAGCGAATCGTCCTGGGTGATTGTGGTGAGCATGTACTCACGCAATTGGTGACGAACACGGAGAACGTTCTGGAAGCCCTTGAAGGAAAAGTGATTCTCTTTACACCATAACTTGGCCTCAGGCGTGGAAGCTTCCTGGAAGTAGTTGAAGTATTCCTTGAGGGCAATCAAGTCGCCGTAACGGTTACCCATGGGGCAGTATTGCCTCCTTTTGAAGTTGATCTCATCGCGGAGCTCTCCATTCGAGGAGCCCACGTTGAGAATCAAGTTGTCGACCGAAAGACACGAGACAATGTCTATGACGGGGGCTAGGACACGCAATTGCAAGGCCATGATCAAGACCGCAGAAAGCTGGGGTGGGAGTGGCAAAACCGACATCTTGTAGCCCAAGTTTGTTATTCTACCGGAATCATTCAAAGCACCCAAGGCGTACAAGGAGTTGAGGGCAGACAAAATGGAGTCCTGACCTGGGTGCTCCAACCATGTCCAATTCAAAAGGTCCTCGACGCCAATCTTCTTCAAGGTCAAGATGGGGAGAATGATATCATTACGCAAAATCTCCGATTCTTGCTGCTGTGGGAGCCCAAGGAAGGTCTTTTCCAGGTAGAGCCTGAATACTTTACCCTCGGATTCTCTACCAGCTCTACCGGCTCTCTGGCGAGCCGAGGCCTGGGAAATCGGGGTGGTGAGGAGGGTGGATAAGCCCAATTGGTGTTTCCAGACCTTGACTTTACGCAAGCCCGAGTCGATGACATACTTGACTCCCGGAACAGTGATGGATGTTTCTGCGATATTAGTGGCCAAAATCACCTTTCTGCGATTGCGCGGGAGCTTATCGAATATACGGGCCTGTTGTGCTGGCGAGAGCGCGGCATACAAGGGAAGTGGTACAATCAATGGGGAATCCTTGGGGAGCTCTGGAGCCACCGTATTGAGGGCCGTTACACAGCTATCGATCTCCTCCTGGCCTGGAAGAAAGCACAAGACGTCACCCGAGGCCTCGCCTCTATTGAGCTGAATTACCGCACGCACCATGGTATCCACCAAGTCCTCTGCGGTATCACTCAAGTAGTGCTGGGTCACTGGATACATTTTACCTTCAACAAACAAGATGGGGCAGTCATTGAAGAAAGAACTGAAGAGCTTGGCATTCAACGTGGCCGACATGACCACGACCTTGAGGTCTGTGCGGATTTTCTTCACAATGAGCTCCTTCAAAAAACCCATCACCAAGTCTGTGAGCACTGTCCGCTCGTGGGCTTCGTCCAAAATGATGGTGGAGTACTTTGAGAGCTTGCTGTCCAACATAATTTCTCGCAAAAGCATACCATCGGTCAAGTATTTGATTTTGGTGCGATGACTCGTGAAATTCGCAAAACGCACCTGGTACCCCACCTCCTGGCCAATAGCACAGCCATACTCCTCACTAACTCTCGCAGCTAAAGACGCTGCAGCAACTCTTCTGGGCTGAGTGACGGCAATCTGCTTTTTGTTTGCACCCATGAGGAACTGTGGAATCTGTGTGGACTTTCCGGAACCGGTTTCTCCAATAATCACAGTCACCTGGTTCTTGGCTACATAGTCCGCGATGGTGTCCTTGTGCTGGTAAATGGGGAGCTGCTGGCGAGCCAGAAGAAGCTCTGCAGCTTTAGCTTTGAGCTCGGCCCGAGAAACACTTTTTTGGGTGTGAAATGTCTCAGCCTCATCCTCAATAAATGTAGAGTGTTTACCATGTTGTCTCTTGTGAGGTGCAGAGTCTTTCTCTTTCGGAACAGAATCTTTCAGAGGTTTATCCTTCAAATTAATGTCCTTCTCTTGAGGTTTAGTTTCCTTAACATTAGTGTTCTCTTGAGGTTTAGTGTCCTTAACATTAGTCTCTTGAGGTTTAGTGTTCTTAACATTAGTCTCTTGAGGTTTGACAGTGTCCTCAACATTAGTGTTCTCTTTCGCTTTGTAAACATCGTTATGTACCCCCTCTATTCCATTCCCTGTTTCCCTTTCTTTCTTCTCTTCTCTCTTCTCTTCTCTCTCATCCTTCTCTCTCTCATCATCCTCGTCAAACTTCATCTTCTTGTTTGCTCTTTGAATGTGAACATCTCCTTCTCTTTCGGTTGTCTTTTGTACCTCATCGCTCCTCTCACTCCTCTCTTTTCTATCTCTTCTCCGTCTTCTCTTGCGGTTGTTGAGCATAAAAAAATGTTACTGACTAGAGTCCTGATGATTAGGAACATCGCTATACGGCGGCTTCCCTACGTTCGCTATTCAACCATTACCGTACCCACAGAAGGCGACAGCCAGGCCATTGAGAACGCAAAGTCTGTGGTCAATGTCATACCCACCGTGAAGGAGCTCTGCTCGTCCCAATCACCAGACACAGGCTCGCTCATTGGCCACCTTCTGCAACGCTACTTGTTGGAATCCGTGACCCACGACGAGTTGTACGACTTAACGAAACCTGGGGCCAAACCGCTCAAGCTCTACTGTGGTGCAGACCCCAGCGCACAATCCCTCCACATTGGCAATCTTCTTCCGCTCATGGTGCTATTGCACTTCAATCTCAGGGGCCACGACGTGGTAGGACTCGTTGGAGGTGCCACAGGTGCTGTGGGAGACCCTAGCGGCCGCTCTACAGAGAGAAATGCCATGGAAAACGACACTAGGCAATCCAACTTGGCCAATATCAAGGCCCAGATGCACGCATTTCTCGCCAATGGGGCAGAATACGCAAAGTCCAGGAACTTCCCGGTGAAAAGGGCAAGTGTAGACATTGTCAACAATGCAGACTGGTGGAAAGAGGTGAGGTTACTCGATTTTCTCGCCTCGTTTGGAAAACACATCCGTGTTTCTGCCATGCTCGCAAGAGACTCGGTACAGTCGCGCTTACAGTCCAAAAGCGGAATAGGTTTCAATGAATTCACATACCAGGTCCTCCAGGCTTACGACTTTTGGCACTTGTTTTCCAACCACAAGGTCAACCTCCAGGTGGGAGGAAACGACCAATGGGGCAATATCACTGCTGGCGTGGACTTGATCTCGCGGATCGAAAAGAAAGAAGCATATGGAGTCACAGTTCCTCTCTTAACGACCCCCACGGGCGAAAAGTTTGGCAAGTCCGCAGGGAACGCCGTCTTCATCGACAAGTCCCTCACAACTCCGTTCCAGTTGTACCAGTACTTCATCAACTCGCCCGATAGTATTGTGGGTAAGCTCCTCAAGATATTCACCTTGTTGCCATTGCCCACCATCGACGAGGTTGTGACCAAACACACCGCTGACCCGGGGTTGAGAATCGCCCAGCGCGTCTTGGCAAGAGAGGTCGTGGACCTTGTCCATGGTGTCGGATACGGTGACCAGATGGCCTACGTAACGGGATTTCTCTTTCCCACCCCAGACCAGCCGTTTAACGACGTCATCTCCGCAGAGAAGTTGGTGGATGTCTTGAGAAAGTCTGGTGTGTTGGTCACAATCGACTGGACAGAGTATGATTTGGACGATATAAAGATGAGTACCTTGTTGGCAAGAGTCTTGGGGAAGAGTAAGAGGGAAACGAAGGCTTTGATAAGGGGGGGAGGCATTTATCTTGGTTTGGATAGAGAGCAGTTTGTGGATCCAGAGGATGTGGTGTTGTTTGATAGGGAGAACCATTTGATAGAGGGGAGGTTGTTGTTGGTGAGGGAGGGGAAGCAGAAGTACCATGTGGTGGATTTCACAGAAGGCACGATGCCTGAGCATCGAACGGAGTGAGATGCGAATCAGATACTGACTGTTCTATTCACTCAGATCGATGTCATCGAACGGAGTGAGATGTGAATCAAATGTTGACTGTTGTATTCACTCAGGAAAAAGCATCGAATGAGTGAGATGCGAAGATAATGACTGTTACATACACTCAGATCGGTGTCATCGAACGAGTGAAATGCGAAGATAACGACTGTTACATTCGCTCGATGTGACCAAAAAGTGAACATCTAGACCATGAGTGAAAGGTGATCAAGGAATAAGACACAGCTGTGATAGGATTGGTATGAGTGTATCAATTATCAATGAGAATAAGCGAAACATATGAGCGAAGCGATATTGTTACGTTTGTTTATTAATGAATCATGAAAATGAATGAATACCATGAATAGCCACGAAGTCATGTCTTACGAAGATTCATGTGAGCAATTGTAAATATCAGACACAAAGAAACATAGACGGGGGAACAATTCTCTCCCTAATAAAAGCGTAAGAAATAGCAGTATGAACGCAAGAATAGACAAATCAACAGTCTCTCCTAATAGCATAAGTAATTAAGAGCCTCTTACAAAAAGCATGATACAAATTAACAATCTGTCTCATTGTAATGCACACGAAATATGTTTTCTTAAAATATACATTCGCTCTTTGAAATTACAGGTTTGGCACTTTTAAAACCACCACAGGCAACCAATGTTGAAGGCTGACCAACTTTGCGTTGCAGCTCTTCACTCTGCAGTAAATCAATACTGTCACAGCGAAATCTGTCGCAGCGAGGGTGGACATTCAGTTTGGTTTCTTTACAACCCAATGACGGATTCTCTTGTCGATGAGGAGATGCTCATGTCAATGAGGGCTTGCTAATGGCACAATAAACTCAATCATTATTCTTTGTATCCCCGAGTTTTACATGTTCTGGTGAATCCTTGCGCCTTTGCTATATACACGAATGGTCGTATTATCGATGCGATACTCGTTCATTAAACCTGTCTATAACTAAGCAAGTTGACTACCTCCGCGAATTTAGGAAGCTATATGCAACGCCAACTAAACTACTTTCTCTTCAAATGTCTAAAGCCAGCTACCTCCTCTTCAACGCCGCCACTCAGCCAGCTACCTGTTCACACTTTGTTGCTTTCTACTCTCCATTTCGATTTAGTATTACATGATTGACGTCTTTTTACATATTTGCGACGTGATTTTTATACATGATAGACATGTATATTCTGATTCTGCTTGTCGTGCTTTCCGTTTATTACGTCTGCAACTCTTTGATTTCGTTCTCATCGGCCACCAAGCCCATGACCACCAAGTACATGTTCAAGTTGTTCAACAAGTTCTGCTTCTTGTACAAGTTTGCCAAGTCTGCATTGTCGATGGCCTTTGCACGGGCCATGACCGAAAAGATCTCATCTCTGACCTCGTCGACAATGATGCGCTGGTGGTTCAACTTTCCGCCCAAGGAAAGCGTGGCCAAAAACTGCCACACATAGTTGTCGCTGGAGGGCGCGCCTGTGTCGTCCTCGTGGGGCGGGAAGATGGCCGCGATTCTGGACTCGAGCGACGTGAACAACTCGTCGTAGCACGAAGACCACTCCGAGAGGTCTGTGGCGGAAATGGTGCCCTCGCCGATAATCAACTCTGCGCGCGAAAGCAAGGCGGTGAGGATAGACAAACCAATCTTGGTGGTGGAGACAAACGACACGTTATTGTGCTCAATCAAGATGACGAGCAAGCCGATAATCTCGTTGAATTTGAAGTCGAGGGCCGCATTCATCAACACCTTGGTGAAGGACACAGAGTACGCCTCCACCAACTTGGCAATCAGCTCAGGCACCTTCTTGTCAGGGTAGGTGGTGTAGGAGCCGTGCTTGATAACGGACAAGTTCTCCAAGTTTGTCATGACGAGGGTAACAATAGTCAAGACCTGCTCGCGGGACAAAAACTTGAAGAGACGCAGCAAGATCTTCAAGGCCTTGTTGTAGTTCAAGCACTGAACAAAGGGGTTGACCTCGGCCTCGTCGTCGCCCAGGGACGACGGCTGCTCCAAAACCTTCAACGACTCCCACAACAGCGAGGTGTCGACGTCGGTGCTGGTGCGCGACTTGCTCTCAACCTCCATGAGCTCTGTAATGATGTTTTCCAAGATGCTCATAATGTCCTTCTTGGCATATCTCCGGATGGACTGGCTGACCGATGGCGAGCGCTCCTTGACACCCGTCTCCTTCTTCTCAAGCTCTCGCTGGGCCGCCTTGGAAATAATCTCCAACTGCTGCCGTGGCTTCTTACCGCTACTGAAGGAGATCTTGCCCAACGCGCCCTCCTTGCTGTACTGGCTCAGCTTGGGTCTGTCCTTGGCCACAGTCACGGCCTTTTGGACCTGCTGCTGCATTCTCTGCAACGCAATGTCCACACGCATCTGTTTGCCACCTAGACGGTGGCCGCTCTGCTCGAGGTAAGCTTGGGCAATCGAGTTGTGGTGCAAATTCTGCGGCAGCAGCAGCAGTTGCTGTTGCAACAGTTGCTGCAGCAACGGCTTGGTGGCCTTGGGATGGATCACCTTGTACACCTGTGCGTAAAAGTCTTCATTGTAAGGGTCCTCCGTCACAATCTGCGACAACTGGAACCGCGTCACAAAGTCCTTGTCCTTGGGGTTCATGATGCCTGAGTAGTTCATGATCCGCATCACCTTTTCCTGTCTTCTGGCAAGTTTGGCCTGTTGTTCAGGCGTCATATCGTGTATGTTTAGGTGGTAATCGCGTTTGTCAGAGGCTGGCACAGGAGGAGCAGCCTGGTTAGCCTTTCCTTCAACCTTTGCCTCCTTCTCTACCTTCTCAGTCTTCTCCTTAGACCCCAACACGGGAAAGTTGGACAAATCTGGCGCAGGGTGGGTAGCCTGGGCCGGAGCTGACCCAGGCAGGCGCTCAACCACCGCTTGTTGGGGTTGTTGGGGCTGTTGGGGCTGCTGGGCCTGTTGAGGCTGCTGACCAGAACCCTCGGTCTGGGGGTGCATTCCCTGACCCATCATCATCGGGCCCTGGAACATCTGGGGCATCTGAGCCATCTGACCCGGCATCATCTGGCCTGGAATCTGGCCTGGCATCTGAGGCATCTGCATCTGGTTCTGCCCCTGGCCCATGTAATTCTGGCCTGGCATCATAGGAAACTGACCAAAAGCGCCTGGGGGCGGCATGAACCCGTTGGGAGGCATCATGTAGCCAAATTGCGGTGGCGGCGGCATCATTCCGGGCATCCCGTACTGCGGCGGGTACTGCTGGTGCTGTGGCAGGACCTGCTGGTCGATTGCGGTCAACTGCGCTTCGATTTCCTCGAGGGAAAGGATGCGCTTTTCGCCTTCCTGGGTGTTGGGCGCAGGCGAATTGGACGTGCCCCACAAGTCCTGCATGAACTCCTCGTCGTTATTCGACGCCGCCTGAGCGTAACTAAGGGTCTGGGGTGGCGGTGGCGCGGCCTGGCGGTGCTGGGTGCCAAAATCAAAGTCCTTGCGGATAGACCCTGAACCGCCAAACGTTTCACTGTTGAGGGCATCGTCATCCTCGTCCAATTGGTCTCCTAAACCATCATACGTGTCTTGGAAGTCGTAGACCTCGTTAGTTTCCTGCTGCCGGCTGGATGGCGGCAAAGAGGGGTCGAAGCCAAAGAAAGACATGTGGAAAAATTTTCGAACAAAACAAAAATGAACACCATTCGGTGTTTTTAATTGACTTCTTAGAGCACTATTTTGGGCCTGGAAGGTAAGAGAAGTGATTGACTAAGAGTGATATTTTAAGTGATTTGTCCAAGTGATGTTGTCTAAGGGATGTTGTCTAAGTGATGTTGTCCAAGGGATTGACATAGGACTGTTCTGTACTGGATTACTCTAGTCGTAGGTTAGTAATAGTATTGCAATAATTAGCATCACTTGAACTTGACTATTTCATGCTGAGAGTACGTAGCACTCTTGCTCTGTTCTATTCATTTAAGCTGGTCTACGTGGACTTTGTACGTTTTTTAGCATTATCAACGCAACCTTGTCATGGCCAAAAAAAGCACACCATGAGGTTTCGTCAAGTTCAACAAGTGGGCTGATAAGAGTAGTTCAACGTGTATATTTTTCAACAGTAAGCTGTTTAGTTCACATTTCTGTTAGAAAGAAGAGTTTGTATTGGAGTCATTGGCGCCATTACTAAGTTTGTGGGACCCATTTGGTGCCGTATTTTATCGGAGAAAATGTACATCAGATCGAGATCGCACAAAAATGGTGACTTGCCGTTTCATTGAGCTACCTGGATCCATAACATCGCTGCCTTATGAAATTCTCTTTAAATCTATATGCGAGGTCTCAAGGAGACTCTGTATGATAAAGGAAACCCATAGCTTAATCAAGTGTTCTAGTGTATTTGTCTACCCAGTGTATTTGTCTACTGTAGCGTATTGTCACTCAGTATTGTCACTCAGTGTCTACTCAATATTTGTCTGTATTGTCACTTTAATGTAATTGTCTACTTCATCCTTTTATTTGAGCAGGGTATGTTTGTGACTTACGTTTATCATTGACTGGCTCATTACTCTCTACCTTCGGTTCACAATCTATCTACATCGCTTATCTATATTAATATCATCTATCTGCTTTCTATATACGCTCCCTCTATCAGTCTATGTTCTATTATTATGTGCCAGTTTATCTCTATGCGGCAGTCAAATCACCAAAATTGTATGTTTTCAATCTTTCGCTTAGGATTTCTTTGACCTCTATTCTGTATCTTGGTACCAGTTAGTGTATATGTACAAGATGTCAGACACTTCCTTCGACAGCCTATCCCTTTATAGCCTCCAATGCACTCAACAACTTCAACTCCATCTCCTCCCACTCCCCCTCCTCATCACTCAAGACCGTAATGGCACCCCCAGCTCCCAACCGCCAGACACTCGTATTGTCTCCATCAAGTAAGTCATTCTCGTAGCGAAACACCGAGCGAATGATCACCGACCAGTCTGCGTCGTCGGTGACCGACCAGTACCCCATCAAGCCACTGTAGATACCTCTACGGCCAGCCACGTTGTTTGGTTGCATGTTTTCAATCAGCTGCAAAAGCTCCACAGAACGTTTTTTTGGTGCACCAGTCATTGACCCTGGGGGAAGAGATTGGTGGAGAATGTCGATGCCAGAATACCCATTTTCTTGACCAGATCCGCTTTCGTTACTTGCTAACCTGCCCCTTATCACGCTCACAAGCTGGTATACCGTTTTGTACTCCTCCACACCCATTAACTTGGTCACCTCAACGTTGGGTGTGAACTGGTACAAATCATGGCGGATCAAGTCCACAATCATCAAGTTCTCGCCCATTTCTTTTGGGGTCTTGAGAATACGTGTTGCGTCTGCGAGAGTCACGGAAGGGCCGTTTCGCACCGTGCCTTTAATAGGCCGCAACTCCACCAACTTGCTATCATTATCGTCCTTCCACGATAAGAAACGCTCTGGCGACGAGGAAATTAACGTACAGTCATCAAAAGCCATGAATCCAGAGAAGGGCGACGGGTTTTTGCGGAGCGTCAACACCTTGTATATATCCCATGCGCGTATAGACTTGGGCAACGTGACTTTCAGCAGCGTGGTCAAGCACAATTCGTACGAGTCTCCGTTCTGGAGAATCTCCTGGCACCTGCGGAACTGCTCACCGTACGTTTCCCTCGAGGGAAAGTCGTAGTGGATCTCTTTGTCCACACACAAGGCGGAAACGGTTTCTGGGATTGTGGAAATGTCAATATTGACCACACCAGAAAGATCAAAACTGTCTACCCAGTCTTCATCGCCCTCCCTAATGCTCACCACAAAATAGTCACCTGTGGTGTGGTCATACACCATGAAACGCTCTATAAACGCAAGCTTCATATCTGGTGTGTTTCCCGTAGTGAAACTAGTGAGGTTCTTCACCATAATGTGCTGGCCTTCTTCGTACGAGATGAGTCCAAGGTACCCTCCCCAGAACGGCAATGGGCGTGAGTGGAGATTGCCCACATGTTTTTCGATTGCCTTGCGAGAAACGTACCTATTCTTCATATCATTGGAAATAACAGTCCACACGGTTTCGCCTTCACCAAGGGAAACAGCGTGCTGGGGACCCCCATGTGTAGACCTGTAGATTGTATTCATATCGTCCACTGAATGGGTCAATATCTCGGTCTCTCCAGGAATCGGAAGCCCGATAATCGACCACTCGCCAGGAAAACATGCCGAGTTAAGCAACAAAAAGTCCTGGCCCCTTTGGTCCAAAAACTCACACACATCCACTGGAGTCACCTCTAACCGAACCTTCTTCACAGAAACATGGACTGGGTGCTCAACAAGTCCCTCCATCAAATATGGAAACCTCACAGTATGGCCCATGAAGTCTGCTGGAAGTGCCTTCAATGTCCGGTGGACTTTATTGTAGTTGGCGGCAAATGCAGAAAAGTTCTCTACAAGATCCGATCCTTTCTCGGAGCAAATCGACTCAGGGTGGTACTGGACCCCAAAAAACGGAAGCAGCTTGTGTTTCATCGCCATCAAAATGCTCTTGTCTCCTTCTTTCGTGTATGCTAGCGGCACAATCTCTTCGTTCACCTCAGGAACATGCAATGAGTGGTACCGAACACTGTTGAACGGGGTTGTATCGCGGTAAATCTCACTCTCACCCACAGGGGTAACCTCATAAATTTGCCCGTGCTTAACCGTATCCAACTTGACCACAGGATTGCCAAACTCGAGACAGATGCTCTGGAATCCAAGACAGACGCCCAATATCGGCACCGGCTCAAAGTCCGCATTGTCCCGGGCTTGCGAGAGAAGCCACCGGATAATCCCTATATCTTGCTCTATGGCGGGATGTCCTGGACCAGGGCCAATAACGATGTACTCAAATGCAGGAAGATATTCCCGCCGGAATTGCTCGTACTCGGACGGCGCAAACGTGTCGTTGTGGATGATGACAACCCGCTTGCCAGTCTTTTGGCTTAGCAACTCACTCAAGTTGTTGGTGAAGGAGTCGTACGAGTCGATGAGAAGAATCATGAAAAATCAAACTGCGGAAATACGAATTATGAACCACCATAGCAAGGTTGAAGAATATACACGTCCTTCACTCTTTTATCTCTAAACCGGAGAATGGCGAGGTGAGCCATATACACCTCTCTCAACTTTTTCATCCCTACAAATTGCGAAGCTAGGGTATTACAATTTACTGAACCTTCTTCAACTAGTCTTGATACTTTATTGGATTGTGAAAACTTCGCTTTATGATTCATGTACGGGTGGGGATCGAGTGCCACATAATGTTTATTCAATTGTGTGAATAAACTAGCTTCTCCCAGCCAGTGAGCAAGCAAAAGTATTAGCTATTGATACATTTCAGCACAAAGGGGATAGTATTATTTTAGCAGATGACGAATAATTCGTAGATACATTTAGTTTGAGTAGCTTTAAATTCTGATGCCTTTTATATTCAACTTTTAACTACTTCGCTACGCTCGGGTTTACTTGCACTACATTTTTGTGCATCCTAGGTGTCTATTAATTAAATGCACATTTAGTGGCCTCTACCCCTTTACTCGTCATCGTCATCCTCGTCATCCTCGTCATCCTCCTCCTCGTCACTTGACACTTCCTCGCCTAGTGCGCGCAACCGTTTCTTGTACTTTTTATTGGTGTCATCCATGTCCGACATGAGCAACATCAACTCATCGAGCTCCGACTTGGGAACAAGCTTCTGCATTTTCTTCTTCAAGGTCTCGATTTCCTTCTTGAGCTTTTCATTCTCGTCAACGCCATTAGAAGTTGATTTGGTTTCCGCCTCTTTAAGAGACGCTGATTTCAATTGCTCCTCTTTCTCTTTAGAAGATGCTTCCGCCAGCTTCAACTGCTCTTCCTTCTCCTTATATGAAGCTTGCACTGATCTCAACTGCTCCTCCTTCTCCTTATAAGAAGCTTGCACTGAGGTCAACTCTTCATCCTTCTTCGTCAAAGATGCCTCCACTAACTTCAACTGCTCTTCGCACTTTTTCTTTGCAGATTCCAACTCCTCGATAGTGGTCTTATGCTTTGCCTCTGCACCCTGGCGTGCTTTTTCGGCTTCCCTCAATTGCTCCACCAAGCTCTGTACCTTCTCATTCGAAGAGTCACTGCTAACCTTTGCCTCATCGAGCTCTGCCTTGACCGTAACAACATCTTTCTCTGCAGCCGCAAGCTTTTTCGTAATTTCTTCATTTACCTTCTCCAACTTGTTCAATTTGTCGGCCAAAGACTTTTGTTTCTCTTCACTTTGCAGGATATCCTTCTCTTTGAGCAGAATTTGATCTTTGGAGACATCCAACTCTTCCTTTGCGCCCTTCAACTTGGCACTCAAATCGTCGATTTGGTCTTGTAATTGGGCAGTTTGTTCCGATGCAGTTTCTCTAGCCCTCGACTGAACATTCTGTAGCTCCTCGTTAGCAGTGGTCACCTGTTCCTTTAATTTTATACACGTGGCCTTAGCAACCTCCAACCCTTTCTTCAAACCAACGATTTCCTCGTCAAGAGCATTTTTCTCACCTGCAATCTTATCGTGGGCAGTCTGCAAAGCTTTGTTTTCATCGATAATCTTATCATGAGCAGTCTGCAAAGCTTTCTTTTCATCAACAATCTTATCATGAGAAGTCTGCAAAGCTTTCTTTTCCTCCACAATCTTATCGTGAGCTTCTTGTAACGCCTTCTTTTCCTCCACAATCGTATCATGAGCAGTCTGCAACGCCTTCTTTTCCCCCACAACCTTCTTGTGCGCATCTTCAATCGTTTTATGGTCTTTACAAACGCCTTCTAGAGTATTCTTTTCCTCCTCCAACTTCTTGTAGTTAGACCTCAACGAAGCGAGTTCTTTGTTAAGAGCACCTTTTTCTTCTTCCAACGCTTTGAAAGATGCTTGGAGGCCCGCAAGTTCGGCGCTCACTTTTTCAAGTTCTTGCGTCTTCTTCTCATGTTCTTCTTTCTCCTTGATCATCCTGGAGACCTCTTCTTTTAATTCCTTCTCCGAAGACTCACATGCTAGAACCTTAGCTTTATGGCCCTGCAACTCTTCCAAAAGGCCTTTGATTCTCTCTTCTTTTTCAGCAATATGCTTCTGTGCCTCCTCAAACTTTTTATCCAAATCCTTTCTATCCCCAATCAGTGCGTCTCTTTCTTTGACGGCCTCATTGAGTTTATGTTTCACCAGCTCCGTCTCTTGTTTGCACTTTTCCAACTCATCCCTCGCATCCTCAAGCTGGGACGTCAACAGATCTTTTTCCTTCACAAGCACATCGAGCTTGGCTGCCATTTCCTTCTTTTGAGCCGCAATAGAGGCCTCTAAAGACTTGATTTTTTGCCCATACTCTTTTACAACAGTCTCGGAATTTTGTGACAACATTGCCCGTTCTTTTTCCACCTCCTCGACCTTCCTTTTCAAGTCCAGCTCGAGACTGTCAATCTCATTCTCTTTTTCAGCAACCTTCCCTTCCAATTGTTTTATAGCCTTTTTCTTCTCCAGCTCGAGAGTGCTGATCTGATTCTCTTTCTCAGCAAGCTTTCCTTCCAACTGTTTACCCTTTGTCTTCTCCAGCTCAAGGTCTTTCGTAAGCTGTTTCTGAATCTCTTCACTTTCTGCTCTCAAGACGGAAATCTGCTTCTGCAATTCAGAACACTTGTCGCTTAACTCACCATCTTTACTCTTCAAGCTGTCTTCAAGTTCACTAATGGTCTTGGCGTTTACCTCCAACGCTTTTTCTTGAGCTGAAAGTTTCTCCTGCAACGAACTCCGTTGAGCTTCAAGCTCATCCACTTTATCAGAAAGACGCATACGTTCCACCTCTGCATCCGCAATGTCCTTGCGAAGATGGTTGTCTGTAGATTGCGTTTTTTCAACGTACTGTGCGTGCGACTCTTTGAGTTCTCTGAGTTCAGTATTGACAGACTCAAGAGCTTTTTCTAAAGACACCTTCTCAGACTCATGAGTTTTGAGGTCCAGCTGAGTCTTTTCGAGATTGGACTCAAGCTCTTTGACTTTAGTACCGTACTCAACGCTCTTGGTTACGTGATGCTGAAGCTTCTTCTCAACTTCCTCCAATTCTGCCTTGTATTGCTCAACAGCAGATTTCAACTCCTCACTCTGAGAAGATAATTCAGACACAACGTTAGCTTTCTCTTCAACAGACTTTTTGTGTGTATCCAAGAGGTCATTATGAGTCTTCTCAAGTCCAGTATACTTTGTTTGAAGATCGTTATGAGTATTTTCAAGCCCGGTATGTTTGGTTTCAAGGTCTTTGTGAGTCTTCTCAAGTCCAGTATACTTTGTTTGAAGATCGTTATGAGTATTTTCAAGCCCGGTATGTTTGGTTTCAAGGTCTTTGTGAGTCTTCTCAAGTCCATTGTATTTTGTTTGAAGGTCGTCGTGAGTCTTCTCAAGTCCAATAAACTTTGTTTGAAGGTCGTTGTGGTTTTCCTCGAGTCCAGTATGTTTGGTTTCGAGGTCTTTATGAATCTTCTCAAGCCCACTATGCTTTGTCTGAAGGTCGTTGTGAGTCTTCTCAAGCCCACTATGCTTTGTCTGAAGACCACTGTGAGTTTCTTCAAGCCCCGCCATTTTCTGTTTCACCTTTGAATGCTCCTTCTCAAGTGCTGCCCATTCCTTGCCCTTTTCCTCATGCTTTGCTTTCAATTCCTCCAACTGTGCAGAATATTCATCCACCTTAACCTGATGCTGTTGAGACTTTCCTTCATACTCTCTGGCCTGGGATTTTGCTGATTCAAGAGAGTGCTTGAGCTCATCAATTTCCTTCAGAGCATCATCATGTTTCTGAGTCAATTCAAGAACGAGCTTCTCTTTGGAAGCAAGCAGAGCAGAGTGGTTCTTTTCTGCCTCTTTTTTACTCAGCTCCAACTTGGCCAATTCAGTTTCAAGAGACGCGATCTTAGCTTGGGCAGTCTCCATAGATGTCGAGACTTCGCTGCAATGGCTCTTTGTAGCCTCAAACTCCACCCGAGCCGCTTTGAGCTCCGCTTCCTTCTCAGCCAAACCCAGCTTTAACAGCTCCAATTGCGCCTCGGTCCTCTTCTTCTCTTCTGCCAAATCCTGCTCCAAAGAGATCTTTTGGGCCTGGAGTATCTCCACGTTAGACGCCAAATCGTCCTGGGTATCACGAAGGGACGCCTGTTCGGCCTGGAGAGCGTCAGCCTCTTTCCTGGCCTCTTCGGCGTCATTTTTGGCAGTTTCAAGATCCTTCAAGAGGTTTGCCAAACGCTCTTCCTGCTGCTGCGACGACTGCTTCAACTCTGCGAATTTTTCTGTCTCTGTGGCCAACAAAACCTTCAACTCGTCCACCTCAGTCTTGAGGGCGCTGTTGGCTTCAAGTAAGGTTTGAGTACGCTCATTGAGGGCTTTGTTTGCAGACACCAACTCATCATTTTCAGCCTTGAGGGAGTCAATAGAGGCATGTAATTCATTCTGACTTGCCACGGAGGTTTCTTTCCAAGTCTCAAACTCTTTTTGAAGCTCCTCATTTGTGACCTTTAATGAAGACACTTCAGCCGCCTTTTTCTCCAAATCCGCTTTGACCGATCTCATCTTGGACATCAAATGGATGTTTTCCTCCTTCAAGTCATCCAACTCACCTTGAACAGACTTTTTTTGCGCCTCGCCATCTTTGATAGCCTCGGAAAGCTTCTGGGCGAGCTCCTGGGTCTTTGCGGTCAACGACTGATTGGCAGCCTTGATGGTGTCGATCTGAGTGGCAAAGGATTTCTTCAACAGCTCGAGCTGCTCGAGGTGGTTTTTTTCCAAGGCCACCATCTTCTTTGTGGAGGCCTCAACATCCTTTTCCAACGTCTTTATCCTCTTTTCAGCCTCTGCCTTGTCCTTTGATAAGAGGAACGCCTCGCGGCTCATTTTGTCTACGGCGTCCTCATATTTCTTCACCTCAGCCTCGCTTGACTCCAACTTGTTCTTGAGCGTGGCCAACGCGTCACTGGAGATGTTGGCCCGCTTCAGGGTATCACGGAGCTCCTGCTGGTACTTTTTGGAGGCTGTTTCAAGCTCCTTCTTCTGGTCTTGCGTAGTGGCAAGTGACTTTTTTGTTTCCTCATAGGAGGCCACAATTTCACTGTGTTCCTCTTGAAGCTTGAGCAAGTTTGCATTGACTGCATCCAAACTTGCCTGGAGCTCAGTATGGGTAGTTTCCCAGCGAGTGATTTCCGACTCCAAGGCAGTTTTTGTAGCAGAAGCAGCTTCCTTCTCTTTGCTCAACTCTCTTTGCAAGGCTGTATATTTCACGTCCAAATCATCAAACAACTCGTAGGAAATATGGCCACGGGGCTCTATATTAGGATCATGGAATAAGGCACGCTTTATACGTGGAAAGTTTTCCTTGATGAGGTTCACATATATGGAGTTGAAGAAGACCTCTGGTAAGCCTGTGGCGTTGTCTGTGGAAAAGAGCTCATCTTGGTCAAATTTCTTGAAGTGGGTACTATCCTTGAGCTGTTTGACCTTGAGAAGATAGTTGTTTCTCCCCAAGGATTTCACCAAGAGCGAGTGCAACTCTAACCTGGGGTACGGCGAGGATTTGGTACTGAATTCAAAGGCTGTACCTAAAAGAACCGTGGCCATCCCGTGCACCAAAACCGTCTGCTCTGAGGAATTGTTGGTCAAGAAGGCAAGAAGTGTTTTGACCACACTAGAATCGCTTAAAAAGTCATCCACAGCCCCAAAATCTTCCCAGAGCCACACTGTGAGAAGCATTAAATATCCTATAGCTATGCGCGGGTCGGAATTCTCCAAAGTAGTGACCAAGAGACCTGAAATGGCTTGGATAGACGACATGACCTCCTCACCAGCTTCTTCGTTACCGGTCTTGACACTCCGCGCCACCTCCTTGTTCTCATAATCTTCAAATAAGTAGATCAAGACCAACGCAGCAAACCAGAGCTTGTATGGATTAAGTTTGAGCTCTGCATCGTAGTCCATCAAGGAAAAGAAGATATTTGCAAAAGGTGCGGGCTTTTCATTAGGCAGAACAGCCGGGTGTGTTTTGTCCCAGAACGAGTGGTCATGGTAGGCATTGATTTGGTCCATGAGGAAGGCTGATTGTGCCTCTTTGTTACCCTGGAAGTAAGCCTGCAAACAAACTGCGGCATTCACACGCAAGTCGAAAAAGTGCACAGAGTTAATGAAGAGCGCCCAGTTCAAGAGCGCAATCGGCACCGGAACAGGCCGGTCGTATGTCTGGATCTGTGCAGGTAGCGATGGGTCCATGTAGGGCACGTCGATTTGTGAGAACTCGTACTGGAGGTCTGGGTTTTCTCTAATCAAATCCCCCGCGAGTGAAAGCGTAACCGTGCGAATACTGTTGGGCGAAAGCGGTGCAAAAATCAACCGGAGAACAGTAAAGTGGATCCCCATGGCAAAGAGCTTGCTCTGGTTCTGTGCAAGGTGCTCATTATCCATATTCACAAGAGTCTTGCAAATCTCCAAGGCAATGGTCATATTCTGAAGACGCTGCTCGGTCCATAAAATAGAGGGAGTATCATCACCACTTTCTAGAGGCTCCCCCAAGAGCTTTGCAAGACGAGGAATCCCCTGGGTCTCGAGGAAAAACTGCTGGTTGGACGCATTGTACATGAGGAGGTTTGTAATCAAGGTCAAGCAGTCCTGAACAAGAACCGAGCCGCGAATCCCGCCCTCCTCGTCAATAATGTCAAAGAGCCTATCAAAGGTATTTTCAAAAGCTACACGTTTCTGGATGTGAAAGTTGTTGTTCACCACAGACATCAACAACAAAATCGCCTCATTCCTCACAGGCTCGTGTGTATCGTCCAAAAGCGCCACCAAGACCGACACCAGTGTGGGGATCCGCAAAAAACAGTCTTTGGTGCGTGTCCCTCGCGTGGCCACCAACGCCTCCAACAACTGGAGCAGGTACAAGCGGATATGGAAGTCGGCCACCTCCGATGCAATCTCCAAAACAAGCTCAATGATCTCCTGGTCCTGCGTGAGTGCATCTGCAATCCACAACAGGAACTGGTCCACCGCCATCTCTTCCATGAGCACCGGGCTGGGGTATTTGCCATTCTGGAATCGCGACTGCTGCGATATCCACCCTCGAGTGAGGTCCTCTTCGCCTTCCCCACCCCGTATGAACAAGATCAAAAATGTCTCGAGAATCGCACGAACAATGTCGGCATTGTGGGCGTCTTTTTTGAAGCTTCCAACCAACGCTCGCAAACCGTGTTCCACCACCAGCTCGCGGTACTGCCTGCTAAAGGACTTGAGGCCAAGAACAGCAGACCGTCGGTCTTCGGCCATGGTCGAGTGTTGTAATCGGTCACATAGCGTGGGAATCGTCTCCTCCACAGACTGCTGGGGTTGGGATAGGAGGTTGTTGATGTAGTCCATAAAAATAAGACCTAAGAATACAAGAAAGCCACAAGCACAAGCACAAGCACAAGCACACAAGCACACAAACACACCTATACACAAGTACGACTAACACCTATAAATAAGTACAACTAGTACCTATAAATAAGCGCTATGTAAAATCACCAATGCACCACCTATTCTACCACTTGTAATGCAAAATGACAGTCGCTACACGTACACCAAAATACACCTCGTCATGACAATACTAATTATGGAACTTCCAGTGTAAAACTACCTAGTTGATTTGGGTACAATTAAAAGGAACAGGAGAGATTTAGATCAGACAGATGTAGAGAGAGATGTAGAGACAGATGTGAAACATATGTAGAGACATATGTAGAGACAAATGTAGAGAGCAAACAATAGTGTACGAGTGCAATGCTGATGCTAATGG
The DNA here is from genome assembly GCA_015708815.1 of Kodamaea anthophila. Classification (NCBI taxonomy): domain Eukaryota; kingdom Fungi; phylum Ascomycota; class Pichiomycetes; order Serinales; family Debaryomycetaceae; genus Kodamaea; species Kodamaea anthophila. The sequence continues at coordinate 113,842 of JACFYR010000044.1, forward strand.
CCTGAGGATCTAGTGACGCAGATCTACAGCGATCATATCAGTATTCAGTGCTGTGATCGTGTGTCAACGAACAGCTAAACGATAGTTTAATTTGTGATCAAAAATGATTGGCACAAAAAGAAATGACTTGATACAATTATACACGAAGTGATGAACTGCCTTTAAAGAATTATTGACTAGAATATAGAATAAGTGACTACCACCTCACTTTGTTATAGTAGGCATTTCCCTCATTAGTATTGGAACATATAGGTAAAATCAAAGGTAAGCAAGTTCCTCGATCTCGCTTCGCTCACTAACACCTGCCTAATACTTTCTGGTTGACTTTTTTGTCTGTTGATTTAGTGTATCAAGTATTTCTATGAATGGACATCTCCGAATACAACATCGACGGGGCAGAGTTTGAAAAGCTTCTTTACGAAGAGGAGAAACCCCCCATAGTACTCACAGAATGGTCTCTGCATGCCCTTGGCCAGCTTTGCTTCTCGCTTGAGAAGCTTCTGTCGGAGAATACAGGCCATCGTTATTTGCGGAGACACGCTTCGCTGAAGATTACCGCTAAAACCATTATTCTGTTGGCCAACCGCGTCTTTGGCTTCAATGGCTGGTCCATTGAGGTCGTCAGGGCCGATGTTGTTTCAGAAACATTTGAAGACGACTTGTTCTCGGCCGATTTCGCCGTGGAAGTGAGAATCACCTTGAAGGATGGCCTTCAAGTTTGCCAGCAGGGAAGGGCGCGCGTCAAAAACATGCCAAAAAAGGCCTCGTGCTTTCGTTTGGGTAAGAAAAAGGCAATGGCAGATGGTTTGAAGAGGGCGGTCATGGAACTTAGAACGTTATTCTTGGAGAATGAGGGTAATGTGGGGTCAATAAAGGATGAGGTTAGAAGCACCTATGACTGAAGGTGTGATTATAAGCTATGCTAGGAGTTACGAGTGTATTATGGATGGGAGCAATAATGATCTACCTTAAAAAGGAATCTCAACCGACTTGGTCAGTTTAATGAAGAGAAAATGAAATCCAGACACATGTCGACTTGATCGGGAATGGAAGATCAAAGAATACTACAAATACAAAGCGTACCTCAGTATACATCGCTGAGCATAGTGATGGGTATTACTGAGAAAGAGTCCTCATTCGCTTACCATATCGCTCATTTGCACGGGCAGTTCCACCGGAAGATTATAAGCGTAGTATACCCACGAATACACTCGTCATCAACGGCATTATAGATGGGCATGGTTCAATACAAGACTCAAAATGATAGAAAACTTAGAATGGTCATCATCGTCATATTTTCAGAATATGCGATGAAATTATCATGGTTGAGAGTCGCAAGGTGTAGAATACGTTTCTCTCTCGTTTCGTTCATCCTCAATGTAGTTCCCTCTAACTATGAGCTCGTTCGAATGTGTTTTTGCCTATCTTTATACCAATCTATTATTGTCCTATACTCTCCTAATACTCTCTGGTTGCTTCTATAAACAAACCCTCTATTCTGCGTGTTGGAGCGCTAGGCAAGTCTTTTGCAGTCTCAATAATCCAACATCGCATTCCTTGGAAACTCTCTAACCTCCGGAACAGGAATCTCGGGAATCAAGTACACCTCGCCATTATCGTCCAAGCGCTCCCTATCCCTCTCGCTCATGTTGTGGACCTCAACAATGTTATCTTTAATCAAAGTCACCAACTCGACCCAGTTCTTTTGAATCTCATACGCCTGCAACTTCATGCCCCTCCGAAGTAAGCCCTCAATTAAGCTCACGCCATCGGCTTCTGTAGAGTGCAAGCGCTCCAAAAGACGGCCGACCGACCGGATAAGGTACTCCTCCTCGTAGATGGTGCCCTTTCTACCCTTTGCCTTTTTCCGTTCCTCCCTCTTTTTGTTCTTGGTGGTTTTACGCGACGCACCTGTCTTGGCTGTGCCTGCGGTCTTTCCCGTGTACCTTGTGAAGAAAGAGGGCGTGGTGGATGTTTCCGATTGCGCAATAGACACGTTGTCCGGGGTGTCAGCGTCGTCAGCCATTCCGTAGAAAGCGTAGGGGTCATCCTTTTTCTTGTCTCTCAACTCACGCAATCTGCGCAACTGTGAGTTCATCTGGCCCTTGCAGTCTGCAAGGAGTTCTGCAATGGAGCCAAAGCCTTCGTTGAGCTGGGCATCCACAGAGTCCATGAGCTCTGGCAGTCCATTTTTGGTAGCGAGGAGAATTGCGTCGCCGAAATGGTAGTTTTTGGCATACAACCGCACGGCCTCCGGTACGTTACCCAAGAATTGCAACTCGATTTGAGCGGCCTCGGCATAGCGATGCTCCTGAGTCAACGAGAAGACCAATTGCTCGGCAGAGGAATTCATCTGGTCTTCAAGGCCCGGTTTCTGCGCAATCGACAAGGCCTCTTTCCAGCGTTTGCCTGAGATGTAGCTAAGCAACGCCTTCTGGAATTCGCCCAAGTACTCGTAGGCCAAACCAGCTTCTACAAACTGCTGTTTGTCGTGGAGAACTGCAGCATACATGGAGTATATGCCGTTGGAGCGCTCATTGTCGTCCTTGTTGAGACGCAATGCTGCCTTGTACAAGTCGTGTTTCTGGACATATTCGTCAAACTCTGCATGAGTCTCTTCACCCATCTCGTATAACCAGCCCAAGGCCTTTTCGTGGAGACGCAAAAAGTCGTCAATGAGGAATTTCTTGCGCAAGTCCTTCTGCACGTGCAACTTTTGCAAGAATGGCAAATATTCTTTGGGGTCTTTCTGCGACTTCTGCGCAATGGCCAACGTCAACTTGACATCGTAAAGACCGAGGGCCGTGTCGTAGAGTTTGTTGACGTCCTGGAGGAAGCACAAGTGGGTGATGGCCTTTTCAATGTGGTCGGCGTCCTTAAAGCCTCCAATGAGCAGGAGCGCTTCATGGAGATTGGGTGGCTTTTGGCACGCATACGCCGTGATGATTGTCTGGAGATACTTTTCAAAGTACTCCGGCTTCATCAAAACCTTCAAAATGGCCTCGCAGATCAAATTCACTTTAGAGACATTGTCTTTTTTGCAGATATCTTTTTGCTGGTTGGACTCTTTAGTCTCTCTATACTTAGTTACTGTAACATCCTCCTCGTGCAAACAAGACACAAACAAGTCTAAATGCTCAACCTTTGCAATCTGTTTGACGAAAAGCTCGATGTTGGCCAAAAACTGTTGAGGGTCATAGTCGTGAAGAATGTCCAAATCAATTCTGTGCGTGCGGCATGCGAGGAATGCCTCCTTATATTTGCGCACTTCAATGTGCTTTCTGACCCCAGAAACAACCATGATGCGCGGACAGATTGTCTCCAAATTACCCCGTGGGGCCTCCAAAACAACCGCACACTTGGAGGGCATGGTGTTGACCAAGTAGGACCCACGCTCAATATCACGGATCCGCTCATCAGCTTCCACGTCGCCACTCCGCTCGCTCAGGTACACGTCCAAGTCGGAGTCACCCAGCAAGTGGACAAAGCATAACTTGGCCTGGACAGTTGTGAATAGAAGATGACTTTCTGTGGTTATGATGGATGTCACGCCAACAGCGACCTGTACGTCGTTACGGAACAATTTACCGTTGTTTGAGATTCCATACGGTACCACGTCGTCGCCACAAACGGCCACCTCAAAGTCACGGCACATCTGGGGGAACTTTCCCACGGGATCCAAGACAAAGTCCAGTGTGATTTGATACACCGATCCGTCTGTGGTTTGAACCACACATGCATTGAAATCCGCCCGTGACTTGGCGAGAATCACCTTGGAAGAGGAAATAGAAACAAGAATAGATGCAGTGCTCAAGTCCACCACCTCCAACTTGGAGTATCCATTCCCATCCACCACCACTACCACCCATGAGTCTTCGATGAATGCCACCTGTTTGGTGTATTCCCCAGGCCCTGCAATCTCAGTTATTGTATGCTGAACCTTTGGGTTACGCTTCAAGTCACCCATCTCGGCCAACAAGACCAGGCCCAGGCTCGTCAATACAGCGCACTTGGAATTGGACTTTGACACCGCCATGTCAGTTATGTTTTCGTCAATCTCCAACTCGCGGTAGCTGATGGGAGGAGGAACGTTAGCGACTGCCAACGGGGTTATTTTAACAGTTGACCCATCTGTCACAAGTGTCATTCCCTTATCCATGCCCATATGTGTGGGCCCAGTCACGATTTTGTAGGCCAAGTCTATAATCTCGATTGCAGACGCTGTGGCAAGCATCAAGTGCAACGGCTTTTCCGGGTGGAATTTGGCAAAAAGAAGCCCCGGCACATAAAGCTCTTGTTTCAAGTACCAGTGGTAATTCATGGTGGTCCATAACTGCACGCGATCGTGGAGTTGAAGAAGAAGAACGGTGCTGTCACAGGCCCATTCCATATTGACAATGTTTTCAAATGACGGGTCCAACCGCGAGTTGAACTGACCATGACGCAAGCCATTTCTCTCGTAAAACACCACATCGAGCACCTCGCCATCCTCTTCATCAAGATGTCTCTGTGTACTGGCGATGAGTGCCCCCTGTGGTTTCCACGAGAGATTGTGCTCCAAGCCGTCCACGGCCTCATTGACACTGTCCAAATCGCCCTCGCGGTTAAATACCCGGATGACTCGGCGGTCAAAAGGCTCTGTTGCGGGAATAGTCTCCACAGTCGTCACGCAAAAGTACTCACTGTCTCCGCGCCATGAGATCTTATTTGTGTGGTTGTCCATGGCCGAGAGTCTTCCTTGTTGGACCTCAGCGACGGTGGGGTCCCTCAAAGGGCTGGACTCATCTTTCAAGTCGAGTCCCGCGTGTTTCAATGCATTCTTCTCCCTCTGCAAGGCATGTGTGTTTCTCTCTCTCTCTAAAGCTTTGAATCCTTTACCCTGGAACTGAGTGTCCTTTTTCCCCCAGCCTACAGAGACATGCTTGGCGTCTGTGGTATCAATGTCATCTATGCTCAAGTCTTTTTCTGTGATGGGCTCAAAGTGACGAGAGAGAAGAATGGCCTTGTTCTCAGCACTGAGCAACACAAGCGTCTCCTCATCGGGCGACCACTGTGCTGCCAAAAGGCCCACATCGATCGAGCCTACAATCTCCACGTGGGTTGTGTCGATATCAGGCATCAGCCCATCGTAAGTGGCCGTCACGATATCTCCGTTTCTAAAGACGAAAACGAGCTGAAATGTGTCCACAAAGTGTGCAAAGCTTAAAAGACTCTCGTGGTTGACCCCTTCTTGGGGGAAGCTTGCCAAAACCACTGTTTGGCCGGTTTTCAGGAACTGCTGTACTTCAACGATAGATGATTCTGCAGAAGACATCACGTAAGTGATGCTGTTGGAAACTGCATCGAAGACGGAGTCGATAAGTTCGAGATCAGGGTATGTGGTTGAGGTTGGGCTCACAGTGCCCCTGTTTAGAAGGACTAAGCTGCGCATTAAAAAGCTGCAAAAGAACTGTAAAGGACAAAAAAAAGCTGCAAAAAAATGAGAAGATCCTCAAGACTCAGATTACTATCAGAGTACAACTACCCAATAGTCATCTGTAGTTACTATCGTGTCATTAGTTGTCAACAGGCCAACTGGATTGTGCTAAGTGGTTGTATATTTGCACAGAGGATCTAAGGATCATGTAGTGAGTGTTTAGCCATGGCTTTTAAGCTGCTACTTTTACGTGAACTCTAGCTATCATTGCTTCCAAACTTATGTTCCAGCTTTATACCACCTGAAGCAAGTATCCTTGTTAGCTTGGTACTCTGCTTTCAGTAAGCTTACCTAAGTCTGTTCATCTCAGGTTTAATCTCTTTGTACCGCGTCACTTCCATTTGTTATCTCGCCGTCTCTTCTAGTCACTTTTGCCTGTTTGATTTTCTCGCAGACTTCAGTCGTTCCGGAATACTATGAAAAATTTACTCAATATTGGCCATAATTTCCAACTAACTCTACATCTCATAATACATAAACCTGTTCTATAATGCTAATTCCCTTTCCTACCCTGATACTGCGTGACCATGTCTAATTCCCATCATGCGATATCAAATGGCACGTCATGATATCAAATGTCATGGAATCAATGCCATGGAATGATATCGACTTCATATAATGATATCAAATGTTATGGGATGATACCAACTTCATGGATGATATAAATGCACCCGATGCGTGATTATTATGCCCTCTCGTTTATGTACCTACACACAGCATCCTTCAAAGCCAAATTAGGATACAATTGACTCTCCTTCAATGGCTGCTTGGTTATTGGGTCAAAGTTCCCTCTCTTTTTCAAATGCTCGAGCAAATATGCTCTCTCGTAAGAGATACCTGCGGGGGTCACCACGGGATCGGTAAAAAAGTTGAAGGAGATGGGATCCAACAAAGTTTCCGGGGCCTCGTCACAGATCTGTTCGGTGGAGATGCTGCTTCCAGAGCTAGCCTCCGAGCTGCCTCTATTCTTGGCAACATACGACGAGTACTTCTCGTGGCTGTAGTGGCCCTTGACAAGCTCTAGCAATTTCGAGTAGTCTGCCAAAACCTTCTTGTGGATGCTTAATAGTTGGCGTTGATAGGTGGCACTCTTTTCGTTGTAGCTGAACTTGACCTTCAAGTCGTGGAGATCCTGTTTGTGTTCCTGTTCAAGGAGCTTGAGAAGCTTCAAGTATAAGTCGTTTGCTTGCAATACCCCGGTTATCTCATTATACTTGCGGATTTCATTCTTGACCATTTCGATGTCCTCCACAACGTACCGTACAAGCTTTCCGGGGCTCCCCAGAACCTCTTTTTGAGGCGGTTGGAAGACGCTTTTGAGAAAAGTCGACATTGTCTATTTCATCCCGGGGCTAAACTCTATTATATATGTTGCATGTCACACAGTTGCAAAAAGACTCTTTGTGCCACAAATCACCGAGACACATACACACCCCATATTTGACCCAACTGATCACGATCTGGTTCCTGCAGAAGTCCTGTAGCAAATATGCAGCACTCCCATACCCAGCCCTAATCTGTTTGCCAAGTTGCTGTAAAAGTGATACAATTCCGTCTTTGGCGATCTTGATTGCTGCCAAAAAATATCAATAGATTCCGTCAATGTTAAGCGATGCACTGTGAATGATCTGTGATAGCAACAATCCTCTAGGAGGCCTCCTGAAGTCAAGTGAACCCAAGTGACATCCACCACCCATACGTCATATATAGCAATCGTGACTATATATCTTTAGCACAGTTACCTTGACGAGATTGCACCCCGTGTGAAATGGATCAATTGTTTTCAGATTTTGGTCAAAAATGATAATATCTTTGTGTAATAGCATACTCGGTTGCTACCACCTGGCAAGATCAATTTCTGATATCCCTCCATAAAAGAAGAACAGAATATAAGTGTGGTTGAATCTACCACTGCTCCCAGATAATGCATGTTGGATCCAAATCATAGCCTCTTTTTTCTGCACAATGTAAAACTGGAAGGTTAGCCGATAATACTCCACTCCACATTAACGTATCATTCGCTTCCCAGTCATACATGTTGAAAATTTCTTGACCTAGTAACTTCCGGTAAATTTTCCACAGTTTTCAACGGTAAAACATGCCCTACAATCTGTCTCCTCCTGACCTGTCACTGTAGCAACCATCCAGTAACGACCAATAGGTTCATCCCTTGCAACGGGTATCCTTAACTCTTTCTGCTTATCTCTTGGTGTTCTTTCCTGAGCTAAAGCTTAATCATTTCCTTAGTTTTGTTACTCTTACCTAGCTTGACATGTTCACGAAAGGGCACCTCTTAATCACGTGATAAACTACACTCAGATTACAAAGTTAGGTGACCAAAGGCAAAGTCCTGATTCCATAAAATATCCCAAACACAGCTTTCACCTAGTGATGTTAGCGTCGTCTTTGTGGTAGTCATTTTAGCTCACACTTATGCAGTATGTCCACAATGACGAATGGTGCATTCGAGCACATCAATAGGGCACTGTAAGGGACTGATGTCCGGAGGTTTGCATGTCACCCAATTCGGAACGCCTCAGCGTTCCGACTATAAATACGTGTATAATTCCTCGAAAAAAAAAAAATAAGTCTAAGTCGGTTATAAACAAATCCCCCCCCTATAGTGTGGTATTCCTAACAGGCACTTTGCCTTTTAGTTTTTGATCCATTTGCTCCTTGATATTCATGGACTGAAGGAAACAGTTGAAATTTATCTGTAATTAAGCCTTTGCATTTGTCACCCTGCTAAGCTTGCTCTATGCTCGATATTCAGAGCGGTAGTATCCTCGACGTCAAATCTCAACCACAACCAAACCTATCCATTTCCCCTTTTGGAAATTTGGGTGCAACCATAATTACGGCCTCTACAACTTAATCCAATTTCTCGGTTTAGCACCCCGAATGCTCACTAATAACCTCAATTGCGTGATCTACTATGCCCAACCTTCTTCTGCCAAGTTCTTGGTTTTTCAGAAGTCCAGACTTCACTATTTGGTATGTTAAACTACAGCATGTTCCAGAATACTGTGCAGGATGGTAGTCACGTGCAGTATTATGCAATCAATATTCGGTTCCTAGGAAACAGAGGAGGGG